>JAYESA010000018.1:85171895-85682268 GCA_036927795.1 Iris macrosiphon
TGCAACGGCGATGTCGTCGTGATATATTTTTATTATGTATATGCATTGACATTGTTTATGAGACCACCCTATTATCATGAAGTATCATTAGGTTTCATTGGCCGTGACACAGTTGCTACACGAGTGTGAGTCTCATATAGATCACGGACTGCGTGACAGGTCTAGCCTCCTATACGTATGAGCCGTGCGTTAGGGATAACTATTGTTAGAAACTTTGCATGCTAGCAGACTTAGCAGTTATTAGTAGTCCAGGGATATAGCCTATTGTAGTACGGTGGTCCAATCCTTGTCCTTGTTTGGTTGCAGGGTTGGGCTATTATACTAAAGGTAGGCTATAAACCAAATCATGTCATGGATGTGACATGCTTAGAGCATGAGGTGGGGAGAACAACAAGTACCGTATTTGGGCTCCTTTGCACTTTCCTTTTATGTAACCCGTACGCTCCGCCGGAGATACGCGATCGTGATGACTCCTATACTACTTGGCGGCCTCTGTCGTTCAAAAGACGACATGCTTTGTAGGCCCCTGATTTTCTGAGAGAATTATGCCAATCCTATTTTATGGCCAGATAGCCCACTTGTTAGAAGGTTGTTCTCAAACTACATTCACATCGATGGTTAGGCGACCCATTGGATATTTATTTTAGTACTTTATTGGCATGCTTCTATGTATCTTGTTATGTCCCTCTGAGGACCTGGTCCCTTTCCAGATGTAGATGTTCATGAGTACTCGCAGGAGCGCAGATCCAGACTGGTTACTTATATTTGCGAGGAGGTCTTCTCTTCGAGCCTTGAGATTGTTACTTAATATTCTTATATTATGGTTGTTGTGTTACACTTATATATTCGAGTTGGTAGTGGATTTGTTTCCATCCAACTATCATCTTGAGATACTTTATATTGAGATCTAGTTTCATAGATATTGGTTATTTATCTATTTATGATTTTCTGTGGATGAGATTTAGATTATAACCTATGACTTGTGACATATGTTTATACCACTTGTGGATTGATATTCATACTACAACGTACGTGTGGATTTTGGTTTCCATATATTGGAATTGCCATATCCATACGGCTGGCATGCTTACGTGTCCTAGTCCTACGTATTTTGGGACTGGGGCGTGACATGTTTTTGTAGTTGTGCTCGTCTAGGGTATGGCTACGAGCCTGCTTTAGGAAATAGGATTTAGGCTGAGAGTTTACTCAATCACAACTAGGACCCTTCCTGATCTTTTGCTATCTTTAATTTTTCTAAAATTATTTTCTTTTGAAATATTACTATCCTTCCTTGATGATATCGTATCTTGCACCATATTGACTTCTTTTGATCTGTGTTCAAGATGCCTCCGAAGACACGGTCTCACCACACCGTTCTACCAGCTGCCACCGAGAGGTCTGCTACCTCTCGTCCTGCTCGACTTCAGGCAGCTGCTACCTCTCCACTCACTAATCATGTGGTTGAGGGAGCATCTGCTTCCCTCGGGGATCCTCCTCTACCTGTCGATCCGAGGACTACCCAGTCGTTCTGGTGGTTCCTCTACCACCTCCTGCACTGGCAGACGCTGGCCAGTTGTTTACGTTCTTCAGGGAGATGATGGACGCGCAGCACCACCAGGTAGATTTGATGAGGCTGGGCAATGAGAATGCCCACCAGGTGGCCATGACGGCAGTGGATAGGGTGGCACAGATCTAGCCACAGGCAGATCAGACTCAGTACCCGAGGTCGGGCAACATCATTGACTTCCAGAGGATGCAGCCCAAGGATTTTTGGGGTACAGAGCAGATCCTGTACGCAGATGACTGGATATAGCAGATTGAGGGGATTTTTTGGCTGGCACAGATTTCAGACAGCATGCAGATATAGGCAGCGGGAAGTCAAATATTCGACCTCGCTTTGACGTGGTATCGCACTGATACGAGGATCGTGGCACCAGGGCTTACTTGAGTGGCTTTCAAGAGGCTTTTTAAGGAGAAGTTTTTTCTAGATGTGGCGCTCAGTACTTTGGAGAGCCAGTTTGAGGCCCTCGTCCAGGGGAGCATGCTAGTGGACGAGTACCTAGCGGAGTTCTGCCGTCTGGGCATATTTGTGGAGGGCTTTAGTGAGGCAGTAAAGGCGAGGAAGTTTCACAAGGGCTTGGTCATGGCGGTCAAGTCTTTGACTAGGAGTGACCGCGAGGTAACTTTCGAGCATATCGTAGGGGACGCTCAGAGGGCAGAGGATGACTTGGAGCTTAAGTCCAAGAGAGGCAGGGACGATTCAGGTAGTGCAATTGGTAGTGCGGGACCGACTAAGCGTCCCTATGTGCAGAAGACAACGCCGCAGCCGTATCAGTGGATTATACTAGCTAGGGCTCCTTTTCAGCAGGGGTAACAGGGTCAGGATCAGAGATTGCCCACTTGTGCCTACTGCAGGAAGGCAGGAGACACTTGGGATGTTTATAGGAGGAGGCTGAAGGTATGCCTGTTCTGTGGATCTGCTGCTCACCAAATGCGAGATTGTCCTACTGCACCTCCATTTGGAGGAGCACAAGATCGAAGAGTTGGAGCTAGGACACCTATGGCACAACATCATGCCCCGCACCAGCAGAGGGAGATACCCCAACTGGGCAGGGCTTTTGCGTTGACGGTCGAGGAGGCCGATGCTACGGGTGTCGGGTTAGCAGGTCTGTCTCTTTTTTGTTCTCCTTCTTATCCTTTTTCATTTCTTGTGGTGTGCTTTATTAGTACCTGTTAGACTTTTCTTTTGTGCTGTGGTAGATAGTGTGTGATAACACGACCAGTAGGACCATGATCTTGTATGTTGTTTAGGTAGAATTTCTTAACTGTGATTGTTGGGGGTTTGACCTAGAAGAAGTGCGATCAACTTTAAATTTCGAGGATAAAATTTTCTAAGGAGGATAGGCTTGTCACTACTCCATTTTCAGGGCAGGATATTTTTTTATTTTAATTTGGTAAATGGTGTATTGACCATAAATATTTGTATTAATATTTAATTAGATGTATGTATTTATTTTTATTAGTTGTTTTAGGGTTTTGGCTAGTCTGAACTCATGTCAGACCCTAGTGGACCCTTGTCAGACCTAACCAATACCCTTGTTAGACTTATTTATTGGTTTAGAGTAGTTATTTCTATTCTAATTAGTTAGTTGGAGTGATTAGGATTTAGTTAGAATGTATTTGGAACACCAAACCCAAACCCTAATTAGCATGACTTGTAGGAGGGGTATTTTAGACTTTGTACCCATATCTAACCCTAACCCTACTCTCCATGAGATGGCCGGCCCCCTCTTCCCCCTTCATTCCATTCATTCACTTCTCTCTTTCCACTCTCTTTCTTTATTTCTCCTTCCTTTACTCCTCCAACCAATTTCAAGTAAGTTTTCTTCCCCATTTCTCTTTCCACCTCCAATCTACATCCATATCTAACCCTAACCTTTCATTTTTCTCTAACCTAGTTGTGTAGAAGTTACTTTAGGAGTAGAGCTTGGATTTGAGAGCTTGGAAGCTAGTTTGGAGCTTTTAGGTCTTTTTGAGGACTTTGGCCTTGGGATTCCAACTCCCAAGAGGTAAACCCTAATTTTTTCCTTTGAGATTTGTCACTACCACATATCCATATAAGGACATTTGTGTAATTTCACTATTTTAAATAATTATGTGTTTAATTAATTTGCTGAGTTTTATAACTATTTAAATATTATTAATAATGTTTAGTTTTAGGTCAAACCCTAGTTGGTAAACCTAATTCTAGAAAACCCTAGAATTTAATTTTAGGTTTGGACCTCCAACCCTAGACTGACTAAATCCTAGTTAATTAGGTTCTACATGACCTAACATAGGGGGTTTAACCTAAACTATTCATTTGAAACCCTAGCTAGGTTTAATATAAAAGGGAACCCTCTCTTTCTTCATGTAGAAAGAAGAAACCCTAGCCTCCACAAGAGAAAGCCATCTCCCCACTCCAGAATTCGAAATCTAGAGAGAAAGCCATCTCCCCACTCCAGAATTCGAAATCTAGCCCTAGGGATCCCATTCTCCTCCTCCAAAGCAAGGAAAGCAAGGAACTTGGGTCAAAAAGCCTTGGGGAAGAAGAACTTCCATTGGAGAAACCATCCCTGCAGGTAAAACCCTAATATTTATTCTTTTATTTCTGTTTTTCTGATGATTAATGCCATTAGGAAACCACCCTGAGATTTAGATTTCGATTTTAGGGTTTTGATTAGGTTTTAGGTGTCCTAACATTTGTTTTCCCCAATTTTCGTGAATCCTAACCCTAGGTGGTTGCTTATAGACTGATTTTACCCTCCTACGTGTAGCTTAGATTTCGTTTTAGGGTTTTGTTTGGGTTTCTCATGTGTTCTTATGTAAATTCATTTTTTGCACTTCTTGTGCTTGATGATATGATTAGTAGGGTGTTTAGCTTTTAGATCTATTCGAATCTTGCTAGGTTGATGTATATATATATATGCATATGTGTAGATGTGTTATTGTTTTGTTTTTACTGTGCAGTCGGGCTTTGGATGAGTGTGTATGGCACTGTGTTTCAGTGCATCTGGTATCAGAGGAAGGGGAGTAAATTCTGTGTAGGTGTTTATGTGTGTAGTTCTGTGTCTCAGTATATGTGTCTATGTATGTGCCTGTGTTGGAGGTATTTAATTCCAGTTTGTGTGTGTCCCTATTTTTTAGAATGAATCCCTGTGTGCAGTATGTGTGGGTGTGTTCAGTGAGTGATGTTGTGTGCATACTGTTAGCTTAGGTGTGCTGTGCAGTGTCTCCCTGATACTGTGTTCCAATGGCAGTGTATCAGTATTTCAGTGTGGAGGGAAGGTTTTGCATCAGTGAGGTAATTGGGTATCAAAATTTAGTAGTGTATCAGCAGTTGGGGGGTTTTAGTTAGGGTTCCTATGTGTCTCTGTTTTCCCAACTGTATATAAATTAGTGTCTTGTGTGTGTATTAATTCTGTAGGTGTGAGAGTGTATTACCTGGGGGATGTATCAGTTAGGTGAGAACCATAACTGTGTATTTATGTAACTAGTATTTGTGTATTCAGGAACTTATGTATGACCCTGTGCAGAATGTATCAGTGACTGTGTGTATGTGAATGATGTGTAAATGTCTGAGTTCAGGGAGTGCAAGTGCCTAGTGCCTATGTACCCAGATCAGGAAAATGCACATGTGTGCAGTGAATTGGGGGTTGTGTGTTTAAGTGTACAGGTATATGGTTGCTAATGGGTGTAGTAAGAAATGATCCAGAGTGATGATTCATTGTGTTTTGCTTGGGGTGTCAGAACTTTAGTTCCTAAGTTAGTATCTGTTAATTATTAAGTTAGCATCAGTTAAAAGTTAAGTATTAGTTTATAGTTAAGTAAGATACATATAATTAAGTTAAATACTTGATACCAATATGTATATATGAGTTATACATATTAGTAGCACCTAGTGTTGCCTTATTAACTAAGTATTAGTTAGTATAAGTCTAGTAATGACTAGATTGACCAGAAAACCTAGTTAGCAAGGTATTGACTAGATTAATCTAGTTGGACTTAGACATGGCCTAGAAATATCACAATTAGCTAGTTACACATGTATATCACTTCAAATCATTCTTTAATATTAATATTAATATTTGATATTTAGGTCTTGGTGATTCCATCTTGGACTTCGATCCTTACACCTTGCTCAGGACCACAGGCGAGTACATTCTCTGACAGTTTTTATTGTTGATTACTTCTATAAATTGTAGTGTATTACATACTTGATTCCGATACTATGGATACACGGGTTAGCACCCTAGATCCCCATCATCAGGAGTCGTGATTGGAATCCATCGTGCTAGCTGGGGGATGAGGAATTATTAGTAGATTATGTGATCATATCCAAATCCTTTACATGCATCATAGCTCATCCCACTTCTCACGTTGGGTGCGGCCTGACCATCTTACATGCATCATAGCTGTTATATATGATTAACCTGACCACTACATGCATCATAGCTAACCATATGGTTAACCTGACCTACAAGAATCATAGTTAATCATATATAACCAGCCTGATCAAGTCCCAAGCCGATCACATAATAAACTAATATTTCAAACACTTAGCTAGATGTCTATTTTATTCAGATTCACTTGTTCTAGCATTCACTATTTATTATTTATTGCTAGATGCTCTATTGCCTATTTCCATTTTTTTCCAGTATTTACATTTCCAGCATGTATTTCTATCTTGTATTTCTTACACTGTTTATAGATTTTGTCAATTTAATGAAACTGCTGTTAGTGCTTGTGCTTCGCTCCAATCCTGACTGGATAACATTTTTCAGAGGACCTGGAGGATCTTTGCCCCACTCATTACGGCCCAGGATTAGAGGGAGATTTTACTCCAGAAACCCCAGAGGAGTTGCCTAGCCTAGAGGAGAAATTACCTGGCTGTTCTTAGATTATTTTTCTGCATTATTGTTTTAGGCAAGACTGAGTTGTATTTATTATTTTGTGACTTTGTGAGGTCATTTAGACCCAGGATTGAGTTAGAATTATTGTGGTTATTTTTATTGGAACTCTTTTCTATTCTCATCGTGCCATTATTTCTATTAGCATGTGATTGAGTATATCATAGAACTGTGGATTCTTTATCATTGTCCTCCGTGTGGAGTTGAGACTATTGACAGGATATATTATATGTTGAGACCTAGACAGCGTTCTACCGCCGATGCAGCGGCGTAGGCTGGACGTACCCACGACTCATGCCCAAATTCTGGGTGCGGGTCGTGACACATTTTTAGTGGTGGCCCATGCAGGTCAGTAGTCTAGCCTTAGATTCGCATTAGAGCGATATCGTAGTGGTGCTCGCTTAGAGTATTACTACGAGCCTGTTTTAGGAAATAGGAATTTGGCCGAGGATATGCTCAATCACAATTAGGGAATTCTGATTCTTATGATACTACTCTTAATGATTTCCTTTAGAAATTTACTGTCCTTCCTTGATGATATCGTATCTGTTGCCTTAATTAAATCTTTCAATCTGTCTTCAGGATGCTGCCGAGAAGGTCCCAGAGACTCGGAGCAGCAGATTCGGAGAGGTCTGCTACCTCTCGCCCTGCCGGACAGACATCTGCAGCACCTCCTACATCTCCAATACATGTGGGAGTGTTTGCAGCATTCGGGGGTCCTCTACCACCTGTTCAGAGGGTCCCCATAGCTATGACGGCACCACCACCACCACCAGTTCAGCATCCAGGAGGTGTGCCCGTCGATGGGGCACAGATGTTCGCTTTGATTCAGGGTATGGTCGATGCTCAGAGGACATCGGCAGAAGCCCAGATAGTGCAGGCTGAGGCATATCAGGCCCAGACTGAGATGATGAGGGTGAACATGGAGAATGCTCATCAAGTGGCTCTCCAGGCTGTGGAGAGAGTCACTCAGCAGCAGCAGCGTCCTGATCAGCACCACCAGAGGCCGGGCACCATTATGAATTTCAAGAGGATGATGCCTCGGGAGTTCAAGGGGACAGAAGGGATACTCTACGCCGATGATTGGCTAGAGGACATCGAGAGGAACTTGCGCTTGGCACAGCTTCCGGAGGCCCTCCAGATCGAGGCCGCTGGCAGCCAGATGTTCGACATTGCCTTGACGTGGTTTCGCACGGAGCCGAGACTCTTGCACAGGGGACTCACTTGGGAGGATTTCAAGGAGCTCTTCAAAGAAAAGTTCTTTCCTGATGTCGCCCTGGGAGCTTTGGAGAGTCAGTTCCATGACTTAGCCCAGGGGAGCTCGTCCGTCGATGAGTATGCCGCGGAGTTTTCCCGCCTGAGCCGCTTCGCGCCATCGATGATTAGAGATCCGGGGGACAGGGCCCAAAAATTCAGAAAGGGGCTGACAAGGGAGATCAAGTCTCGCACGTCGGGACGTCGCACAGCTACCTACGAGGGCATATTGATGGATGCCCAAGTAGCCGAGGACGACTTGGGCTTCAGGCCCAAGAGGGGACGCGATGGTTCCGGAGGAGCAAACAGTAGTACAGGACCGGGCAAGCATCCACACTTTCAGCAGCAACAGCAGAGACCCTTTAAGCAGCAGCATCAGGCACCAGCCCGAGGACAGGTCCAGCAGCAGCAATAGAGACATACTCAGCCCGCCATCCAGTGTACGTACTGCGGGAAGATGGGACATACTAGAGATATCTGCAGGAAGAGATTGGGCTCATGTCTGTCCCGCGGATCGATGACACACCAGCTGAAGGATTGTCCTACCTTTCGTCCAGGTCAGGGTGCAGCAGCCGCCCAGAGAGGATCAGACAGGGTACCTACCGTACCAGGAGGCCAACAACAGAGGGGACCACTTCCACCACAACATCAGAAGTTCGCCCAGCATCAGCAGCAGAGAGGTGTACCCCAGGGGCGAGCGTACGCCATGGCAATCGAAGAGATCGAGCCAGCAGGAGACTTGATCACAGGTTCGGTTCTTCTCAATTGTATTCTTGCATTTACCTTATTCGACTCTGGCGCTTCCCATAGTTTTGTGTCTGTATCTTATGCACTTCGACATCATTTAGACACAGAACCATTAGCTAGGACTTGCAAGATCACGACTGGTGGAGGTATTATCCTAGTCCGTGATCACTGCAAGAACCGGAGAGTGTCAGTAGGAGGCCGAGAGTTGAGCGTGAGCTTACTTGTCATGCCACTTCTGGAGTACGATATTGTACTCGGAATGGACTGGTTGAGTAGGCATCATGCTACTATAGATTATTATAGAGGCAGAGTTTTGTTTAGACCACCAGGAGAGCCGGAGTTTGAGGTCGTCAGAGGAGCAGCGGAACAGAGCAGGGGCATATTTTGCGGAGCCAGGACAGAAGAAGAGGAGTTGCCACATCCTCTGATAGCGGAGTTCCTGGATGTATTTCCAGAAGAGTTGCCAGGCTTGCCGCCAGACAGAGATGTTGAATTCTCTATAGACTTGGTTCCAGGAGCGGAGCCCATTTCACAACATGTCTATAGGGTCAACAACAGCGAGCTGGCAGAACTGAAAAAGCAAGTTGAGGAGCTGCAGGACAAAGGCTTCATCAAATCCAGTTCATCACCATGGGGAGCTCCGGTATTGTTCGTACCGAAGAAGGACGGCACGGTGCGCATGTGCATTGATTATAGAGCTTTGAACAATATCACTATCAAGAACAAGTACCCGCTACCGAGGATAGATGATCTTTTCGATCAGTTGAGCGGGGCGAGGGTGTTTTCAAAGATAGATTTGAGATCAGGCTATCACCAGGTGAAGGTGAAGAGGGAAGACACGCCAAAGACAGCTTTTCGGACCAGATACGGCCAGTTTGAGTTCATGGTGATGCCATTTGGTTTAACCAATGCACCGGCAGTATTCATGAACCTGATGAACAAGGTATTCCACCAGTACCTTGACAAGTTCGTGGTGGTGTTCATCGACGATATTCTTGTGTATTCCAAGACCTCGGAGGAGCACAAAGAGCACCTGAGGTTGGTCTTAGAGACTCTCAGGAGGGAGAAGCTGTACGGGAAACTATCTAAGTATGAATTCTTCCTTGACAAGGTCGAATTTCTTGGGCATGTGGTATCGGGTGACGGAATCTCGGTTAACCCGCAGAAGATCGAGGCAGTGGAGTCGTGGGCTACCCCCAGTTCGGTAGCTGAGATCAGGAGTTTTCTCGGGCTAGCAGGATACTACAGGAGGTTTGTACAAGACTTCTCCAGGATTGCAGCGCCAATGACCAGATTGACTAGGAAGGATGTGGATTTTGTCTGGACGGAGGAGTGCCAGGCTGCATTTGATGAGCTGAAGAAGAGGTTGACGACAGCTCCAGTTTTGACATTGCCAGCAGGGACAGGTGGTTTCACCATCTACAGTGATGCTTCAGGGAAGGGTCTGGGATGTGTTCTTCAGCAGCACGGAAAGGTAATTGCCTATGCTTCCAGGCAGTTACGCCCTCATGAAAAGAACTACCCCACCCACGATTTGGAGTTGGCAGCAGTTATCTTCGCTCTAAAACTGTAGAAATATTACCTGTACGGAGAGCGTGTGGAGATTTTCACAGACCACAAGAGCTTGAAATACGTATTCACACAGAAGGAGCTGAACATGAGGCAGAGAAGGTGGTTAGAATTGATGAAGGACTTTGACATCTTATTACAGTACCACCCAGGGAAAGCCAACGTAGTCGCCGATGCCTTGAGCAGGTATCCGATGGCTATGTACGTGACGACAGATAGACATTTGTTGGCTGACTTGGAGAGCTTGGAGATTGAAGTGTTAGTTCCCGGTACTGAGATTCAGATGTGGGGATTGCAGATACAGTCCGAACTGATGGACAGGATCAGAGCTGCACAGTAAGATGATGAGGCTCTGAGGAGTATCAGAGCACAGGTTCAGATAGGGTTGTCGGACGACTTTACGATCGCAGAGGATGGCTCCTTACGACACGGCACGAGGATGTGTGTGCCGAGCGGGGAGTTGAAGAGGAGGTTTTGCAGGAGGCACACCGCTCTCAGTACTCGATGCATCCTGGTGCCAACAAGATGTATCGAGACTTGAGAGAGCACGTATGGTGGTATAGAATGAAGCGCGAGGTAGCACGCTTCGTATCTCGGTGTCTAGTGTGCCAGCAGGTAAAGGCAGACCGGCAGAGGCCAGGTGGTTTGCTTCAACCTTTATCGATCCCAAAGTGGAAGTGGGAGCACGTGACCATGGATTTCGTTTCAGGGCTTCCACGTTCTCCAGGAGGGAAGGACGCAATTTGGGTCATCATGGACAGGTTGACCAAATCAGCCCATTTCTTACCTTTCAAGGTGGGCACGTCGACAGAGAGGCTAGCAGAGATGTTCGTGTGGCAGATTGTTAGACTTCATGGAGTTCCTATAAGCATTGTCTCGGATCGGGATAGCCGTTTCACTTCCCACTTCTGGAGGAGTCTGCAGGCTAGCTTGGGCACTCAGCTCAAGTTCAGTACCGCATATCACCCCCAGACGGACGGGCAGTCCGAACGGACTATTCAGAATCTCGAGGATATGCTACGCACTTGCGTTTTAGATCTCGGAGGTTCTTGGGAGGATCATCTGCACCTGGTAGAGTTCGCTTACAACAACAGCTATCAGGCCAGCATCGAGATGTCACCATTTGAGGCTCTTTATGGACGGAGGTGTCGTACCCCGTTATCTTGGGACGACGTTGGAGAAAGAGCCTTGCTAGGACCAGAAATGGTCGTGGATGCAGCAGAAAAGGTGAAACTCATCAGAGACAGACTGCGAGTGGCGCAGGACAGACAGCGGCATTGGGCCGACAGCCACCGTAGGCCCCTTGAGTTTCAGGTATAGATTGTTATTTTTCTGGTTTGTGTTGTTTGTTTAGACTGCGTGTTGAGACTGTTTTGTTTTAGGTTGGCGATCTAGTATTCTGACGGATTTCTCCGACGCGTGGCACGATTCATTTTGGTAGAAGCGGGAAGCTTAGCCCACGCTACATCGGACCCTTTGGCATTCTTGCGAGGGTAGGTGCAGTGGCATATAGACTGGACTTGCCGCCTGTATTAGAGGGAGTGCATGATGTGTTTCACGTATCGCAGCTGAGACGGTACGTGGCAGACCCTAGTCACGTACTTGACCACTCGGAGATTGAGGTTGGTCCGACGCTCAGCTACCCTGAGCAGCCCGTAGAGATCTTGGACCGCAGAGAGAAGGTATTGCGGAACCAAACTATTCCTTTGGTTCGTGTTGCATGGAGACATCACTCACCAGGGGAGTCGACCTGGAAAAGAGAGGACAAAATGCGCGAGCAATACCCGTATCTCTTCTAGACTTGAGGTATATTTCCTTTCTGATTTATTCTTGTTCTGTTCAGTCCAAATTTCGAGGACAAAATTTCTTTTAGGAGGGTAGACTTGTCACTACCACATATCCATATAAGGGCATTTGTGTAATTTCACTATTTTAAATAATTATGTGTTTAATTAATTTGCTGAGTTTTATAACTATTTAAATATTATTAGTAATGTTTAGTTTTAGGTCAAACCCTAATTGGTAAACCTAATTCTAGAAAACCCTAGAATTCAATTTTAGGTTTGGACCTCCAACCCTAGACTGACTAAACCCTAGTTAATTAGGTTCTACATGACCTAACATAGGGGGTTTAACCTAAACTATTCATTTGAAACCCTAGCTAGGTTTAATATAAAAGGGAACCCTCTCTTTCTTCATGTAGAAAGAAGAAACCCTAGCCTCCATAAGAGAAAGCCATCTCCCCACTCCAGAATTCGAAATCTAGCCCTAGGGATCCCATTCTCCTCCTCCAAAGCAAGGAAAGCAAGGAACTTGGGTCAAAAAGCCTTGGGGAAGAAGAACTTCCATTGGGGAAACCATCCCTGCAGGTAAAACCCTAATATTTATTCTTTTATTTCTGTTTTTCTGATGATTAATGCCATTAGGAAACCACCCTGAGATTTAGATTTCGATTTTAGGGTTTTGATTAGGTTTTAGGTGTCCCAATATTTGTTTTCCCCAATTTTCGTGAACCCTAACCCTAGGTGGTTGCTTATAGACTGATTTCACCCTCTTACGTGTAGCTTAGATTTTCTTTTAGGGTTTTGTTTGGGTTTCTCATGTGTTCTTATGTAAATTCATTTTCTGCACTTCTTGTGCTTGATGATATGATTAGTAGGGTGTTTAGCTTTTAGATCTATTCGAATCTTGCTAGGTTGATGTATATATATATATGCATATGTGTAGATGTGTTGTTGTTTTGTTTTTACTGTGCAGTCGGGCTTTTGATGAGTGTGTGTGGCACTGTGTTTCAGTGCATCTGGTATCAGAGGAAGGGGAGTAAATTCTGTGTAGGTGTTTATGTGTGTAGTTCTGTGTCTCAGTATATGTGTCTATGTATGTGCCTGTGTTGGAGGTATTTAATTCCAGTTTGTGTGTGTCCCTGTTTTTGAGAATGAATCCCTGTGTGCAGTATGTGTGGGTGTGTTCAGTGAGTGATGTTGTGTGCATACTGTTAGCTTAGGTGTGTTGTGCAGTGTCTTCCTGATACTGTGTCCCAATGGCTGTGTATCAGTATTTCAGTGTGGAGGGAAGGTTTTTCTTCAGTGAGGTAATTGGGTATCCGAATTTAGTAGTGTATCAGCAGTTGGGGGGTTTTAGTTAGGGTTCCTATGTGTCTCTGTTTCCCCAACTGTATATAAATTAGTGTCTAGTGTGTGTATTAATTCTGTAGGTGTGAGAGTGTATTACCTGGGGGATGTATCAGTTAGGTGAGAACCATAACTGTGTGTTTATGTAACTAGTGTTTGTGTATTCAGGAACTTGTGTATGACCCTGTGCAGAATGTATCAGTGACTGTGTGTATGTGAATGATGTGTAAATGTCTGAGTTCAGGGAGTGCAAGTGCCTAGTGCCTATGTACCCAGATCAGGAAAATGCACATGTGTGCAGTGAATTGGGGGTTGTGTGTTTAAGTGTGAAGTCTGAGAATTGTGAGAAGCTCAGTTCAGGGTTTGTGTGTGAACTGTGAATTCTCCATGTGATTAGTTCAGTGAGGTGGCTGTGTGTACATGTGTATATGTGACAGTGTGTGTGTAGAGTGTGTAAACTTGTGTAATACCTGCTGTGTGCACCAGAAATACCAGCATGGAGTGTATCCTTGTATGTCTGTGTGTGTATCAGTCAATTTCCTACCTGTGTGTAATCCTGTGAGAAGAGAGAGCAGTGAGAACTTAGACCTGTGTGTATTAGTGTATAAAAAAATCTGTTGTGTGCAGGACTATGTATCAGTGATTTTGTGATATGTGTGTTTACCTGTGTGTGCTGTGTGTGCAGGGAGTTATGAGTGTCAGTGTGAGCTATGTGTGAGTGATGTTAGCAGTGCAGTAGCAGTCCAGGGGGGGCTGTGTCTACATGTGTAGGTATGTGCAGTGTGTTGTGTATCAGTTAATTGTGTGTATAGGATTAAGATCAGTGAGTGTTCTATATGAATTCTGGGTACCTGTGAACTAATATATCTGTGTGTATGACTGTCTGAGGAGTAAACCTGTATATGCACTGTGTTCTGAGGGGGAGGATTCTGTGCAGGGTGTAGGTATTTGCTAGTTCAGAAATCAGAGTGTATGTACATGTGTGTGAGTGAGGGTTAACTGTGTTAGTTTTGATGAGTTTGGGTTTCAGGGTTGTAGTAAGTATAATAAGTTGTATATCAGTAGGGGGTTTTCAGCAATTGAAATTGCATGTACAGGTATGTGGTTGCTAATGGGTGTAGTAAGAAATGATCCAGAGTGATGATTCATTGTGTTTTGCTTGGGGTGTCAGAACTTTAGTTCCTAAGTTAGTATCTGTTAATTATTAAGTTAGCATCAGTTAAAAGTTAAGTATTAGTTTATAGTTAAGTAAGATACATATAATTAAGTTAAATACTTGATACCAATATGTATATATGAGTTATACATATTAGTAGCACCTAGTGTTGCCTTATTAACTAAGTATTAGTTAGTATAAGTCTAGTAATGACTAGATTGACCAGAAAACCTAGTTAGCAAGGTATTGACTAGATTAATCTAGTTGGACTTAGACATGGCCTAGAAATATCACAATTAGCTAGTTACACATGTATATCACTTCAAATCATTCTTTAATATTAATATTAATATTTGATATTTAGGTCTTGGTGATTCCATCTTGGACTTCGATCCTCACACCTTGCTCAGGACCACAGGCGAGTACATTCTCTGACAGTTTTCATTGTTGATTACTTCTATAAATTGTAGTGTATTACATACTTGATTCCGACACTATGGATACACGGGTTAGCACCCTAGATCCCCATCATCAGGAGTCGTGATTGAAATCCATCGTGCTAGCTGGGGGATGAGGAATTATTAGTAGATTATGTGATCATATCCAAATCCTTTACATGCATCATAGCTCACCCCACTTCTCACGTTGGGTGCGGCCTGACCATCTTACATGCATCATAGCTGTTATATATGATTAACCTGACCACTACATGCATCATAGCTAACCATATGGTTAGCCTGACCTACAAGAATCATAGTTAATCATATATAACCAGCCTGATCAAGTCCCAAGCCGATCACATAATAAACTAATATTTCAAACACTTAGCTAGATGTCTATTTTATTCAGATTCACTTGTTCTAGCATTCACTATTTATTGTTCATTGCTAGATGCTCTATTGCCTATTTCCATTTTTTTCCAGTATTTACATTTCCAGCATGTATTTCCATCTTGTATTTCTTACACTGTTTATAGATTTTGTCAATTTAATAAAACTGCTGTTAGTGCTTGTGCTTCGCTCCAATCCTGACTGGATAATATTTTTCAGAGGACCTGGAGGATCTTTGCCCCACTCATTACGGCCCAGGATTAGAGGAAGATTTCACTCCAGAAACCCCAGAGGAGTTGCCTAGCCTAGAGGAGAAATTACCTGGCTGTTCTTAGATTATTTTTCTGCATTATTGTTTTAGGCAAGACTGAGTTGTATTTATTATTTTGTGACTTTGTGAGGTCATTTAGACCGAGGATTGAGTTGGAATTATTATGGTTGTTTTTATTGGAACTCTTTTCTATTCTCATCATGCCATTATTTCTATTAGCATGTGATTGAGTATATCATAGAACTGTGGATTCTTTATCATTGTCCTCCATGTGGAGTTGAGACTATTGACAGGATATATTATATGTTGAGACCTAGACAGCGTTCTACCGCCGATGCTGCGGCGTAGGCTGGACGTACCCACGACTCATGCCCAAATTCCGGGTGCGGGTCATGACAAGATTACTCTAGTATAGTGTAATTAGTTGTTTAGAACCTTCCTAGACCTTAGGGCTACCCATGGGAGGAAGTTGGAGCTTGTTTGGGGTGTTTGGAGACTTTGACCGAGAGTTTTGTGTCAATTTCGGGTGAAATCCGAGATTGGCCCATTTTGGGAGTTAACCTAGGTTAGACGGACCTAAGTAGACGTGCATGTGTGTCTTAAGGGTAGGTTCGTGTCCCCATTCGGACACGCGATGTTGTATCGCAGAGTTTTGGGCGTTTCGGGCAATTTGGGGGTTTTCCTTCTCCGTGGGATCCACGCGCATGTAGAATTTTACTATGGACCTAGAATCGGAGAGTTAGCATTTTTGTGAGGTTCTAAACATCTATTAGAACTCGTAGATAAATTTTGGGTCTATTTCGATTAGGTTTGGCGTGCATTTTACTAGGTATCGCAAGCCGCACTCCAAGTGTTCGTCAAAATGACCAAATGGCCATTTTGACTTGGTTTATAGGTTTCGGGCTTGTGCGCGGGTTGGTTTAGACTTGTGGAGTGTGTATTAGGGTTTTCGAGTTTATATTTGTATATATATATATATGTATTTATATGTATATGGGTGAGTATGTGTGAATTCGTGTGTTTGGGGGTGAGTGAATATATATATATATATATATATATATATATATATATATATATATATATATATATATAGGTGTAGGTGTATCTATATATGTATATGAGATATATATATACATAGGTATTCATATATATGTGTGTGAGTATATATATATGTACAGATATATAAGTGTATATATATATATATATATATATATATATATGTGTTGGTTTGAGTGTGTGAGTGTATGCATGAGAGTGTGAGGGTTTATATATATAGATAGTGTGTGTGTGGGTTGATATATATATATATATATATATATATATATATATATATATATATATATATATGTGTGTGTGTGTGTGTGTGTGTGTGTAGTGTGTGTGAGGGTTGAGGATGGGAGTGAGTGAGTGAGTGAGATCGGAAGAGTGGAAGAGAGAGTGAGCTGAGAGAGATCAAGAGAGAGTGAGACAAATAGAGAGATAGGGAGAGGGAGAGGGAGAGGGAGCCAAGGAAGCAGCAGCAGGCAGTAGCAGTAGCAGCATCATCAGCAGCAGTTAGTAGCAGCAGCAGCAGCAGTTAGTAGTAGCAACAGCAGCAGCTGGTGGTAGCAGTAGCAACAGCAGCAGGTAGTAGCAACAGCAATAACAACAATAACACCCCCTAATAGCAATGAGATGAGGAAGAGGGAGAGAGATTTGTAAGTGCATATATAGTTATATATATTGATATATAGTTAGTATAGATAGATGGATAGGTATTTAGATAGATAGGTTGAGATAGGTAACAGGTAAATAGGTATCGGATTAGTAAATAAATAAATATATATATATATATATATATCTATATAGTTTGATATTATATATATATATATATATATATATATATATATATATATATATATATATATATATATATATATATATATATATATTTATATATATGTAGATATGTGTATACTAGTATAGATAAGTATATATATATAGGTTAGATAGTGAGATAAGAGAGAAGGGTGAGGTAAGGTATTAGATTTCAATACCTTGAGGTATTGAAGGTAAGTTGAGGTATCGGAGATGAGGTATTGAGGTATTGCCTATATACTAGGTTATATATATATATAAATATATATATATATATATATATATATATATATATATATATATATATATATATATATATTGATGTTTACATATAGTAGTATATATAAGTATATATATAGATAGTTAGCTAGTTAGTTAGAGTTAGAGAGGGGTAAGGCTAGAGATATCTCAATACCATGAGATACTCAAGGTATTGGGTATCGGGGCGAGACATTGGATTTTTTACCGTGTATGGGATAAGTGATATTTTTATATATATATATATATATATATACATGTTAGGATATATATTAGTGGGTTTAGATGGGGTATATAGCGTAGGTTGAGATATCGGATACCGAGGGTATCCCGGTATTTCAAAGAGACGAGTTTGTGGGTTTACTAGCTTAATGAGCTAGTTTTGACCTAGAATTTTAGGGGCACCCTAGTTTGGCCTATAGTTGACCGTAGTTGACCCGGTTGACCGCCAAAGTCAACCTTTGACCTAGTTTTGACATAGAGTTGACTTTTTGGACTCTGAGTTGATTTTTTGACCTAGAATGGACCGGTTTGACCCATTTGACCTAGAAAAGGCCTAGAAGCTTGTTTTTAGTCTATTTAAATATGTTTATCTCTCTAGAGCACTAAGTAACCTTGGATTTCCATATTAGGTCTTCGTGACGCAAGTTCGGACCTCGATCCTCGCCAATTGCTCAGGACGTCAGGCGAGTACATTCTCTGATAGTTTTTATTATTCGATAATTATTATGATTCAGCTTATAGTATATATTATCTAATTTTTTGGCACGACACTGACTAGTATTTCTGGATTCATTTACTTGCGACACGTATATTTCATGTCTGGCCTTTATTTTCGAAATTACCTACTGACATCACATCAGGACTCACTACAGGCATCACTCATATTTCTGGCTGGACTCATATTTATTTTACGTGTCAGGTCTTGGATTCACTTCTACTAGGCGGGGTAGGGAAATACTCGAGTAGACATGTAAATATTTCCAAATCTGGAATCACTCCCTTTGGTCTAACATGGAATGATAGCAGCCGCACACCCAGTGTGCGGTGAGCCATACTTACCCCTAGCCGTTTACATGTCAAAATAGGTTTTTTAGAGACACTAGTTCATTCTTTCTAGTCTGGACTCACTTACACTTATTGACTGGTCTCACTTATACTTTATGGACTAGACTCATTATATTTACTCTCGCTGGACTCACTTTACGTTATTGTGCACACACTTGCTCTTAGTTTAGATTTCTTCTATCATATATTTATTATTATCTTGCTTCTGATTTTCATGCATCTTTACCTTTATGCATCAGTTGACACACACACACACACACACACACACACATACATATATATATATATATATATATATATATATATATTTCCTTGTTCATACTTTATTTCCTTCACCTTGTGCTACTTGCTACAACTGCTTTATAGTTTTTATCATTTAACTGGAACTACTGTTAGAGGTGTACTTGCTCCAATCCTGACTGGATATATTTTTTCAGAGGATCCAGAAGATTGGTGTCCGACGTTTTATGGACCTCAGCCTGTCGATGGTGCAGATTGGGACCCCCTAGTTCAGGAGTGATTTCCTGGTTGGTAGCTGGGATCCCTCGAACCTCAGTTATATTTATTAGCTTTTGGTACCGGATTTGTCCCCGGCTTTTGGTTTGAGACTTTGTATTATATTTGATTCAGGATATTATTGTTGTTATTATTATTATTGTTGCTGTCTTTAGTAGTAGTAGTTGTTATTTAGACTTTGTAGTTGTTAGACTTCCTTGTTATCTTATCATGCTTAGATCGTGATTGAGTATTTGTATTATCTTTATCATATTGTTCCTCCGTTTGGAGTTGAGATCTTGGCAGGTACTTATATTATTGTGTGAGATTGTTAGCTAGATAGTAGACCTAGACAACGTTCTACCGCCGATGCTGCGGCGTAGGCTGGACATACCCACGACTCATGCCCAATTTTTTGGGTGCGGGTCGTGACAGGACCGCTTTTAATACTTGGAGTTCTCAGTTTTGATAGATAAATTTGCTTTGATCTACTTTTTTAACTTAGGGTTTCATGGGTTCCTTAAGTTTTTGGTGGTTTTGATCTGCTAAAACATAGTACTTTCTAAAAATAGTTTTTGGGAAGGATGAAGCACTTCATTTCGAACGTTTTGGCTTTCGGTTCACTCAATTCGGAGTTAAAATATAGTTTTCATGAAGAAACAAATTTTATATTTTGGCGCTTTTTTGCCATGGCCGAACCTGCTATTGGAGAAGACGAAATCTTCATGCGGCCAGCGAGCTATGCGACTGAGGGTGCTATGCGGCCCGAGAGGATTATGCGGCCAGAGCTCTTGCTGTATATTGACCAGCATGAGTCCATCTTGTTGGACACATGACTGCCATCACACGTGTCCTTGAACACTTGTTCATTCGCTGAACGAATACGAATTTTGCTAAGTCCAAAATGCATGGTAATAGTAAAATTTGACGATTTTGAGGATAAAATTTAAATTTGGAGAATTAAATTTAAAATTTTGAGAGAATTAAAATTAAAATTTTAAAATTTGACGACTTTGAGGATAAAATTTAAAGGTATTACATGGTAATAGTAATATTTTAAATTTTGGAAAGGTCATAATATACTAGATTTAATTTTTCTTTAAATTTAAAGAACCAAATCTCGAAGAATCAATTTTTTTTGAATTTAAATTTGGAGAATAGATTTAAAAAAATTAAAAATTAAAAATTTGAGTATTGGGTTATTAGATTTAACAAGATTAACATTATAGTTCTTGGACTACAAGATGTGGATTTAAAATTTTTATTTAAAATTTTTATTTTGAAGATTGGAATTGAATTCAAGTTTTGAGAATTTTAAGGACTTAGGATCTTATGGATTTAATTTTTGAGGATTTTAAAGAAATTTGATTGGGTAGAATAATGATAATTTTAAAAGTAAGAATTTAATTTAATTTAAATTTGAGGAGTTTAAATCTTGAAGTGGTTAAATTTTGAAGATTTAATGTTAAATTTTAATTTTTTTAACTTTTGAGAACGAAGTTAATTTTTGAGGACTTCGTGAAATAACAACAAATAATTTGAACCCATGATTGTATTGTTTGTTGAGTTTAAAATTTGATGAAACAAATATTATTGAAGATCTTAAATTTCGAGGACACAAATTTCTAAGGTGGGTAGATTGTATGTCCTCTAGTTTTAATGTAGGATTATTATTAGAATTTTATAGTTATTTGGGTTATTTGGTAATAATTAGGTTTATTTGGGTAATTAATTTATCTCTTAGATTTTTGTAGCCCTTGAATACCTTTCACCATGACCGTAATATTTTGAGCACAACACTATATAAGCATAAAAAGTGCGCCTCAGATAGATGGCATAATTTTTCTATAAATAAATCCTACAAGTAGAAGAATGGCACACTTTCCAATTGTTCCAGAAGAAAGACGCGTATCCTTTTACTTTGGCGCACTTTCCATTAATTTCAGAGGGTGGCATACTATTCAGAAAGTAGAAAAGTGGAATACTTTCTTAATGTAACGAAAGATGGCGCATAAACGAGCTTCTCTTTCTCAATATTTAATGCAGCAGACTGATAGCTGACAGAGGCAGAAATTGAAGAGTCAGAGGTCATCATTACAGCGGAGCTATGGCACGCAGACCCAGGTTGTCGTTTAGTGACCAACCTCAAAGCCATTTCCTTCAAAAGTGTGCCGCACTACAATTTTTCTCAAAAGTGTGCCGTATTGCCATTTCCCTCAAAAGTGCGTCGTAGTGCCATTTTCTTTAAAAGTGTGCTACAGTGCCAACCCCTTCCGCCGCTGTGCCATTTTCTTCAAAAGTGCGCCGTAGTGCCAATCTCTTTAAAAGTGCGTCGCAGTGCCATTCTCTTCAAAAGTGCGCCGTAGTGTCAATCTCTTCAAAAGTACGCGGTAGTGTCATTCTCTTCAAAAGTGCACTGCAGTGCCATTTTTTTTCAAAAGTGTGCCGTAGTGCCATTTTCTTCAAAAGTGAGTCGCAGTGCCATTTTTTTAAATATGCGCCACAGTGCTAATCTCTTCAAAAATGTGCCGCAGTTCCAATCTTACTCAAAATATGCCAGTCTCCAGACGACTTCTAAAGTGAGCATACTATCCTAGTCGACAGTGAGCAGTTATGTATGCATGTCTTGCATGTCGACTTCTCGTAAAAGGTGTACAAATAACTGTCCCCTATGACCTATGCTCTCATCCTATAGGAAGCTACATGTCAAGCAGGCAGCAAGTTGTACACCCACTTATACAGAACATGGGGTATTAATCCACTAATAGTGTGCGCATAATGGTAAAATAGTGTTGACTGTCCATAGTGCTCGCACACTCTCGTAACCGCTCCTAAACTCAATAAATACAGGCAACGGCTATCTTAAGACAGGGAGACAAAGATAGGAAAAATGGACTAGAATTTTTAAGTCTTTGAAATTCAAGAGCAGAGTGAGAGAAATAGAAGCTTCTCGTGCCGTTGTGCCATAGCTTTCTTATTGTTCAACTCTCCAAGTTTTTTGCAGCAATCTTCAAGTCTTTAAAATTCAAGAGAGAGTGAGAGAAATAGAAGATTCTTGTGCCGTTGTGCCAGAGCTTTCTTATTGTTAAACTCTCCAAGTTGTTTGCAACATTCCCTATAATTATCTGTCTTCATGTGCATTTTTTCATCATCGAGTGGTCCAAGGAGTAAAGTGATCGTCCGTAGATCAGATCTCTATAGCAATACTTTTCCAAAATTAATTTGTCACGACCCGTACCCAAAATTTAGGCATGAGCCGTAGGTACGTCCAGCCTACGCCCCAGCATCGTCGGTAGAACACTGTCTAGGTCTCAAGACTACTAAACATAACTCATAAAAATAACCTATTAATGATCACAACTCCATAAGGAGGACAATGTGTATGCATAATGATCCTCAAAATATATGGTACTCAATCACAATAACTATAGGAAAGTAAATGGCACGATAAGATATTAAAGATAAGGAAGTTCTAACATAAGTCTAGTACACAACCTAAATACAACAATAATCTAGAGTCTAGCTATCCCAACATAAATAGTCTCAACATAATACCATCCAAATCTCAAGTTTAGAACAATTTAATACATAGATAACTAGACCAAGAAGCTGTCTAAACGACTGCGGGTGGTGTCTCCTCTAAGGAGAGTGACTCCTCTTGAATCTCCGGTATGTGGTCTCCCTCTACTCCTGGACCATAGTGAGTAGGAAAAAAATTCTCAAAATCCTCTGAAAATGTCATCCAGTCAGGATTGGAGCGAAGCACAAACACTAAACAACAGTTTTAATTATATTGACAAAAACTATAAGACAATGTAAGAAAATACATGATAAAAAATACTAGAAAAGTAAGGAATACTGGAGAGACATGTAATCAACAATAGTACTAACTAGCAATGAACAGATATATGTGAATGCTTGAAATGAGTGGACTGGAATAAAGAATAGAAATTCTAGCTAAGTGTTGTGAAATATCAGTTTGCTATATGGTCGGCTTGGGACTAGATCATGCTTGATATATATGATTGGCTATGATACATGTGAGATTGGGCTAACCATCTGGTTAGCTATGATGTGAGCAATAGTCAGGCTAATCATATATAACAGGCTATGAGGCTTGTAAATGGTCAGGCTACACCCAACGTGATATGTGTGATGAGCTATGATGCATGTAAAGTGGGGTATGATCACATAATCTTGCTAATATTTCCCTGTCCCCAGATAGTATGATATATTCCAAACATGACTCCTCATGACAGGTATCTATGATACTAGCCCGTATATCCACAGTGTCAGAATCAAGCATATACTACAACTAGAATCATGATAAAATCAACATAATAAAAACTGTCAGCGAATGTACTCGCTTGAAGTCCTGAGCAAGGTGTGTCTCTCGATGCCCAAGCTGGTGTCACAGAGACCTATATATGGTATGTTGCATCAATACAAGGTTCTGGAATAAAAATAAGTTAAACTGATGTAATTATAAGTCATAAAGCTATTTCTAAGTCAAACCGACTATTACTAGGTTGTATGAGTCAAACACTAGAATACTAAGTCAATACACTATGAAACTAAGCTATACTAGTTAATCTAAGATACTATAAAACACACAAAATGCCGTATACTAAGATACGCAAGTTTAATATAGAAAAATAGTAATTTGTATATATACAAGTCAATATTTATAGTATCTTAACTAATCGATAAAATTATGATACATTGGCCTTATACCAATGCGTATCACACTACTTATTTTGATACTCAAACCTAATACCTTGGTATCGACTCATTACCTTAACATTATCTTGGTATCCAAAGGTAATTCAAAACCAAGTGAATATAGATAATATATAGTACACACTAGTATACATACCTATCTACTAATAATACAATACCACATTTACATATATACATATAGCTAACTATATACTACTCAAGTATCTCACTATCTATTATATAACAAGTATATATATTATTAGCTATCTATACATACTAACTACTAAACTAACTATTACTAACTAGTATTTTAAATTAACTATTACTCTTAACTTTTCTAACTAAACCAAATACCCAACTCAAATAATACCTAACTCAAGAAATACTCAAATTCCTTACCTGAACTGAATCTGAAATCGAACTTATACCTTGATACTGTGCTGATACTGCACAGTGACGCTCCTACTGCAGGTTCCCTGTTGCTGAACTGCATCCCCTATTGCATGAGCACTGCTCTCTGTGTGTGCTTCTACTGCAGTGGCTCCTAGATGCTGGCTTCTTCCCCTTGCTGTTTGACTGAACTGCCTTCTCACTTGGTCATTGCTCGACCCTTCAAGTTGAAACTGCTACTGCTAAGATTCAGTTGACTGTGCATCCTTCCAAATGCCACTGAGCAGTGCCCTGATGCACTGCCAGCATCCCCCTTCAGTTGCTGTACTGCAGAGTGTAGTGCTCTGCTTGTTCCCTGTTGTAGCTCCCTCCTTTGCAGAAGCTGCATGAGCCTGCATCGAGGCTGCACCTCCTGGTGCAGCTACTGCAGTGTGCTTCCCTCTGCACTGCTCACTCGAGCAGTTGGCTTCCTCTTTCAATTGTTGTCTAGCAGTAAAGGCTCCCTGATACTGTTACTGTGCCCATACTTCCCTGCTAAAGTTGCAGTAGGATACTGCTCCCCTTCTCACACACACACTCACAAATACATACATAGCACACTCACACACACTGAAACCAACTTAACACAACCCGAACTCCCACATATACTAGCACACAATATGCATAATATACACACATAGACTAAGGAACCCGACTCTTCATGACAGTCCCACACCAATATATATATATACATATATATATTAATACATACATACACACACATACACACACATACACACACACACACACACACACACACACACACACACACACATATATATATATATATATATATATATATATATATATATATATATATATATATATATATATATATATATATACATATCCAATACATATGAATTAGACCATATAAATAGGTATACTTCCTATTAAACATTTCATCAAACACCTAGTATGCCCCAATGTGACACTCTATGATACACCACAAGTCTTCATGCATAAACCCCCAATATACAACTAAAATATTTACATATTCTATATAGATATATCATATACATATAGTATGATTAGTGATATGAAAGTTAGGGAAAATACATCCTTAAATCCAAAACCCCCAAATAACATATGACACCATGAAGAAATCATCATGAAACCAATAGAGACTCATGCTCTCCCCTCTATGGCTATTCCTAAACCATGTGTGGGCTCCTAATGGCCAAACAAATGATAAAAATAGAATTTAAAAGAGAGTTTCCAAATTTTTACCTATTGGGAGATGGATTCCCAATGTGACTTCTTCTTCTCTAAGGCTCCTTGAACTCTAAGTTTCTAGGCCTCTTTTGATGAGAAAAAAAAGAGGAATTTGAGGTTTAAAAATTTTAAAATTTGTGGAGGGAATGAAGGATTTTTGGGGGCTATTTCTAGGGTTTCTTCAAGAGTCATGAATGGCTTTGAGGGAGGCTCCCTCTATGTTTATAGGGCCGGCTACTTGCTAGGGTTAGGGTTTGGTTAATGCACAATGTCTCATTTGCCCTCAATGGCTTGTCATGAAGAGTTATTTAATAAGGGGTTTAGTCCTAAGTGAGGGATTTCACTAGATTCTAATTAATAGAATAGGGATTAGTCTAGAGGATTAAATATCAAGTCTAAGCAAGGTCCATGGTCACATCAATACTAGTCCACTAATCCACGCTATTAATAAATTTAATATATATATTACCTATCATGTAATTATTAACACAATAAATATAAATATTGTAAATGACCATAAAGTCTCTACTCTAGAAATGAGGTAGTGACAAGTCTACCCTCATAAAAAAAAATTTGTCCTCGAAATTGAACTAAACTAGCACTAGAACACCATCAGAACAATAAGAGCTATACCTCTAGGCTTGAAGAGATACGGGTACTGCTCGTGCATTTCGTTCTCTCTCTCCCAGGTTTACTCGCTTGGAGAGTTATGTCTCCATGCAACACGAACCAAAGGAATAGTCTGGTTCCGCAATACCTTCTCCCTGCGATCCAAAATCTCGACGAGCTGCTCAGGATAGCTGAGAGTCGAACCAACCTCGATCTCCAAGTGATCTAGTACTTGACTAGGATCCGCCATGTACCATCTTAGCTGTGACACATGGAACACGTCATGTACTCCCTCTAGTGCAGGCGGCAAGTCTAGTCAATAGGTCACTGCACCGACCCTCGCAAGAATACTGAAAGGCCGATGTACCGTGGACTAAATTTTCTACCTCCACCAAAGTGAATCATGCCCCGTGTCAGAGAAATTTGCAAGAATACCAAATTGCCAATCTAGAACAAAAGCAGCCTTAACACGCAATCTAAAACAAAACAATCACTAGTAAAAATAACAAAACCTATACCTCAAACACCAAGGGTCTATGGTGGCTGTCAGCCCAATGTCACTGTCTGTCCTGCGCCACTCAAAGTCTTCTCCTGATGAGTTTCACCTTTTTTGCTGCATCCATGACCATCTCTGGTCCTAACAAGGCTCTCTCTCTGACATCATCCCAAAATAACGCTGTAGGACACCTCCGTCCATATAGAGCCTCGAATGGTGACATCTTAATACTGGCCTGGTAGCTGTTGTTGTAAGAAAACTCTACCTGGTGTAGATGATCCTCCCAAGAACCTCCGAGATCTAGAACACAAGTATATAGCATATCCTCGAGAGTGTGAATAGTCCTTTCAGACTGCCCATCTGTCTGGGGGTGGTATGCGGTACTGAACTTGAGCTGAGTGCCCAAGCTAGCCTGTAAACTCCTCTAGAAGTGGAAAGTAAAATGACTATCCTGATCCGAGATGATGCTCACAGGAACCCCATATAATCTGACAATCTATCGCACATACATCTCTGCTAGCTTCTCCGTTGACGTACCCACTTTGAATGGTAAGAAGTGGGCTATTTTGGTCAACCTATCCACGATGACCCAAATCACGTCCTTTTTTCCTGGAGAACGCAAAATCCCTGAAACGAAATTTATAGTCACGTGCTCCCACTTCCACTCTGGGATGGGTAAAGGCTGAAATAATCCACCTGGCCTCTGTCGATTCGCCTTTACCTGCTGGCACACTAAACACCAGGATACAAAGCATGCTACCTCGCGCTTTATACCATACTACCATATGTGCTCCCTCAGGTCTTGATACATCTTGTTGGCACCTGGATGCATCAAGTACTGAGAGCGATGCGCCTCCTACAAAATCTTCTCGGGCTGCTCCCCGCTCGGTACACATATCCTAGTACTGTGCCGTAATAACCCATCATCAGCAATAGTAAAGTCTTCTGATAATCCTATCCGAACCTGGGCCCTGATACTCCTCAGAGCCTCATCATCATACTGCGTATCTCTGATTCTGTCTATCAGCTCGGACTGTATCTGTAATCCCTACAACTGAATTTCGATACTGGAAACTAGTACCTTAATTCCTAAGCTCTCAAGATTGGCCAACAAGTGTCTGTCTGCCGTCAAGTATATAGCCATCGGATACCTGCTCAAGGCATCGATGACTACATTGGCCTTTCCTGGGTAGTACTATAATGAAATATTGAAGTCTTTTATCAACTCCAACCACCTCCTCTGCCTCATGTTCAGCTCTTTATGTATAAATACGTACTTTAAGCTCTTGTGGTCTGTGAAGATATCCACACGCTCTCCGTACAGATAGTATTTCCACAACTTTAGAGCAAAGATAACCGCTACTAATTCCAAATTGTGGGTAGGGTAGTTCTTTTTATAAGGGCATAATTGCCTGGAAGCATAGGCAATCACCTTCCTGTGCTGCTAAAGAACGCAACCCAAACCCTTTCCTGAAGCATCACTGTAGATAGAGAATCCACCTGTCCCTGATGGCAACGTCAAAACTGGTGTTATCGTCAATATCTTCTTCAGCTCATCAAATACGGCCTGACAATCCTCCGTCCAGACAAAATCCATATCCTTCCTGGTTAGCCTAATCATCGGCTCTGCAATCCTGGAGAAGTCTTGTACCAACCTTCTGTAGTAACCTGCTAGTCCGAGAAAACTCATGATCTCAGCTACTGAACTGGGAGTAGCCCACGACTCTACTGCCTTGATCTTTTTCGGGTTAACTGAGATCCCGTCACCCGTCACCACATGCCCAAGGAATTCAACCTTGTTAAGGAAGAACTCACACTTTAAAAGATTTTTGTAAAGCTCCTCTTTCCTGAGAGTTTCTAAACACTCCTCAGGTGCTCCTCATGATTCTCTGGGGTCTTCGAATACACAAGAATGTCATCGATAAACACCACCACGAACTTGTTAAAATACTGGTAGAACACCTTGTTCATCTGGTTCATGAATACTGCCAGTGCATTAGTCAATCCAAACGGCATTACCATGAACTCAAATTGGCCATATCGGGTCCAAAAAGCTGTCTTCGGAATGTCTTCTCTCTTTACTTTCACCTGATGGTAGCCTGACCTCAAGTCTATCTTTGAAAATACCTTTGCTCTGCTCAACTGAAACAAATCATCTATCATCGACAGCGGGTATTTGTTCTTGATAGTGAGGTTGTTCAGAGCTATATAGTCGATACACATGCGTACCGACCCATCCTTCTTCGGTACAAATAATATCGGAGCTCCCCATGGTGATAAACTGGATTTGATGAAGCCCTTGTCCTGCAAATCCTCAACTTGCTTCTTCAGTTCTGCTAGTTCGCTATTGTTGACCCTATAGACGTGTTGTGATATGGGCTCTGTTCATGGCACTAAGTCTATATGGAACTCGATATCTCTGTCTGGCGGCAAACCTGGCAACTCCTCTGGAAATATATCCAGGAACTCTGCTATCAGAGGATGTGGCAACTCCTCTTTCTCCATCCTAGCTCCACAAAAAGTGCACCTGCTCTGCTCCGCTGCTCCTCTGGCGACCTTGAACTCTGGCTCTCCTGACGGTCTAAATATCGCTCTGCCTTTACGACAATCTATAGTAGCATGGTGCCTACTCAACCAGTCCATTTTGAGTATAATATCATATCCCGGAAGTGGCATTACGAGTAAGCACACGCTCAACTCTCGGCCTCCCAACGATACTCTCCGATCCTTGCAAAAATTACTGACTAGAATAATGCCTCCGCCAGTCGTGATCTTGTAAGTCCTATCTAATGGTTCCACCTCTAAGCGATGCTTAAGAGCATAAGATACAGACACAAAACTATGGAAAGTGCCAGAATCGAATAATGCAAGTGCTGGAATAGAATCGAGAAGAACTGGACATGAAATTATGTCTTCTGCTAGCTCGACCTCCTCGATCGTCATGGAATACGCTCGTCCCTGGGGCCTACCTCTCTGCTGCTGTTAGTTCTGGACAAACCTCTACTGCTGTAGCGGAAGTGGAGGTCCCCTCTGCTGGCCTCCTGGTATAGTAGGTACCCTGGTAGGTCCCCTCTGAGCGGCTGCTCTACCCTGACCTGGACGAGTCTGAATAGATGGACAGTCTCTCAACTGGTGTGCTGACAATCCATAAGATAAACATGTACCCAGCCTCTTCCAGCAGATGTCCCTCATGTGTCCCGCCTTCCTGTAGTACACACACTGGACAGGAAGCTGGGTCTGCCTCTGAGGCTGCATCTACTGTTGGGTGTATCCTCGAGCTGGTGCCTGGTGTTGCTGATGCTGATAGGGCCTCTGTTGCTGCTGAAAGTGGGGACGCTTGGCCAGTCCTGCACTACCACACCCTCCTCCAGAAATATCACGTTCCCTCTTGGGCCTGAGGTCCAAATCATCCTCAGCAATCTGGGCATCCATCAGAATGCCCTCGAAGGTAGCAGTACGACATCCAGAAGTGCAAGGCTTGATCTCTCTCATCAGCCCCTTTCTCAATTTTTGGGCTCGGTCTCCTGGGTCCCGAATCATCGATGGTGCAAAATGAGTCAAATGGCAAAACTCTGTGGCGTACTCGTCAACTGACATATTTTCTTGGACCAAGTCATGGAATTGACTCTCCAAGGCTCCCAAGGCCACGTCGGGGAAGAACTTCTCCTTGGAAAGCTTCTTGAAAGCCTCCCAAGTAAGTCCTCTAACAGTAAGTCTTGGCTCGGTACGATACCAAGTCAGCGCGATATCGAACATCTGGCTGCCGATGGCCTCGATCTATAGACTCTTCGGAATGTGCGCCAAGTACAAGTTCCTCTCTATGTCCTCCAGCCAGTCGTCGGCGTAGAGTATCCCCTCGACGCCCTTGAACTCCCGAGACATCATCCTCTTGAATTCTACTATTGTGCCTGGCCTCTGGTGCTGTTGGCCAGGATACTGCTGCTGTTGTGCGACTCTCTCCACAGCCTGGAGAGCCACCTGATGAGCATTCTCCATGCTCTCCCTCATCAGCTCCGTCTGTGCTTGGTGCACCTCTGCCTGCACCCTCTAAGCCTCAGCCTAAACTTGTTGATCTTCTGCCGACGTCCTCTGAGCATCTACCATGTCTTGGATCAGTGTGAACATCTGTGCCCCGTCAATGGGCATACCTCCGGGAAACAGAGTCGGTGGCGGAGGAAGGTGCTCCGTAACAACCAGAATAACCCTCTGGGCAGGCGGGGGAGGAGGACCCCCAAAAACTGCAGAAACCCCAACATGAACATGAGAGGTAGAAGGAGCAAGACCAACTGTCTGGGTGTCAGGTCGAGAGGTGGCAGACCTCTCTAAAGCTATGGGTCCCAATCTCAGGGACCTAGTCTTCAGTGGCATCCTGAAGACAGACCGAAGAGAATCAATTAAGGCAATGGATATGATATCATAAAGAAGAACAATAAAAATTTAAAGAATATAATTATTCAGAATAGCAATATAAAATTAGAAATTTTCTAGTTGTGATTGAGCATACTCTCATCTATACTATCTCTCATACTCGTAATAGTACTCTAAGTCTGAGCACTACCACGATACTACACTACTTGCGACCAAATATTACTCTTAGACTAGACCAGCATGGGCCACCACTAAAATGTGTCACGACCCGCACCCAAAATTTGGGCATGAGCCGTGGGTACATCCAGCCTACGCCACAGCATCGTTAGTAGAATACTGTCTAGGTCTCAAGACTACTAAATATAACTCACAAAAATAAACTATCAATGGTCACAACTCCATAAGGATGATAATGTGTATATATAATGATCCTCAAAATATATGGTACTCAATCACAATAACTATAGAAAAGTAAATGGCACGATAAGATATAAAAGATAAGAAAGTTCTAACATAAGTCTAGCACACAACCTAAATACAACAATAATCTAGAGTCTAGCTATCCCAACATAAATAGTCTCAACATAATATAATCCAAATCTCGAGTTTAGAACAATTTAATACATAGATAACTAGACCAAGAAGCTGTCTAAACGACTGCGGGTGGTGTCTTCTCTGGAATCTCCGGTATGTAGTCTCCCCCTACTCCTGGACCGTAGTGAGTAGGACAAAAATCCTCAAGATCCTCTGAAAATATTATCCAGTCAGGATTGGAGAGAAGCATAAATACTAAACATCAGTTTCAATTATATTGACAAAAACTATAAGACAGTGTATGAAAATACATGATGAAGAAATAGTAGAAAAGTAAGGAATATTGGAGAGACATGTAATCAGCAATAGTACTAACTAGCAATGAATAGATATATGTGAATGCTAGAAATGAGTGAACTGGAATAAAGAATAGAAATTCTAGCTAAGTGTTGTAAATATCAGTTTGCTATGTGATCGGCTTGGGACTAGATCAGGCTTGTTATATATGATTGGCTATGATACATGTGAGGTCAGGCTAACCATTTGGTTAGCTATGATGCGAGAAATAGTCAGACTAATCATATATAATAAGCTATGAGGCTTGTAAATAGTCAAGCTACACCCAACGTGATATGTGGGGTGAGCTATGATACATGTAAAATAGGATATGATCGCATAATCTTGCTAATATTTCCCCGTCCCCAGCTAGTACGATGGATTCCAATCACGACTCCTTATGACAGGTATCTTTGATACTAGCCCGTGTATCTACAGTGTCAGAATCAAGCATACACTACAACAAGAATCATAGTAATAATCAACATAATAAAAACTGTCAGAGAATGTACTCGCCTGAAGTCCTGAGCAAGGTGTGTCTCTCGATGCCCAAGCTGGTGTCACATAGCCCTATATATGGTATGTTGCATCAATACAAGGTTCTGGAATGAAAATAAGTTAAACTGATACAATTCTATGTCATAAAGCCATTTCTAAGTCAAACCGACTATTACTAGGTTGTATGAGGCCAACACTAGGATACTAAGTCAATACACTATGAAACTAAGCTATACTAGTTAATCTAAGATACTATGAAACACACAAAATGTCGTATACTAAGATACACAAGTTTAATAAAGAAAAATAGTAATTTGTATATATATACAAGTCAAAATTTATAGTCTTAACTAATCGATGAAATTATGATACCTTGGTCTTGTACCAATGCGTATCACACTACTTATCTTGATACTCAAACCTAATACATTGGTATCGACCCATTACTTTAACATTACCTTGGTATCCCACGGTAATTCAAAACCTAGTGAATATAGCTAATATATAGTACACACTAGTATACATACCTATCTACTAATAATATAATACCACATTTACATATATACATATAGCTACCTATATACTACTCAAGTATCTCACTAACTATCTATTATATAACAAGTATATATATCACAAGCTATCTATACAAACTAACTACTAAGCTAACTATTACTAACTAGTATTTTAAATTAACTGTTACTCTTAACTATTCTAACTAAACCAAATACCCAACTCAAATAATACCCAACTCAAGTAATAATCAAATACCTTACTTGAACTGAATCTGAAACCGAACTTATATCTTGATACTGTGCTGATACTGCACAGTGAGGCACCTACTGTAGGTTCCCTGTTGCTGAACTGCATCCCCCATTGCATGAGCAGTGCTCCCTCTCTGTGGTGCTACTATAGTGGCTACTGCAGTGGCTCCTAGCTGCTGGCTTCTTCCCTCTGCTGCTTGACTGAACTGCCTTCTTACTTAGTCATTGCCGGACCCTTCGAGTTAAAACTGCTACTGCTAAGCTTTAGTTGACTGTGCATCCTTCTAAATGCCCCTGAGCAGTGCCCTGATGCACTGCCAGCATCCCCCTTCAGTTGCTGCACTGCAGAGTGAAGTGCTCTGCTTGTTCCCTATTGCAGCTCCCTCCTTTGCTGAAGCTGCAAGAGCCTGCATCGAGGTTACACCTCCCTGTGCAGCTACTGCAGTGTGCTTCCCTATGCAATGCTCACTCGAGCAGTTGGCTTCCTCCTTCAGTTGTTGCCTAGCAGTAAAGGCTCCCTGATACTGTCACTGTGCCCATACTTCCCTGCTGAAGTTGCAGTAGGATACTGCTCCCCTCTCTCACACATACTCACAAACACATACAAAGCATAGTCACACACACTGAAACTAACTCAACACAATACGAACTCCCACGTATACTAGCACACAGTGTGCACAGTATACACACAGAGACTGAGGAACCCGACTCTTCATGACAGTCCCGTACCAATATATATATATATGTATACATATATACATTAATACATATACATACACATATATACACATTCATATATATATATATATATATATATATATATATATATATATACATATCCAATACATATAAATTAGACCATATAAATAGGTATACTTCCTATTAAATATTTCATCAAATACCTAGTGTGCCCCAATGTGATACTCTATGATACACCATAAGTCTTCATGCATAAACCCCCAATATACAACTAAAACAATTACATATTCTATATAGATATATCATATACATACAGTATGATTATTGATATGAAAGTTAGGGAAAATACATCCTTAAATCCAAAAACCCCCAAATAACATAAGACACTATGAAGAAATCATCATAAAACTAATAGAGCCTCATGCTCTCCCCTCTATGGCTATTCCTAAACCATGGGTGGGCTCCTAATGGCCAAACAAATGATAAAAATAGAATTTAAAAGAGAGTTTCCAGATTTTTATCTATTGGGAGATGGATTCCCAATGTGACTTCTTCTTCTCCAAGGCTCCTTGAACTCTAAGCTTCTAGGCCTCTTTTGATGAGGAAAAAAATGAGGGATTTAAGGTTAAAAATTCTAAAATTTGTGGAGGGAATGAAGGATTTTTGGGGGCTATTTCTAGGATTTTTTCATGAGTCATGAATGGCTTTAAGGGAGGCTACCTCTATATTTATAGGGCAGGCCACTTGTTAGGGTTAGGGTTTGGTTAATGCACAATGTCTCATTTGCCCTCAATGGCTTGTCATGAAGAGTTATTTAATAAGGGGTTTAGTCCTAAGTGAGGGATTTCACTAGATTCTAATTAATAGAATAGGGATTAGTCTAGTGGGTTAAATGTCAAGTCTAAGTAAGGTCCATGGTCACATCAAGGCTAGTCCACTAACCCACGCCAATAATGAATATAATATAATATATATTACCTATCATGCAATTATTAACACAATAAATATAAATATTGTAAATGACCATAAATTTCTTACTCTAGAAATGTGGTAGTGACACAATTGTACTTTGATTCCTGTTTAGGATCTTTTTTGAACTTATTAACAGTTTATAACACAAAAGTTTTGTATAAAATTTTTCTTGCAAACAAAGATGGCGACTATGCTAGGGACTTTCTTCTCCTCTGATGAGAAGGCGATAGCTCAACTCGACACTGATTTGGTCGACTCGACGCAGAAGACCTTGGTCATGAAAATTCGGCCAACATGCATATAAAAAAATGCTCCATTGTAGGGGTAGTGCCTACCCCTCATCTGCACTAAAGTCGAGAAAAACTCGCAAAGTGTGGGTGCCAAAATCTCGTCATGCGTATCCCAAAGTTGCTTCCAATAAGGGAAAGAATATTCTGATTGACGAGAGTTTTCCTATTAATTCTGTTCAGATCAATGACTTGGTGGACAATTCTCTTGCGTTAAACAAGGGATGCAATTTCCATAACTCGCACAATTTTAAGCAAAGGGTGATCCACACCCTAGATTCTGAAGCCCTTGTGTTAAACAAGGGATATAATTCGCGTAACTCACGCAATTTCGAGCAAAGAGTGATCCACACCCAAGCTCCCCAGTCTATGCATATTCAATGTAATATGCAAGGCAAACAAGGCATGGACACCACGGTCCAAACCAACCAGCGCACAAATAAAGTATTGGTCAGGGAGAATCATTCTCTTAACATCTTGATTACTCAAACAATGGAGGAAAAATTATGCATCATTTATGCGCAAGGACAAGACCTCGGGGAAAAATTAAATGTGTGTAGACAAACCGCGCCAACTTTGTCTGTACCACAGAATATGGGCCAAACAGGCACAATCTCTACACAACATGCTGATTGTGCAACTGTGCATAAGAGGACTGTTAGAGACAACTTTCTCTCCTCCCTCAAGAGCAAAAACTTGAGATATGACAAATCACTTGCCAATTAAGCCAGCACATCACTCTATACATAAGGGACCAAAATTGTGCACAGAAGATTCAATATATCTCATGTAAAGAGGCAGAGTCTGCCCTCTTCCTCCTCTTCTCTGTCCTTATTTGATTTATGTGAGCTTATTGTACAAAAATGTAAAGAGAGGGGCCCTTCTAACATTACAATGGTGTATCCTAATGAACATCATTGTAATTGTCATAGAGTTGTAATCGAATGTTGTTGTGCATCAACAAAATGGTCTTTGTTTGACCGATTGTCTCTTAAGTCTCAATATACAAAGCAAGTTGACAACTAGGAGCACAATAATGAACCGCTCTTTGCTTCAGCATATATGGCTTCGCATCTTCCTCGTGGTAGGAGACAATCAAGAAAAAGTTCTTCAAGACGGGAGCTCGTTCGTCAAGAGAATCTTTATTCCTCAGAATCCGAGGCCTGATTCTAAAACTGATAGTGTAGACTCAAACTACACGGTTCTTTCTACCAATCCCTCGGACGTACACAAGGATGTTAGCGTTTTTGCCATCGGTGATTAACAAGAAGCTTCTCCATTAGAAGCCACCGAATAATGCCTTAACTCATTAGAGGCCTCTCTCAAGGATATGTACACTATGATGCAAAATATATATCAAATGATGACAACCCAATATTCTGCTACACTAGTACCCGTTCAAGTAGCTTCATTCATACCTGCACAGCCTACTCCTGAAACAACGTCTATGTAGGTTGGCACAGATCCAGAAGCGGTCATAAACCAAGATTCAGTAGCACCAACTCTTAATCCTCTCAATATTAGGGATGGATCTCCATCTGTGATAATTACTATTCAACCAAGATCCTATCAGTCAGTCGCACCACTCCGACCAAAATATCCTCTCGAAGCAATCTGAGAGTTGCGTGCACAGGTCAATATTTTAAATAACAAAGACCAACTCCGCAAGTTGGAGGTGAAACAACCTTATTCTCCGCATAGGGATAATATTCCGTTCCCTCCTAAATACAAACCCCAATCGATAGTCTTGTTTGAAGGCAGGACATCACTGAGCCAATATATTAATTACTTCAATATGATGCTGACTCATATACAAAAAGAGGATGCTCTCCTTATCAGATTATTCATGCGATTCTTGGCCGGCATAGCCTACAATTGGTATCACAGTTTACCTGATAACTGCATATCCTCGTTTGATGATATAAAGTATCTTTTTCTCTCACGATTCTACGAGTGAGACATGGATATGACAATGTCTTCACTCAATAATATCAAACAGAAGAAAAAGGAATCCGCTTGTGAATTCGTTGAGCATTTCAAGCATATAACTCTGAAGTCACCCCTGGGTATTCTAGACTCTGCATTCATTGGTACCTGCAAAAAGAACCTACTACCTATAGTAGGGCTCTGGATAGGTCCAACTTAATTTTAAGACAAGACGACGTTCATCATTAGGGCCAAAGTTGCTAAAGGCAACGCAAAAATAGCACACAATTTGGGGTTATAAATGACCAATACAGAAGGAAAGCGTCACTCTAATAGTGCGAATAATCACAACAACAAAGAAAATGAGGCATTGGCGATAAATCTGTCAAAGCGACCCACCGCTCCTCCAACACAAAATTCTACAGTCTTCCAGGCATAAGAAAGAATATTCCTTTGATGAGAGCGATATCCCCAACATTTTTGAATGCATGATAAAAGCAACAAGTTGCAGGTTGCCTGATGTCAAGCGACCAAATGAGACTGGTAAAACAGACGACCCGAAGTACTACTTGTACCACCGATATATAAATTACCCTACCAAGTCCTATTATATCTTGAAAAGGAAGATTAACATTTGATAAATGCTAAAGCTATCACCCTTCACAACGAAGAGAAGACAATCACTGCCAATATGGTGTCTCTTCAATTCGGTGACTTTCCAGCACAAGAAGTTCCGAACGACGTTGTCCCAATACCTCGAGCTACGGTGGAAGTAGTAAATCTTCTGCCGTCTAGAAGTCAAACTGAGGAATTGGTGCCTATTACCATAGATCATGGCAAGATTATATGGATTTATCCTGACCTGTTGTCAAATTGGGACCAGAGAGCAGCATCTTCCAATTCAAAATCAAAGAAGGGTAAGAAGTATAAATTATGCCATATAATTTCTTCGGATCATCATTCAGATAGATATCAGGACGAACATCAGGAAGATGTATCTCTCGAGATCAGATTTAAAAAAATCTGAACATTGCCCCACCAAGCTCTACTAGCAAGCTTCACTTGACATACCGACAATGGTCCATGATTGGCAGTATTTTGCTATATAGGGCACAACAAATCTTTAGTGAATATAAAGGTGTTCCTACACAAATTCTTTCTTCTCCTTCAGCAACCATTAGAGCATCGACCTCGACTCAGGTGCTTGAGGTGGATCGCCCCCAATTTCATCGATACAGCTAAAATCTGTACACTTGATGCAAAAAATGGGGTATAATTTCCAGAAAGCTGAAGGTTTGAAGTTTGGCAAGGGATGACGTATTCCTCTATAACTCCAAGGATAGTCTAATAAATCCCGTAGTAGATTGGGCTACGATGAGACCTGCCTACAGACTCGCTCCAAGAAGGGGAATGATAAAAAAAAACTCAATTTCTGTAACATGGTACTTCTTTCTTCAATTCCCAAAGAAGAAGCCATAACTGGTACGAGGACCAACAAAGATTAATATAAAACTTTTGAATCTGTACTGCAAGATATTCCTGACACTCTTCCTACTTTGCTACTCTTGCTGCTCTGGTCATAACTGAACCTGGTCCTTCGAAGCCTACTACGGCAGAGAAAGGAAAGCAAAAGGAAGTACGCTTCGATAAATCTCTGAAGAAGAATATACCTTAAGGACTTGAAAAGCGTACAATTTTGACAAATTGGCAAAACTGGCCAATACCCCAGCCCGACTCTCCATATTCGAGTTGCTTCGTTTGTCAAAGGAGACACGTAAAGCTTTGAACGAAGCTTTGATATATGCAGAATCATGCTTAGCTCAACTCAAGACTCCTGACGAAGAGTCATTAGCGTGTCCTCAATGCCATAGCGTGATCGAGAAGATTCCTAACATTATCTTCACGCAAGATGACATGCTACTCAAAGATAATCAGCATGACATGCCTCTGTATTATACCGATTACATCAGATCTATTAAGTTGAGCCGAATTCACATCGACCATGGTTCTTCACTCAGCATCATTTTGAAAAGTCTATTGAGAGGATTGAAGATACCGATGCACAACTTGTCTGCTGCAAATACTACTATTCTAGGCTTCAATGTTGGAAGAAGTAAACCACTGAAAAAGATATGCCTAAAAATTCAGATTGGCGATCTATGTACTAAAGTCACATGCTATGTGATTGACTCTGACATATTCTATAATATTTTGCTGGGACGGACATGGATACACGAGCATAAAATTGTACCCTGCACACTACATCAATGCTTCAAGTATGTGAACTATAAAACCCTCACCCAAAAATAGGTATTTTGTGTGTATTCTATATTTATTATGTTTATTTAGATTATTTTAAAATTTATTTAAATCCAATTGTTGCATTAGGTCACTTCACCATAGTTTGAACATTAATGACATAGGACAGCATCAAAATCTACATTGTCCTTCGTAGAAAGTAGCCTAATTTGGAGACACTCCGTAGGATCTTCATGTGACATAAAATTCGATCATTTAGCATTAGTATGGCACTAGTGTGACAACCATAGTTTCTTGTGGGAAATAATTAGATATTTTTATATAAATAATTCATTTGTGATTATTTTTTAATCCAATATTTTTCAATAAGCAACCCATAATTCCTCCATGATAAATTAGACCACTTCCCTCTTCTGCAGAATTTATTTATTTATTTATTACTATTTTAACCCCATGGAATTAAATTAAATCTTTGTCATAAATGAGTTATTTTGTTAGTTATTGACTTTTAATAACTAATAACCTCATTAGAAAATATCATAACAAACTAACTACCCAATCACAATCCTACCCCTCTTCTCAAACCCGTAGCCCTCCCCCTCAAACCCATGCACACCCCAAAGTTGACCCTCTCTCTCTCTCTCTCTCTCTATATATATATATATATATATATATATATATATATATATATATATATATATATATATATATAATCTCCTTTTCATCTCTCTTTCTAAAACCCCTAAAATCTTCTCTATAAAACCCTAACTTTCTCTCCTTCCTCCATCACCCTATCCGCCACCTCCATCACCAAGGCCGACCCCCTCCCCTCACGTGGACATGCCATCTTCTCATCCAAGAACCCCAGTTCTTCATCCTTCTCTCTCTCTAGTAAGTCTCCTTCTTCCTTCAATCCCTCTAATGTGTATGAATGCATAAATAAATGTTTGTATATATAAATAAATAATTTTATATGTGTTTTCAACTCATTGCCATGTTCTTTATTGTCGGTTTTATTTTAGAGTTTGTGTCACTACCATATTTTCTAGGAAAGAGTATTTTGATCATTTTATAATTAATTAAATATTTTCCATATTGAATTTTTATTTATTATATTATTTATTTATTGTTAGATGTTAGTATTTTATTTTAGACTTATCTTAGTGTACCTAACTAGTTTAGATTTGGTCCATGGACCAATATTTAATTCTAATTAGAATTGAGCCCAATAGTAAGCCCATTCATTAGGAGGAGGATTAATTAGTTAAACCAATTGGACTAGAACCTTCCCTCCTTAATTAATTTCTACATGACAAGCCCAAAGGGGTATTATGGACATTTTATAGTGCCTTGGAGAGGGGGCAAGGCCGGCCTCTACATAAGGGGGTGGAGACTCTCTCTCATCTCTTTTCTTCATTCCAAATTTAGATCTAGAATTTTTTTCAACCAAATTTCTTCATCCCTACATCAAATTCTACCCAAATTTTTTTTAATTCCTTTCCTATTTATTATTGGAGGCCATTATAACAAGGAGAAAGCAAGGATCTATAAGGAGGAGCAAGGATCTTCAAGTTGAAGGCTCTTGACACTCAATTTGGGATTTTTATTAGAAATCTATCTCCCAATATGTATAATTTAGTTTTTTTCTCTAATTAGACTCTAAATCTGTAATTAATTATAAGAAACCATACCATGTATTAAGACTACCCATAGAAATTGGAATTAGGTTCATAGGAGGCCTATGGAGAAAGTTATGTGGTATTTTGTGTCAATTTTAGGAGAATTCTGAGATTGACACATCATGTGTTTGTCAATAGGACAATTAGACAAAATTGACATATGTTTGGTTGTGTGTGACTAGTGTCGTGTCCATAATTAGATACGTGTAGGCCGTATCTCGACAATTTGACGATACAAATTGATTTGGGAGTTTTTCTTCCGATATAGGGGTTTGAGCATGTCACCTTTTGATACGGGCACGTAGTTGAGTAGCTAACTCTTTATATTATTCATAATTATAATTTTAGACTTGCTCGTGTCCTTCGGGTATGTTTGATGGTATGGTGGACTCGTATCACAAGCGTATCATAGATCTAGTGTGATACGAGTGCAGTGCACTCCACGTGTTTGTTTCCTTGCATTTCAATTCAATTTACCTTGATTATAGATATTAGAATATTTTAGTTATAATTGTTATATGTTATATATATATATATTATGTGTATGTTTTATATTTCTTAGTGATGTGTTGGTGGTCATTGGAGAGTAGGAGAGTTCATGTGCATCATTAGTGTGGGTATGTGGTAGTATATATATATATATATATATATATATATATATATATATATATGAGTCAGTATATGTGCGTATAGTGGTGTGTATGTGTTTGTGAGACAAGTAACAATAGTATTTTGTGTAGGACTTTGAGCACACTGTGTGCACGATAACAACAAGGTCATGGGGCAGGCCTGTTAAGGATATGTCTGGGTTGATTGTGAGGTAAGTTAGCATCTGTTAGTTTGGGTTAGTATAGTTAGTTGTTTAGTTAGTTAGTTAGCCAATTGATTAGTTAGTTAGATGTTGTGTTAGCACTTGTTAGTTATTAGTTGTCTGATAGCTCATTTTTAGATAATTCATTGGTTAGTTAGTTTAAGTTGTTATTTAGTAGTAGGTTAGATGCCATGTTAGTTGTAAATGATGATTGTTACTGTTAGTTAGTTATATATGAGATAATAATAGTTGATAATTTAAGTTATTAGTTGTATATCTCTATATGTTAACTATTAGTTCATAATATACATGCTAGTAGTTAGTTGTCTATGTTAAGTTAGCAATTTTGGTATGTTTAGTTAGTTGAGATGGATGTTAGTATCTGTTAATACTGCTAGTATATATATCTCAGTTGTTAGTTGTGGATGTATCAGTAAGTATCCAAGGAGTCTAGGGATATTAGTGAGGGAAGTATGGTGTATCAGTGATGGTTAGCGTTTGTGTGACTATAGTAATGTATACTGGAGGGGTTAAGCAGTGACAGTTCACTGTTTGTGAATTGGGAAGAAGCAACAGAGCAACCAGCAGCAGTTGCAGTCATTTGAGATCAACCTTTATAGTTAGGATGTTATCCTATGTGTTAGAAAGTGTAGCATTAGCAGTTATAGAGAAATGGGTGTTATCGTGCACACAGTGTGGTTGTCAGACAAGGTATTAGACCTAGTATTTATTAGTTTAGCCTTATAATGAACCTAGAAGCTAGGTATGGACCCGAAACCAAGGTATTAGCCCAGATTGACCTAGTTTGACTTAGAAATGGCTTTATGACCTAAAATTAAACTAGTTTAACTTATTTTCATTCTAAAACCTTGTATTAATATAATATTTCATATATAGTCTGTGTGACACTAGTTCGGACACCGATTTGTATCATTTGTTCTGAACCACAGGCAAGTATATTCTCTGATAGTTTTCATTATTTAATTACTACTATAATTCAAGTATTTAGAAATATTACTTATGATTCTTTGACACTTTGGTACATGGATTGGTATTATTTTTGTATTGTCAGTCATAAGATATTATCTTGATTATCGAGATAGTGTCATGATGAGATCCATCGTATCAGTCGGAGCGGAGGAAAATACTAATTAAATATGTGATCAAGAACTATCGGCTAGTAGTATAATCATTGGCTACTAACTAATCATACACTTCACGTATGGTTGAGTTATCTCCTTAGTATAATCATTGAATATCCCAAGCCGATCACATATTTAATTAGTATCTCAAACACATGGTATATTTTAGATTCTATTTTCAGTTCATAGATTACCCTGTCTATTTATGATATTATAGTTCATCTCCTTTATTCTTGTATGCATTGATTTATATTTCTGTTGCTAGTTTTTCCTATTCCTTCATTATTCTTAGATCATCAGTTATATTCTCATCATATATAGCATCCCCTATTTTACTGTTTTATAGTTTTTGTCAATTAATTGGAACTGCTATTGGGATGTACTTCACTCCATTCCTGACTGGATAATATTTTTCAGAGGATCCGGAAGATTGGTGTCCGATATACTGTCACTACCACTTTTCCAAGCAAGGGCAATTGTGTAATTTTACTATTTTGAATAGTTATGTATTTTAATTAATCTGCTGAGTTTCATAAACTATTCATATGTATTAGTGATATTTAATTTTAGGTCAAACCCTAGAACCCATTAGGACAAACCCTAATGGCTGAACCTAATTTGAAAACCCAGTTCTAGAGAAACCCTAGAATTCAAACTTTAGGTTTGGACCTCAAACCCTAGACTGACTAAACCTGAGTTATTTGGGCTCTACATGACCTGACCTGGGGGTTTAACCTAAAACTGTGCATTAGAAACCCTAACCTAGTTTTAATATAAAAGGGAACCCTCTTTTCTTCATGTAGAAAGAAGAAACCCTAGCCTCCATCAAGAGAGCCACCCCCTCACCCCAAATTTGGAATTTAAGCCCTAGGATTCCATCTTCCTCCTCCAAAGTAAGGAAAGCAAGGAGCTTGGGTCGAGGAACCTTGGGGAAGAAGAACTTCATAGGGAAACCATCTTCCTATAGGTAAATCCAAAATTTTAATTCTTTAATCCTGTCTTTCTGATGTTAATGCCCATAGGGAACCCACCCTTGCTGTAGATTTCGGTTTTAGGGTTTTGGTTAGGTTTTGTGTTCATACATTGGTTTCCCCCCAATTTTCATGAACCCTAACCCTAGGGGTTTACATATAGGCAGGTTTCATCTCATATGTGTAGGGTTAATCTCGATTTTTTTGGGTTTTTGAGTTGAGGATTCATGGGTACTTGTGTGGATCCGATTTCAGCCCCTAGGTGTTTATAGAAATGCCCTTAGGGATTACCTATCTATTTCTTTCTGATATTGCAAGTTTTAATATATATAAATATATATACACACATATATTGCACATGTATTGAATATGTTGTGTGATTTGGTGAAGTATTGGACTGTGGGGGATCTTCCTTGTGCACAGTCGGGTTTGGTCCAGATCTGTGCAGTGGATACTGTGGGCTCGTGTATGGTTATGGCATTTGGTTTTAGTATCAGTGTCAGGAATTATGCATCAGTGGATACATGTATATGTGAGGACTTAAGAAAGCAGAGTGCCAGTGTGAGTTTGTGTGTAGGTGTGTTAGAGCCTTGTATCAGTGTGTAATTGGTGTATCCAGATCAGTGAGGACTGAGTGAACTTGTGTGTGAGCAGTCGGGTTGGAGAGCAAATCAGTGAGTTGTACAGTGTATTCAAATTCTGTGTATTGGTGCAAGGTTTTACCTATGTGTTGATGTGTGATTCTGTGAGAAGAGAGACTAGTGTGCAGTTCCTGATTCTGAGTGCAGTTAGGACGTGTATCAGTGAGTTATATGTGTCCATGTATGTGCTAGTATAATTTTAATGTGTATGTGTTAATAGGTAGGTTGTGATGCATTTTAGTTCCTGTGTTCTTGTATCAGAGTGTCTAGGTTATTAGGTGCCTGTGAGTGTAGTTTATGTTGCCTGTCAGTGAGTGTAGTGTGTCTGCCTATGAGTACCAGTATGTATAGGTACCTGTGTGTGCTAGCTGAGTGTGTCTCAGTGTATATGTATCAGTGGATTTGGGGGTTTCACTACAGTGAGTGATCCTGACAGTAGCTCTAAGTTTGTCTCAAGATTAAGCCATGTATGTGTAGTGTGTTTGTGTATCAGTTAACTGTGTGTATCCTAGAACCTAGTGATTAGTGTATCAGTAAGTGTAGTGTGGGATGACTGAAAACCTGTGTCACAGTGTAGTAATACCTGTATGTGTAGCTGTAGGTAAATTTCAGTGTGTGTCTCAGAAAAATTCCCAGGTCAGTGTGTGAATACTGATAGTTTTAGTGATGTATTTGGGGAAGAGAGTGTGTGACTGTGTGTGTATCCTAGGTATTTCAGATTTCAGTTACCTGTGTGTACAAACATGTATATTAATGCCTGTGTACCTGTAAGTGAATTGGGTGAGTATCCCAGATTTCAGTTGCATTTGAGAGTGTGAGTAAACAGTAGGGGGGTATTAGATGACTGTGTCAGTGAGCAGTGAGAACCAGTGTGTATTAGTGAATACATGAGTGTATACTGTGTGTTGTGTATCAGTGTATTCAGTAAGTTATGTGTAGTTCAGTAGCTAGTTAAGTCTGCTTGTGTGTGTGTGTAGTAGCAGTGATTTCTGTGGGTGCCAATGTAGCTGTATGGGTATGGTAGTGTAGGGATTTATGGTATCAGTGACAATATCAGTGAGTCTATCATTAGTATTTGGTATTGGTCAATTGGTATCATGTATAGTTGGTAAGGTTAGATATCAAATAAGTATTAGGTATTAAGTTATCAACTAGTATAAACTAGGTATCCTTAGTATGGTCAAATGAATAGGAATAAGACTAAGGTTGACTAGTAGACCTAGTATAGACCTAGAAATAGGTTAGAAACATCATCCTAGTTATTATTTATAATTATCTTTCCACACCACCATTTAACACTTATATTTCATATATATAGGTCATTGTGATCCCACCTTGGACATCGATCCTCTTACCTTGCTCAGGACCACAGGCGAGTACATTCTCTGACAGTTTTCATTGTTGATTTCTTCTATAAATTGTAGTGTATTACATACTTGATTCCGACACTATGGATACACGGGTTAGCACCCTAGATCCCCATCATGAGGAGTCGTGATTGGAATCTATCGTGCTAGCTGGGGGATGGAGAATTATTAGTAGACTATGTGATCATATCCAAATCCTTTACATGCATCATAGCTCACCCCACTTCTCACGTTGGGTGCGGCCTGACCATCTTACATGCATCATAGCTGTTATATATGATTAACCTGACCACTACATGCATCATAGCTAACCATATGGTTAGCCTGACCTACAAGAATCATAGTTAATCATATATAACCAGCCTGATCTAGTCCCAAGCCGATCACATAATAAACTAATATTTCAAACACTTAGCTAGATGTCTATTTTATTCAGATTCACCTGTTCCAGCATTCACTACTTATTGTCTAGCATTCACTATTTATTGTTCATTGCTAGATGCTCTATTGTCTATTTCTATTTTTCTCCAGTACTTACATTTCCAGCATTTATTTCCATCTTGTATTTCTTACACTGTTTATAGATTTTGTCAATTTAATGAAACTGCTGTTAGTGCTTGTGCTTCGCTCCAATCCTGACTGGATAACATTTTTCAGAGGACGTGGAGGATCTTTGCCCCACTCATTAAGGCCCAGGATTAGAGGGAGATTTTATTCCAGAAACCCCAGAGGAGTTGCCTAGCCTAGAGGAGAACGTACCTGGCCGCTCTTAGACTACTTTTTCTGCATTTTTGTTTTAGACTGAGACTGAGTTGTATTTATTATTTGTGACTTTGTGAGGTCATTTAGACCCAGGATTTGAGTTGAATTTATTGTGGTTGGTTTTTAATAGAACTCTTTTCTATTCTCATCGTGCCATTATTCTTATAGCTTGTGATTGAGTATATCATAGAACTATGGATTATTATCTTTGTCCTCCGTTGGAAGTTGAGACCATTGACAGGATATATTATATGTTGAGACCTAGACAGCGTTCTACCGCCGATGCTGCGGCGTAGGCTGGACGTACCCACGACTCATGCCCAAATTCCGGGTGCGGGTCGTGACACGTTTTTAGTGGTGGCCCATGCAGGTCAGTAGTCGAGTCCTAGATTCGTATTAGAGCAATATCGTAGTGGTGCTCGCTTAGAGTATTACTACGAGCCTGTTTTAGGAAATAGAAATTAGGCCGAGGTTATGCTCAATCACAAATAGGGAATTCCGATTCTTATGATATTACTCTTAATGATTTTTCTTTAGAATTTTCTGTCCTTCCTTGATGATATCGTATCTATTGCCTTAATTTAATCTTTCGATCTGTCTTCAGGATGCCGTCGAGAAGGTCCCAGAGACTCGGAGCAACAGATTCGGAGAGGTCTGCCACCTCTCGCCCTGCCGGACAGACATCCGCAGCACCTCCTACATCTCCAGTACATGTGGGAGTGTCTGTAGCATTCGGGGGTCCTCCACCACCTGTTCAGAGGGTCCCCACAGCTACGACGGCACCACCACCACCACCAGTTCAGCATCCAGGAGGTGTGCCTGTCGATGGGGCACAGATGTTCGCCTTGATTCAGGGCATGGTCGATGCCCAGAGGACGTCGACAGAGGCCCAGAGAGTGCAGGCTGAGGCACATCAGGCCCAGACAGAGATGATAAGGGTGAACATGGAGAATGCTCATCAAGTGGCTCTCCAGGCTGTGGAGAGAGTCACTCAGCAACAGCAGCGTCCTGATCAGCACCACCAGAGGCCGTGCATCATTGTGGATTTTAAGAGGATGATGCCTCGGGAGTTCAAGGGAACAGAAGGGATACTCTACGCCGATAATTGGCTAGAGGACATCGAGAGGAACTTACGCTTGGCACAGCTTCCAGAGGCCCTCCAGATCGAGGCCGCTGGCAGCCAGATGTTCGACATTGCCTTGACGTGGTTTCGCACGGAGCCGAGACTCTTACGCAGGGAACTCACTTGGAAGGATTTCAAGGAGCTCTTCAAAAAAAAGTTCTTTCCTGATGTTGCCCTGGGAGCTTTGGAGAGTCAGTTCCTTGACTTAGCCCAGGGGAGCTCGTCCGTCGATGAGTATGCCACGGAGTTTTCCCGCCTGAGCCGCTTCGCGCCATCGATGATTAGCGATCCGGGGGACAGGGCCCGGAAATTCAAAAAGGGGCTGACAAAGGAGATCAAGTCTCGCACGTCGGGACGTCGCACAGCTACCTACGAGGGCATATTGATGGATGCCCAAGTAGCCGAGGACGACTTGGGCCGCAGGCCCAAGAGGGGACGCGATGGTTCCGGAGGAGCAAACAGTAGTACGGGACCGGGCAAGCGTCCACACTTTCAGCAGCAACAGCAGAGACCCTTTCAGCAGCAGCACCAGGCACCAGCCCGAGGGCAGGTCCAGCAGCAGCAACAGAGACAGACTCAGCCCGCCATCCATTGTGCGTACTGCGGGAAGATGGAACATACTAGAGATATCTGCAGGAAGAGATTGGGCTCATGTCTGTCTTGCGGATCAACGACACACCAGCTGAAGGATTGCCCTACCATTCGTTCAGGTCAGGGTGGAGCAACCACCCAGAGAGGACCAGACAGGGTACCTATCGTACCAGGAGGCCAACAACAGAGAGGACCACTTCCACCACAACATCAGAAGTTCGCCCAGCATCAGCAGCAGAGAGGTGTACCCCAGGGGCGAGCGTACGCCATGGCAGTCGAGGAGATCGAGCCAGCAGAAGACTTGATCACAGGTTCGGTTCTTCTCGATTGTATTCCCGCATTTACCTTATTCGACTCTGGCGCTTCCCATAGTTTTGTGTCTGTATCTTATGCACTTTGACATCATTTAGACACAGAACCATTAGCTAGGACTTGCAAGATCACGACTGGTGGAGGTATTATCCTAGTCCGTGATCACTGCAAGGACCGGAGGGTGTCAGTAGGAGGCCGAGAGTTGAGCGTAAGCTTACTCGTCATGCCACTTCCGGGGTATGATATTATGCTCGGAATGGACTGGTTGAGTAGGCATCATGCTACTATAGATTGTTCTAGAGGCAGAGTATTAGTTAGACCACCAGGAGAGCCAGAGTTTGAGGTCGTCAGAGGAGCAGCGGAACAGAGCAGGGGCACATTTTACGGATCCAGGGCAGAAGAAGAGGAGTTGCCACATCCTCTGATAGCGGAGTTCCTGGATGTATTTCCAGAAGAGTTACCAGGCTTGCCGCCAGACAGAGATGTTGAATTCTCTATAGACTTGGTTCCAGGAGCGGAGCCCATTTTACAACATGTCTATAGAGTCAACAACAGCGAGCTGACAGAACTGAAGAAGCAAGTTGAGGAGCTGCAGGACAAAGGCTTCATCAAATCCAGTTCATCACCATGGGGAGCTCCGGTATTGTTCGTACCGAAGAAGGACGGTACGGTGCGCATGGGAATTGATTATAGAGCTTTGAACAATATCGCTATCAAGAACAAGTACCCGTTGCCGAGGATAGATGATCTTTTCGATCAGTTGAGCGGGGCAAAGGTGTTTTCAAAGATAGATTTGAGATCAGGCTATCACCAGGTAAAGGTGAAGAGGGAAGACACGCCGAAGACAGCTTTTCAGACCAGATACGGCCAGTTTGAGTTCATGGTGATGCCATTTGGTTTAACCAATGCACCGACAGTATTCATGAACCTGATGAACAAGGTGTTCCACCAGTACCTTGACAAGTTCGTGGTGGTGTTCATCGACGATATTCTTGTGTATTCCAAGACCCCGGAGGAGCATGAAGAGCACCTGAGGTTGGTCTTAGAGACTCTCAGGAGGGAGAAGCTGTACGGGAAACTCTCTAAGTGTGAATTCTTCCTTGACAAGGTCGAATTTCTTGGGCATGTGGTATCGGGTGACAGAATCTCGGTTAACCCGCAGAAGATCGAGGCAGTGGAGTCGTGGGCTACCCCCAGTTCGGTAGCTGAGATCAGGAGTTTTCTCGGGCTAGCAGGATACTACAGGAGGTTTGTACAAGACTTCTCCAGGATTGCAGTGCCAATGACCAGATTGACTAGGAAGGATGTGGATTTTGTCTGGACGGAGGAGTGCCAGGCTGCATTTGATGAGCTGAAGAAGAGGTTGACAACAGCTCCAGTTTTGACGTTGCCAGCAGGGATAGGTGGTTTCACCATCTACAGTGATGCTTCAGGAAAGGGTCTGGGATGTGTTCTTCAGCAGCACGGGAAGGTAATTGCCTATGCTTCCAAGCAGTTACGCCCTCATGAAAAGAACTATCCCACCCACAATTTGGAATTGGCAGCAGTTATCTTTGCTCTAAAGCTGTGGAAACATTACCTGTACGGAGAGCATGTGGAGATCTTCACAGACCACAAGAGCTTGAAGTACGTATTCATACAGAAGGAGCTGAACATGAGGCAGAGGAGGTGGTTAGAGTTGATGAAGGACTTTGACATCTCATTGCAGTACCATCCAGGGAAGGCCAATGTAGTCGCCGATGCCTTGAGCAGGTATCCGATGGCTATTTACTTGACGACTGATAGACATTTGTTGGCGGATTTGGAGAGTTTGGAGATTGAGGTATTAGTTCCCGGTACTGAGATTCAGATGTGGGGATTGCAGATACAGTCCGAACTGATGAATAGGATCAAAGCTGCGCAGTACGAGGATGAGGCTCTGAGGAGTATCAGGGCACAGGTTCAGATAGGGTTGTCGGACGACTTTACTATCGCAGATGATGGTTCCTTACGGCACGGCACGAGGATGTGTGTGCCAAGCGGGGAGCTGCGCGAGGAGGTTTTACAGGAGGCACACCGCTCTCAGTACTCGATGCATCCCGGTGCCAACAAGATGTATCGAGACTTGAGAGAGCACGTATGGTGGTATGGAATGAAGCGCGAGGTAGCACGCTTTGTATCTCGGTGTCTAGTGTGCCAGCAGGTAAAGGCAGACCGGCAGAGGCCAGGTGGTTTGCTTCAACCTTTACCGATTCCAGAGTGGAAATGGGAGCACGTGACCATAGATTTTGTTTCAGGGCTTCCACGTTCTCCAGGAGGGAATGACGCGATTTGGGTCATCATGGACAGGTTGACCAAATCAGCCCATTTCTTACCTTTCAAGGTGGGCACATCGACAGAGAGGCTAGCAGAGATGTACGTGCGTCAGATCGTTAGGCTTCATGGAGTTCCTGTAAGCATCGTCTCAGATCGGGATAGCCGTTTCACTTCCCACTTCTGGAGGAGTCTGCAGGCTAGCTTGGGCACTCAGCTCAAGTTCAGTACCGCATTTCACCCCCAGACAGACGGGCAGTCTGAACGGACTATTCAGACTCTCGAGGATATGCTACTCACTTGTGTTCTAGATCTCGGAGGTTCTTGGGAGGATCATCTGCACTTGGTAGAGTTTGCTTACAACAACAGCTATCAGGCCAGCATCGAGATGTCACCATTTGAGGCTCTTTATGGACGGAGGTGTCGTACACCGTTATCTTGGGACGACGTTGGAGAGAGAGCCTTGCTAGGACCAGAAATGGTCGTGGATGCAGCAGAAAAGGTAAAACTCATCAGAGACAGACTGCGAGTGGCGCAGGACAGACAGCGGCATTGGGCCGACAGCCACCGTAGACCCCTTGAGTTTCAGGTATAGATTGTTATTTTTTGGGTTGTGTTGTTTGTTTAGACTGCGTGTTGAGACTGTTTTGTTTTAGGTTGGCGATCTAGTATTCCTACGGATTTCTCCGACGCGTGGCACGATTCGTTTTGGTAGAAGCGGGAAGCTTAGCCCACGCTACATCGGACCCTTTGGCATTCTTGCGAGGGTAGGTGCAGTGGCATATAGACTAGACTTGCCGCCTGCATTAGAGGGAGTGCATGATGTGTTCCACGTGTCACAGCTGAGACGGTACGTGGCAGACCCTAGTCACGTACTTGATCACTCGGAGATTGAGGTTGGTCCGACGCTCATCTACCCTGAGCAGCCCGTAGAGATCTTGGACTGCAGGGAGAATGTATTGCAGAACCAAACTATTCCTTTGGTTCGTGTTGCATGGAGACATCACTCTCCAGGGGAGTTGACCTGGGAGAGAGAGGACGAAATACGCGAGCTATAACCGTATCTCTTCTAGACTTGAGGTATATTTCCTTTTCTAATTTATTCTTGTTCTGTTCAGTCCAAATTTTGAGGACGAAATTTCTTTTAGGAGGGTAGACTTGTCACTACCACTTTTCTAGGCAAGGACAATTGTGTAATTTCACTATTTTGAATAGTTATGTATTTTAATTAATCTGCTGAGTTTCATAAACTATTCATATGTGTTAGTGATATTTGGTTTTAGGTCAAACCCTAGAACCCATTAGGACAAACCCTAATGGCTGAACCTAATTTAAAAATCCAGTTCTAGAGAAACTCTAGAATTCAAACTTTAGGTTTGGACCTCAAACCCTAGACTGACTAAACCTGAGTTATTTGGGCTCTACATGACCTGACCTGGGGGTTTAACCTAAAACTATGCATTAGAAACCCTATCCTAGTTTTAATATAAAAGGGAACCCTCTTTTCTTCATGTAGAAAGAAGAAACCCTAGCCTCCATCAAGAGAGCCACCCCCTCACCCCAAATTTGGAATTTAAGCCCTAGGATTCTATCTTCCTCCTCCAAAGCAAGGGAAGCAAGGAGCTTGGGTCGAGGAACCTTGGGGAAGAAGAACTTCATAGGGAAACCATCTCCCTATAGGTAAATCCAAATTTTTAATTCTTTAATCCTGTCTTTCTGATGTTAATGCCCATAGGGAACCCACCCTTGCTGTAGATTTCGGTTTTAGGGTTTTGGTTAGGTTTTGTGTTCATACATTGGTTTCCCCCCAATTTTTATGAACCCTAACCCTAGGGGTTTATATTTAGGCAGGTTTCATCTCATATGTGTAGGGTTGATCTCGATTTTTTTGGGTTTTTGAGTTGAGGATTCATGGGTACTTGTGTGGATCCGATTTCAGCCCCTAGGTGTTTGTAGAAATGCCCTTAGGGATTACCTATCTATTTCTTTCTGATATTGCAAGTTTTAATATATATAAATATATATACACACATATATTGCACATGTATTGAATATATTGTGTGATTTGGTGAAGTATTGGACTGTGGGGGATCTTCCCTGTGCACAGTCGGGTTTGGTCCAGATCTGTGCAGTGGATACTGTGGGCTCGTGTATGGTTATGGCATTTGGTTTTAGTATCAGTGTCAGGAATTATGCATCAGTGGATACATGTGTATGTGAGGACTTAAGAAAGCAGAGTGCCAATATGAGTTTGTGTGTAGGTGTGTTAGAGCCTTGTATCAGTGTGTAATTGGTGTATCCAGATCAGTGAGGACTGAGTGAACTTGTGTGTGAGCAGTCGGGTTGGAGAGCAAATCAGTGAGTTGTACAGTGTATTCAAATTCTGTGTATTGGTGCAAGGTTTTACCTATGTGTTGATGTGTGATTCTGTGAGAAGAGAGACTAGTGTGCAGTTCCTGATACTGAGTGCAGTTAGGACGTGTATCAGTGAGTTATATGTGTCCATGTATGTACTAGTGTAATTTCAATGTGTATGTGTTAATAGGTAGGTTGTGATGCATTTTAGTTCCTGTATTCTTGTATCAGAGTGTCTAGGTTATTAGGTGCCTGTGAGTGTAGTTTATGTTGCCTGTGAGTGAGTGTAGTGTGTCTTCCTATGAGTACCAGTATGTATAGGTACCTGTGTGTGCTAGCTGAGTGTGTCTCACTGTGTATGTATCAGTGGATTTGGGGGTTTCACTACAGTGAGTGATCCTGACAGTAGCCCTAAGTTTGTCTCAAGATTAAGACATGTATGTGTAGTGTGTTTGTGTATCAGTTAACTGTGTGTATCCTAGAACCTAGTGATTAGTGTATCAGTAAGTGTAGTGTGGGATGACTGAAAACCTGTGTCACAGTGTAGTAATACCTGTATGTGTAGCTGTAGGTAAATTTCAGTGTGTGTCTCAGAAAAATTCCCAGGTCAGTGTGTGAATACTGATAGTTTTAGTGATATATTTGGGGAAGAGAGTGTGTGACTGTGTGTGTGTCCTAGGTATTTCAGATTTCAGTTACCTGTGTGTACAAACATGTATATTAATGCCTGTGTACCTGTAAGTGAATTGGGTGAGTATCCCAGATTTCAGTTGCATTTGAGAGTGTGAGTAAATAGTAGGGGGGTATTAGATGACTGTGTCAGTGAGCAGTAAGAACCAGTGTGTATTAGTGAATACATGAGTGTATACTGTGTGTTGTGTATCAGTGTATTCAGTAAGTTATGTGTAGTTCAGTAGCTAGTTAAGTCTGCTTGTGTGTGTGTGCAGTAGCAGTGATTTTTGTGGGTGCCAATGTAGCTGTATGGGTATGGTAGTGTAGGGATTTATGGTATCAGTGACAATATCAGTGAGTCTATCATTAGTATTTGGTATTGGTCAATTGGTATCATGTATAGTTGGTAAGGTTAGATATCAAATAAGTATTAGGTATTAAGTTATCAACTAGTATAAACTAGGTATCCTTAGTATGGTCAAATGAATAGGAATAAGACTAAGGTTGACTAGTAGACCTAGTATAGACCTAGAAATAGGTTAGAAACATCATCCTAGTTATTATTTATAATTATCTTTCCACACCACCATTTAACACTTATATTTCATATATATAGGTCATTGTGATCCCACCTTGGACATCGATCCTCTTACCTTGCTCAGGACCACAGGCGAGTACATTCTCTGACAGTTTTCATTGTTGATTTCTTCTATAAATTGTAGTGTATTACATACTTGATTCCGACACTATGGATACACGGGTTAGCACCCTAGATCCCCATCATGAGGAGTCATGATTGGAATCCATCGTGCTAGCTGGGGGATGGGGAATTATTAGTAGATTATGTGATCATATCCAAATCCTTTACATGCATCATAGCTCACCCCACTTCTTACGTTGGGTACGGCCTGACCATCTTACATGCATCATAGCTGTTATATATGATTAACCTGACCACTACATGCATCATAGCTAACCATATGGTTAGCCTGACCTACAAGAATTATAGTTAATCATATATAACCAGCCTGATCTAGTCCCAAGCCGATCACATAATAAACTAATATTTCAAACACTTAGCTAGATGTCTATTTTATTCAGATTCACCTGTTCCAGCATTCACTACTTATTGTCTAGCATTCACTATTTATTGTTCATTGCTAGATGCTCTATTGCCTATTTCTATTTTTCTCCAGTATTTACATTTCTAGCATTTATTTCCATCTTGTATTTCTTACACTGTTTATAGATTTTGTCAATTTAATGAAACTGCTGTTAGTGATTGTGCTTTGCTCCAATCCTGACTGGATAACATTTTTCAGAGGACCTGGAGGATCTTTGCCCCACTCATTACGGCCCAGGATTAGAGGGAGATTTTACTCCAGAAACCCCAGAGGAGTTGCCTAGCCTAGAGGAGAACGTACCTGGCTGCTCTTAGACTACTTTTTCTGCATTTTTGTTTTAGACTGAGACTGAGTTGTATTTATTATTTGTGACTTTGTGAGGTCATTTAGACCCAGGATTTGAGTTAGATTTATTGTGGTTGGTTTTTAATAGAACTCTTTTCTATTCTCATCGTGCCATTATTCTTATAGCTTGTGATTGAGTATATCATAGAACTGTGGATTATTATCTTTGTCCTCCGTGCGGAATTGAGACCATTGACAGGATATATTATATGTTGAGACCTAGACAGCGTTCTACCGCCGATGCTGCGGCGTAGGCTGGACGTACCCACGACTCATGCCCAAATTCCGGGTGCGGGTCGTGACATATACTACGGACCTCGACCTATAGATGGTGCAGACATGGACCCACTAGTTCTGGAGTGACTGTCGGAAGATTTAGCCGGAATCACTAGTTATCATAGTTAGTTTTCTTTAGCTTTTTGGTACCGAATTTATTTTTGACGTATATTTGAGACTTGGATATCTTATCGTGCTATAGATTTGTGATTGAGTATTATGTTGCATTTAGTATCTTGCCCTCCATCTTGGAATTAAGATATTACTGGCATATTATATATTATTGTGAGATGATTAGATAGTATAGTCGACATAGACAGCATTCTACCGCCGATGCTTTTGTGTAGGCTGGACGTACCCACGTATTCGTATCCCTTCCCCGGGTGTGGGTCGTGACAGTTTGTATGTAAAGATTTGAACCCATGAATGCATGTATGCACCCATATGTAGAAACCTTGATTAAACAATGTTAATAATAAAGAAATATGATGTTTAAAATTATTTTTATTCATATTTTTACTGTTTATTTTATAATATTAATTTGTTATTATTTTTGGAATAAATTGCTTGTACAATGGGAAGGGTGACCTTGTTTTATGTTTTCTCCAAAATCTCGTATCGAACCCTTCTAAAACTTTATAAATAATTAAAATATGATGTTATTAACCTATATTACATTCAGTTTTTAATATATTTTTCTAGAAATATTATTTTGATTTAAATAGTTTTTATGCATAAAAAGTCACCTAGTTGACCTAGTTTTCATATAAATCTATTGTAACTTGTTCTTTGGCCATATAAGAATATTTTCTCTATTATTTTTGTTTAAAAACTTAATTTTCCATAATTAATTATGATTTTGGATTTTGTGCAAAGCATAATAGTAGTGTTATAATGGCAAAATTTTTGCCAATAATATTGTTAGAAGACTAGTATGTGTCCAACGGAAAGACCAATAAGTAGAATTGATAATGATGCATGTAGGAACTTATTAAATCATTATTTTATAATTTTTTAGAATTATTTCCAGAATTTATTATTTTATGATTTTATCTTTTGAGAACTTGCATGTCGGGAAAACCCTATTTAGCACCCATATTTGCATGACTAGTTGCCAACCTTCGGAGAAACCCTTTGTGGGAGAAAAACCATTGTTTTGCTTATTTTTATAATTAATTCCGGATTTTTTAAATTAATATCTTTAAAAAGGATTTTTTTTTGTAATGTTTAACGACTAGTAATATTTTGAGGGCTAGTTACTTGCATGTGCAATCAACTAAAATTATGAACTAGTTAATAACCTAATTTTAACTTGATAGTAAGAGTCTAATTAGTGTAATAATTAATTGGTAGATGTTCGAGACGTTAGTGTAGAGAGCTCTAGACCGAATTTGTTGTGCTCGTATCTTGGCTTGGAAAGAAAGTACACCTTGCTTGTTTGTATTGTACAGTTTACATATGCCTAGCTAGTTTTATTTTGTTAGCTGTGTACACGCATCTTAGAGCAGCAGACGTACCCGTTATGTTTTGAAGATACGTGGTATCTTCTGACCTGCCACTATTTTAAACATGTTCACTGAGTGAGTGAGTGCATGGACTGGCGTGTTGACTGGCCATCGGTACGTGAGTTCACGTCTTGTGTTAGTTGTTGGTGTTAGTTTGGGTTCTAGATTTTATTGATGTTGGTGCATTATGTCTGCACTGCGCATACGGTTCAAATACATTGAGGGAAGAATCTACTAGTAAGGATATGGGATTTCTATTTTTAATGTATATATGGTGTAAATCGTGTACTCCCGAAGTTCTGTGTAACGCCGGTAGGATGACTGTTCTTCTATTTCTTCCCCCTCATGCGGCACTAGAGATGTCTCGAGTGCACATCACATAGATGGTTTAGTTACCCTATTTTATTATTTACTGCTTTACTTTCATGCATGTCAATTTCTTGTGTACTTGTTATGTCCCTCTGAGGACCTGGCACCTTTTTCAGATCCCGTCGAGCACTTATACCCGACGGATTACAGAGTTAGAGATTTTACAGACGAGGACTTTAAAGTAGGGCCACATGAGTTTCCTTAAGCATTTATTCATGGACAATACTTACTAGTGTCTTGGGTATCTTTATCTAGTTAGCTGACACCCGGATTATTTCTTTATTTTTTAGTTGTATTCTTTCAGTATTCTTTTGTACTCATTTTTATGGATTGTGCTCCACTAGATATTCTTTTGTAGTGGATTATGAGTCTTATCTATTTCATTCAATTTTCTATTCTGTAATATTTTATGGATGAGACTTGATTTACCTACCTGTGATATTGTGACTTAGATATTTTATAGCGTACTACGACTGGTTAGATCCATTAAATTGGGCTCCTATACTTGTTCGTACAACTGACATGTGTACGTATACCTGGTCCTACGTATTTTAGGACTGGAGCATGACATATTTTTAGTGGTGGCCCATGCAGGTCATGTTAGTCGTTTCAGTTACATAACTGTACCGAACGGGCCTGCACTTAGGATTAGAGTTTTAGGTCTCATCCATATTTGACTATAACTCACCTTCCTTTCAATCTGTTCTATTTAAATAAATGTTGCATCCTGCTTGATTCATGTGTTCTTCCTAATCTTTCATTCATCTCTTGCAGAGAGATAAATTTGCATAATAGACGTGCTGCTACCGGGGGCAACACGTCTCCAGGGGTCAATGGCCAATCACCAGGAGAGGTCTCGACGACTCATCGACTTCTAGGACTGGACTGACAGACTGACAATCTGGTTCCACCAGCTCCTCCTGTAGTACCAAATGGTGTTTCCCCAGCTCTAGTAGCACCACAGGACAACTAGACGCAAATGTTCTAATTCTTCCAGATAATGATGCAGGAACAGAGATAGCAGGCTGCCGTACTGGCTGTCGAGCAGAGACAATAAGCGACAGAGCAGAGATAGGAAGCCGCCGAGATGTGGCAGGGATTCCTGGCAGTACTTGAGAGGATGGTTGCACCAGCACTCGCACCAGCCCAGGCACTAGCTCCAGTACCACAAGCGCGTGTTAGTTCAGTTATGGATTTTGTGCAAATGAACCCAAAGCCATATAAAGGCAATGAGAGTCTAGAGGAGACCACAACTTGGATAACCAGCATCAGGAAGCTTTTGGAGGCGTCACAACTGCCTAAAGACTTATGGATGACAGGCATGAGGACTCAGTTAGAAGGGAATGCTCATCACTGGTGGAAATCGATAGAGCGCCAATGGGGTACACACCAGACTTTGGAGTAATTCTTGGAGTACTTTGAGAAGAATTACTTTTCGGCCACTGTGAATGATGTATTGTACAACCAGTTGCTCCATCTAGAGTAGCAGAATAAGACGGTCGATGAGTATGACTCGGAGTTTAGCCGCCTCAGTAGATATGGCACCATTCTGATGCCCAATAACTTGGAGAAAGCTAAGAGATTTTATCACGGGCTGACTCAGGAGCTTCAACACTATACCAACTTACAGTCCCGGATCTCGTATGCTGAATTATTGAAGGAGGCCAGGATTCAGAAGGCAATCAGCAGGGGAAAAGGGAATCAACAGAGAATTCAGCAAGGACCAGCAAAGATGCAACAAGGAGGGCATATCAGGTGATCAATGGGACAACAGCAGGAACAGAGGACGGGACCCTTCCAGATTAGAGAACCTTTGACTTGTCACTTCTATGACAAAAAGGGGCATGTATAAAAGTAGTGCAGGAAGAAACTAGGAACTTGCATGATTTGTGGTTCAGGATAGCATCAGGCTCGGGAGTGTCTGCAGCGTGGAGCCATTGTTCTAGTAGGAGTTCAAAAGTCAGCAGTACCAGCACCAGGAGCAACCAACCGATGAGGAGGATTACCTTGTTTATCAGCACCAGGTGGCCAGCAGAGAGGACCACCCTTGGCATCATAGGCAGTACAGTTCGAGAGAGCCAGACAACAGGCAAGAGCTCAAAGGCAAGGACAGGTGTTTTCACTGACTCAGGGAGGAGAAGAAACTAAAGGAGAGGCTATTACATGTATTATTCTAGTCGGATCAGTTCCTGCCACTGTTTTATTTGATTTTGGGGCCACTCTTTCATTTATATCATATAAATTTGTAGCAATGCATAGAATAGCTACTTCACCCTTGCCTAAGAGTTAAAGGATTCTTACCGGGAGAGGAATAATACTTGTAACTAGTACCTGTAGGACTTGTTCAGTTATTGTTTGTGGTCAAGAGATGAGAGCTTAAATTTTGGTATTTAATGCCAAATTTTGACGTAGTGTTGGGGATGGATTGGCTTAGCCAATATCATACAATATTATATTGCCATAAAGGTTGTGCTATATTTAAACCGCCAGGTCAGCCAGAGTTTGAGTTTATGAGAGGAACTACAGAGAAGAGAGTAGGCCAATTTGGTGGAGCTTGTATGGCAATAGAAGTTGCGTTGCCACTAATTATTGAAGACTTTGTAGATATCTTTCCAAACGAATTGTCAGGTCTGCCACCGGACAGAGAAGTCGAATTTACTATTGATTTAGTGTCGGGAGCAGCGCCGATATCTTCTAAAGTGTATCGGCTAGCAAAGAAGGAGCTAGGTGAGCTGAAAGTGCAGTTGTTAGAGTTCTAGGACAAGGGATTCATTAGTCCAAGTACATCACCTTAGGGATCCCTAATGTTGTTTGTGTCAAAGAAAGATGGAAGAGTCAGCATATGCATTGACTGCAGATCCCTTAATGCTGTGACCATCAAGAATAAGTATCCTCTGCTGCGGATTGATGACTTGTTGGACTAACTGACATGATCATAGGTATTTTCTAAGATTGATCTGAGATCAGGATACCATCAAGTAAAGGTGAGGCACAAGGATATTCAGAAGATGACTTTCATGACTCGTTATGGTCACTACGAGTTCTTCATAATACCCTTTGGATTAAAAAATATGCCAGCTATGTTTATGAACTAATAAACCGAGTATTCCATCAGTACTTGGAACAATTTGTTGTCTTATTCATTTATGACATTTTGGTGTACTCGAAGTGCCATGAGGAGCACGAGAAACATTTGAGGAAGGTGCTAGAAACATTGAGACATCAGAAGTTATATGCTAAGCTAAACAAGTGCGAGTTTCTCCTAGATCATGTCTCTTTTCTTGGACATGTTATCTCGGGAGAAGGTATATCAGTGGATCCATGTAAGATATCAGTAGTAGAGATATGGCCGACCCCAACCGACATCTCAGAGGTACAAAGTTTTCTAGGACTTTTCTGATATTACCGGAGGTTCGTGGAGACTTTTATGAGGATAAAAGAGCCTATGACAAGGTTGACTCGCAAGGACCAGGAGTTTGACTGGACGAAGGAGTGTCAAATGGTGTTTGACGAGTTAAAGAAGCACCTGACTACCGCGTCGATCTTGACCGTACCTACTGGACTAGGAGGATTTGTTATTTATAGTGATGCTTCCAGAAAGGGATAAGGTTGTGACTTGATGTAGCACGGGAAGGTGGTAGTATATGGTTCTAGATAGTTAAAGATCCATGAGAAGAACTACCCTACTCATGACTTGGAGCTTGCAGCAGTAATCTTTGCTCTGAAGCTTTAGATGCACTATTTATACGGAGAGACTGTGGAGATCTATATCGATCATAAGAGCTTAAAGTATGTCTATACTCAGAAGGATCTGAATCAGAGATAGGGATGATGGATCGAGTTGATGAAAGATTTTGATATGGAGCTGCAGTACCATCTGGGCAAGGCTAATGCAGTAGCGGATGCGTTGAGTAGGAGACCAATGGCTTACTTCTTGACAACACAAAAAGAATTATTATATGATTTGGAGCAGCTAGGCATAGAGTTCGTTATGCTAGAAGAAGTCACAAAGTTGATGAACCTTCAAGTACAATCATCATTAGTGAAGCGTATCAAGGCAGTTATGCCAACTGATATAAAATTTCAGAGGCTTACATAGAGGACTGAGGCTGAATTGCAGACTCGGCTGAGGATACATAAAGATGGGACTTTGAGGTCTGGGGATCGCCTCTATGTTCCTAATGGAGATCTTAGGCATGAGCTAATATCGGAGGCTCATAATTTAGCATACTATATTCATCTAGGAGGTACGAAGATGTTCAGAGACTTGAGATAGCATTACTGGTGGCACGAGATAAACCGAGAGATAGCACAGTTTGTGGCAAAGTGCTTAGTGTGTCAGCAAGTTAAGGCTGAACATCAGAGATCAGCAGGATTACTCTAACCGCTTCCAATCTCGGAGTAGAAATGGGAGCACATCACTATAGACTTTATTATGGGTTTTTCGAGGAGTCCAGCTGGCCGAGATACAGTTTAGGTGATTGTGGACAGATATACAAAGGCAACACATTACCCTTTAGAGTTGGGAAATCTACAGAAGTTCTGGCAGAGATGTACATGAAGGAGATTATATGCCTACATGGAGTATCAGTCAACATAGTTTTCGACAGAGATTCGAGGTTCACATCACACTTTTGGAGGAGTATACAGGAGAGCCTAGGAACTAGATTGAAGTTTAGCACTTCTTATCACCCGCAGACAGACGGACTGTCAGAGCGCACTATTTAGACGTTGGAGGATATGTTGAGAGCATATATGCTTGACTTTTGAGGATCTTGGTATCACGACCCGCACCCGATGTAAGAGTGCTAGTCGGAAACAACGCCCAGCCTACGCCGTAGAATCGGCAGTAGAACGCTGTCTAGATAATCTATCTAACAATATAATGAACCACCAATAATGATAGTATACTCAATCACAGAACTAAGATAGAAATAAGCATGAATCAGATAAAGAATAGAATAGTCATAATACAACTCATGAGTCTAAAATAATACATCAATGAGTCTGAAGAAGTAACAAAATAAGTTGGAGACAAATCCAGTACAAAGAATACTACGAAGCTACAACTCCAGGGTCAACTGTCTCAGTTGGGATAAGTCCCTCCTGAGCTAGGGTCTCAGAATCTAAAACCACAATATCCTCGGGTCCATAATAGGTAGGGTACCACTCCTCAGTGTCATCTGGAAAAATATATCCAGTTAGGAAAGGAGCAGAGTACATCTCTAATAGCAGTTCTAATTAATGATAAAAACTATATAACAGTAAATAGCTGTGGATAAACAAGATGCACGATAGATGCAAGAGATATATATACAATAAGAAAATACTGGAAATAAATACAATAATGAACAATATGCCAATAAAACAATAATACTAATGACTAAGTGTGTGAGTACTAGCTTAGCATGTGATCGGCTTGGACAAGATGCAATACGGCCTGGCTAATCATACGTACGGTGTATGATCAACACTATTCAGTAATCAGTTCTTTATACAATAGGGATATTGATCACATATCTATACTAATACTCCCTACCCGACTGGTATAATAGATCCAACCACGGTATGCTATGGCACGAGATTCCCCAAGAAGATAGCTAGTCTTCCCGAGAATCGGTGTCTATACATGTACAAGATAACCAATGAAATAATACTTGCACCATATACACCATATACCAAGGAATAACATCTCATGACGAAATCCGGATATACCAATCTGTGTAACCAAAGTGTCAAGAGAACATGGATATCTACACTAGATACAATGAACATAGAGGATATCATAAATGAGAAACTATCAGAGAATGTACTCGCCTGAAGTCTAATAAATAGTCTCACAGATGTCTGACTCGGTGCCTCAAAGACTTAGATATGAAATACAATATTAATACAAGGTCCCGAAAAGAGAATAAGTTAAACTAGTCAATTCTAGGTCAATAAGTAAATTCTAAGTCAAAAGTCAACTATGGTCAACTCTAAGTCAACTATGGTCAACTATGGTCAAACCAAGGTCAACTATCTATTTCTAAGTTGCACAAGTCTAACACAAAAATCTTGGGTCAAAATACTAAAATCTAAGTCATAGAAACCACATCCTAAAATATTAGGATACCGTATCTCCGGATACGTAAATCCAAGGTAAACCTCACAATACATATATATCAATAATAATGTATAATAATATAGAATATTAATTACAAACAAATAGGAACCATGGTTTTGAACCAACTTGGTACCCCCACAATGTCACAAACTTGATACCCAAACCCGGTATCTTGAGTATCCCACTTACCTTGGTTTCCACAAGGTAATACTCAATACCTTGATATAGTAATTACCCTCATCAATAATATAATATGTATATACTAATATTATACAAATAAGAAGTATAGCAATACTAGTATTATATCTCATTATTAATACATATATATATATATACATATATATATAAATATAAGATATAAACAATATACTAATAAACTGCCTAATTGTCACTGAAAGCAGTATTGAAAAATACTGATTTTCAATTAACAGACTTTCAATGATAGTTCAGGCTGTCACTGAATCGCCGTTGCTACTGCTGCTACGTTTTTGCACTGCTGCCCCCCCCCTTTGGTGACGGTTTTCAACCGTCACCATAGCCTCTGTTGCAATTGCTGCGAATTCCCGCTGCTGCATGTGGTTATTAATGATAATGGTGGCTCTGTCATTAATTTTCGTCGCCTTTGTTACAACTGCTGCTGCTGTAAACGCCTCCAATAATGACAGTTCTCTGTCATTAATCCTGCTGTCGCTATAAACATTAAATATATATATATAACCTATATATATATATATATATCAATATATATATAAAAACCAAATAAATAATTATATATATATATATATATATATATATATATATATATATATAATCCAAATACATATATAATATATATATCTATATATATAAATACCAAATAGCTATAATATACATCCTATATACTAATGTACATATTACAACATTGTTAAATGCACACATACATAAATATGTTAATAAATATACATCCAGACATATGTATAAATAATCACATAATAACTATACATAATCTAATTACTTAATTAAACATACATATATATTTTATAAAACATTTATATATATATATATACATATCCCTAACATATATTTAGAACATATATTAATGCATGTAGAAGAAAGCTACATATATATTTATACCTTCTATTAGTACATATATAATACATAAATCTATGCTAAATAATAAATACCGTAATAAATACACTATAATACATATATAATATCTATATATATATATATATATACTTAATTATAATTCAAGAATTAAAGCATAATTAATTAGATCTACACATAAACACACCACAAATGGAGAGTATCACACCATATCCCACTAGATCTAGGATACGCATGCGACACGAGTCCACCACACATCCAATTACACCCCGAAGGACACAAGCAAGTCACATATAATATTTATGAACAAAACAAAGTGTAAAAAATAGATCTATGTGTCTGTGTCAAAATACGACATGTGCAAAGTCCCGTGTCGGAGGGAAAACTCCCAAAACAACACGTATCACCAAATTGTTGGGATACGACCTACACGTACCCAATTGTGGACACGACACTAGCCCCAAAAACATAAACATATGCCAAAGTGATCTATAGGATCAATTGACACACACAACAAAAGTCATTTTCGAAATTCCCCTAAAATTGACACAAAAAGTACCATAACTTTCTCCATAGGTCTCCTATGAACACAAAACCAAGTTCTATGGGTAGTACATACATATGGGTGATTTTCCATGATTAAATCTCAAATTTAGAAGCTATTTTAAGGAGAAAAACTGAATTATACCTATGGGGAGATGGATTCCCAATGAAACCTCCAATTGAGATGAAATTGCCTCCAAATTGTAGATCCTTGCTCCTCTTTGTTGATCCTTGCAACCTCCTTCTAGATCTTTGCTTCTCAAGTTTCTAATGGTGATTTGGGAAGAATTTGGAATAAATTTGGTAGGGAAATGAAATGGAAATGAAGGAAATTTGGTAGTAAAAAATTCTAGATCTAGATTTGGAATGAAAAAGAGGAGTGAGAATTTTCTCCCTCTTTTATATAGGCCGGCCCTTTTCTCTCCCTCAAGTAATTATGAAATATCCAATATACCCCTTGGGGCCTCTCATGATGAAATAATTAAGGAAGGAAGCTTCTAGTCTAATGATTTAATTAATTTAATCCATCTCCTTAACAATGGGCTTTCTAATTGGGCTAAGTCTAACTAATTAATTCATGTTGGTCCATGGATCCAAACTAAACTAGTTAGGTCCACTAATACAAGTCCAAATTAAATAAATAATATCTAACAACAATTAAATAATACAATAATAATTATTTACCATACAAAATATTTAATTAAATAGGAAAAGACTAAAATACTCTTTCCTAGAAAATATGGTAGTGACAAGTCTACCCTCCTTAAAATAATTTTGTCCTCGAAATTCAAAGATGAAAACTACCCCCAGAAATAACAGAACAGAACTAAAGAATCACAACTAACTATGAAGGAACATAACAATGAACAGAACATAACTAGGAAATAATATACCTTAAGGTACAAACAAATATGGATAACGCTCTCGCATTTCATCCTCTCTCTCCCAGGTAGACTCTCCCGGAGAGTGATGCCTCCATGCGACGCATACCAAAGGAATAGTCTGGTTCCTTAGCACCTTCTCTCTTCGATCCAGAATCTCAACTGCTGCTCTTGATAGCTAAGAGTAGGGCCCACCTCTATCTTCGAGTGATCCAATACATGACTAGGATCTGTCACATTTCGTCTCAACTGCGACACATGAAACACGTTGTGCACTTCCTCCAATGCAGGTGGCAAGTCTAGTCTATAAGCAACTGCACCGACCCTCTCTAGAATAGTGAAAGGTCCGATGAATCGCGGACTAAGCTTTCCGCCTCCACCGAAACGAATCATGCCTCGTATCGGAGAAATCCTCAGAAACACCAAACCACAAACCTAGAACAAAATACCACCTTAAGAACTTAATCTATAACAAATAAGAACAAGCACAAACAAAATCTAAACTATACCTCAAACTCCAAAGGTCTCAGATGGCTATCGGCCCAATGCCGCTGTCTGTCCTGCGCCACTCGAAGTCTATCTCTGATCAACTGAACCTTCTCTGCTGCATCTACAACCATCTCTGGCCCAAGCAAAACTCTCTCTCCAATATCGTCCCAAGACAAAGGAGTACGACACCTCCGACCATATAGAGCTTCAAAAGGTGACATCTCTATACTGGCCTGGTAACTGTTGTTGTAAGCAAACTCTACCAAATAGAGATGGTCCTCCCAAGAACCCCCGAAATCTAGTACACAAGTGTGCAACATATCCTCGAGAGTCTGGATAGTCCTCTCTGACTGCCCATCTGTCTGGGGATGATATGCAGTACTGAACTTGAGTTGACTGCCCAAACTCTCCTACAAACTCCTCCAAAAATGAGAAGTGAAATGACTATCTCGATCTGAGACTATGCTGACGGAAACTCCATATATCATAACGATCTGCCTCACATACATCTCTGCCAGCTTCTCCGTAGACAAACCCACCTTGAAAGGCAAAAAGTGGGCCGACTTGGTCAACCTATCAACAATGACCCAAATTGTGTCTTTCCCTCTTGGAGATCGTGGAAGTCCGGACACAAAATCCATAGTAATATGTTTCCACTTCCACTCTGGAATGGGTAATGGCTGAAGTAAACCTCCTGGCCTCTGCCTCTCGGCTTTCACCTGCTGGCACACTAAGCATCTGGATACAAACTGTGCCACTTCTCTCTTCATGCCATACCACCACCCACTCTCTCGCATATCCCGATACATCTTGTTAGCACCTGGATGCATGGAATACTGAGAGCAATGCGCTTCCTGCAACACCTCCTCTCGTAACTCCCCACTAGGCACACATAATCTAACTCCATGCCTCAAAGAATCATCCTCTGTAATAGTGAAATCATCCTCCAATCCTGCTCTCACCTGAGATCTGATACTCCTCAAAGATACATCATCATACTGTGCTGCCTTGATCCTGTCCATCAAATTTGAGTGTATCTGTAGTCCCCACATCTGCATAGCACAACCAGGAACAATCACATCAATGCCCAAGCTCTCCAAGTCCTCCAACAAATATCGATCCTACGTCAAGAACATAGCTACCGAATATTTGCTCAAAGCATCGGCAACTCATTGGCTTTCTCAGGATGATATTGCAAAGAGATATCAAAATCCTTCATCAGTTCCAACCACCGACGCTGTCTCATGTTCAACTTCTTCTGCGTGAAAACGTACTTCAAGCTTTTGTGGTCTGTGAAGATCTCCACACGCTCTCCTTACAAATAATATTTCCACAACTTCAGAGCGAATATGACGGCTGCCAATTCCAAATCATGGGTAGGATAGTTCTTTTCATGAGGACGCAATTGCATGGATGCATAGGCAATCACTTTCCCATGCTGCTGAAGAATATAACCCAAACCCTTCCCCGATGCATCACTATAAATAGTGAAACCTCCGGACCCTGATGACAACGTCAAAATAGGAGCAGACGTCAACCTCTTCCTCAACTCTTCAAAAGCAACCTGGCAATCCTTCCTCCAAACAAACTCCACATCCTTCCTTGTGAGTCTGGTCATCGGCTCGGCAATCCTCGAAAAATCTTGTACAAACTTTCTGTAGTAGCCTGCCAATCCCAAGAAACTCCTGATCTCTGCTACCGAACTCAGAGTCTTCCAAGATTCTACTGCTAAAATCTTCTTCGGATCCACTGAAATACCATCACCAGTCACAACATGCCCCAAGAACTCCACCTTGTCCAAGAAAAACTCATACTTGGACAACTTCCCATACAACTTCTCCTTCCTCGGTACATCCAACACAATCCTCAAATGCTCCTCATGCTCCTTCGGTGTCCTCGAGTATATGAGTATGTCGTCGATGAACACCACCATAAACTTGTCAAGGTACTGGTGGAACACCTTGTTCATCAAGTTCATAAATATCGCTGGTACAATAGTCAAACCAAACGGCATCACCATAAACTCGTACTGACTATACCGAGTTCTAAAAGCAGTCTTTGGTATGTCCTCCGGCTTCACCTTCACCTGATGGTAGCCTGATCTCAAATCTATCTTAGAAAATATCTTCGCACCACTCAACTGATCAAATAGATCATCAATCCGTGGCAAAGGATACTTATTCTTGATAGTGAGATTATTCAAAGCCCTGTAATCAATGCACATACGCACCGATCCATCCTTCTTTGGTACAAACAATACGGGGCTCCCCATGGTGAAGAACTCGATCTGATAAACCCCTTATCCTGCAATTCGTCCACCTGCTTCTTCAACTCGACCAGCTCACTGTTGTTTACTCTATAGACATGCTGCAAAATTGGTTCTGCACCTGGCACCAAGTCTATAGAAAATTCAACATCTCGATCTGGCGGCAATCCTGGCAATTCCTCAGGAAACACATCCAAGAACTCTGCTATCAATGGATGCAGCAACTCCTTGTCTTCCACCATAAATAATGCCTTCTCCCTGCTCCGCAGCTCCTCTAGCAAACTCGAACTCTGGCTCTCTTGGCGGTCAAAAAAAAACTCTACCTCCTCTACAATCTATGCTAGCATGGTGCCTACTCAACCAATCCATCCCGAGTACAATGTCGTAGCTCAGAAGTGGCATTACAAGTAGACACGCACTCAACTCCCGGCCTCCCAGAGTAACTCTCCGATCCTTGCAAATATCATTAACCAGGATAATGCCTCCTCCGGTCATGATCTTGCAAGTCCTAAGCAAAGACTCAGCTACCAAACCATGCTTTAAAGCAAAAGAAACAGATACAAAACTATGGGAAGCACCACTATCAAACAAAGCTAAAGCTGGAATAGAATCAAGAAGAATAGAACCTGCGATGACTTCTCCGGTGGGTTCCTCCTCTTCGACGGTCATAGCAAACGCTCGTCCTTGTCGAGCACCTCCCTGCTGCTGATGCTGGACAAAATGCTGCTGCTGCATCGGAAGCGGTCCCCTCGGTTGTGCTGCAGGTGGTCTCGTCTGTGCCCTCGGAGCTGGAGTTGCTCCCTGAACTGAACGACGAGGACACTCCCTCGATTGATGCCCTTCAGTACCATAATACAAACAAACTCCTAGCCTTCTCCTACAAACTTCCCAGATATGGTCGGGCTTCTTGCAGTAGTTGCATGGAGCTTGCTGTAACTGTCTCTGCTGCTGAGGTGCCTGGTGAAAAGGCACTCTAGCTGGAGTCTGGTTCTGCTGTGGATGCTGGAAAGGTTTGGACTAGAAATGAGGACGTTTGGCAGATACTGCACTGTCGTTGGCCCCCAGAAAAGAATCACGGTCTCTCTTGGGCTTCAAACCCAAATCCCGCTCAACCTTGCGTGCCTTCGCAAGTATCTCCGAGTATGTCTCATAAAAAGACGGAATAAGAATCTTCACTTCCCAGTTTAGACCCTCACGGAAACGAATAGCTCAAACTTCCGGCTCTCTTACCAGATACTCTGCAAATTGTCTCAACCTACCGAATTTTGTAGCGTACTCCTCCACAGACATGCTCCCCTGACTGAGACTCTCAAACTGTCTTCCCAAGTCTAGCCTGTCCACCCGGGCAAAATATTTCTTCTTGAAAAGGTCCTTGAATACCTCCCAAGATTGTCCTGCGTCAACCAGAACTGGCTCATTCCTGAACCAAGTGCGAGCGACGTCGAACAGTTGAAGTCCTACCGCCTCAACCTTCAGATCCTCAGAAAGACGGGACACCCTCATAAGACGCTCAATATCCTCGAGCCAATCATCAGCATAGACGATGCCCTCCGTCCCCTTGAAAACCCTAGGCTCCAGTTTCTTGAAGTCCTGAATGTTGCCTGGCCTAAGCTAAGCAACATGAGTAACAACCTGCTGCTGGACCGAAACTCCTCTCTCAACTACAGCACGAGCAAGCTGATAAGCACTCTCGATGCCCTACCATAGAACGTCGGTCTGCCTCTGATATGCCTCTGACTGAGCCCTCTGTGCCTCGAGTATCTCACAAAACAGTGTAAACATGTGTGATGCCTCTGCTGGCACATGAGGTGGAGGTGGAAGCCCCTTAGATACAGCTGGCACAGTCCTCTGAGTAGGTGGTGGCCCTCCAAAAGCAGCTGACACTCCAATCACCGGAGAAGTGACTGGTGCAGGCCCTCGGGATATCGCAGACCTCTCAAAAACTGCTCTTCCCTGCTACGATCTAGTCTTAGGCGGCATCCTGAGACAAAGCGAAAGAAAAAATCAATATGGCACAAGATGTAAGACATCAAGGAAAGGACAGTTTAAGGGATCAAGTATCAATATCAAAGGAGAATAGTTGAATTAAAAGAATTTTCCTAGATGTGATTGAGTATCTCAACCTATTTCCTATATCCTATCGTAGGCTCGCAGTAGTACAACTAAATTGTCGCACTACCACAACATCACATACCTTGTGAAGCTTGACCTGCATGGGCCACCACCAAAAACGTGTTACGACCCGCACCCGATGTAAGGGTACTAGTCGGAAACAACGCCTAGCCTACACCACAGAATCGACAGTAGAACGCTGTCTAGATAATCTATCTAACAATATAATGAACCACCAATAATGATACTATACTCAATCACAGAACTAAGATAGAAATGAGCACAAATCAGATAAAGAATAGAATAGTCACAATACAACTCATGAGTCTAAAATAATACATCAATGAGTCTGAAGAAGTAATAAAATAAGCTGGAGACAAATCCAGTACAAAGAATACTACGAAGCTACAACTCCAGGGTCAACTGTCTCAGTTGGGATAAGTCCCTCCTGAGCCAGGGTCTCATAATCTAAACCCACAACATCCTGGGGTCCATAATAGGTAGGGTACCACTCCTCAGTGTCATCTGGAAAAATATATCTAGTCAGGAAAGGAGCAGAGTACATCTCTAACAGTAGTTCTAATTAATGATAAAAACTATGTAACAGTAAATAGCTGTGGATAAACTAGATGCACGATAGATACAAGAGATATATATACAATAAGGAAATACTGAAAATAAATACAATAATGAACAATATGCCAATGAAACAATAATACTAATGACTAAGTGTGTGAGTACTAGCTTAACATGTGATCGGCTTGGGCAAGATGCAATACGGTCTGGCTAATCATACGTGTGGTATATGATCAACACTATTCAGTAATCAGTACTTTACACAATAGGGATATTGATCACATATCTATACTAATACTCTCCACCCTCGACTGGTATAATAGATCCAACCATGATATGTTATGGCACGAGATTCCCCAAGAAGATAGCTAGTCTTCCCGAGAATCGGTGTCTGTACATGTACAAGATAACCAATGAAACAATACTTGCACCATATACACCATATACCAAGGAATAATATCTCATGGCGAGATCCAGATATACCAATCCGTGTAACCATAGTGTCAAGAGAACATGGATATCTACACTAGATATAATGAACATAGAGGATATCATAAATGAGAAACTATCAGAGAATGTACTCGTTGGAAGTCCAATAAATAGTCTCACAGATGTCTGACTCGGTGCCTCGAAGACCTAGATATGGAATACAATATTAATACAAGGTCCCAAAAAGAGAATAAGTTAAACTAGTCAACTTCTAGGTCAATAAGTCAATTCTAAGTCAAAAGTCAACTATGGTCAACTCTAAGTCAACTATGGTCAACTATGGTCAAACCAAGGTCAACTATCTATTTCTAAGTTGCAAAAGTCTAACACAAAAATCTTGGGTCAAAATACTAAAATCTAAGTCATAGAAACCACATCCTAAAATATTAGGATACCGTATCTCCGGATACGTGAATCCAAGGTAAACCTCACTATACATATATATCAACAATAATGTATAATAATATAGAATATTAATTACAAACAAATAGGAATAATGGTTTTGAACCAACTTGGTATCCCCACAAAGTCACAAACTTGATACCCAAACCCCGTATCTTGAGTATCCCACTTACCATGGTTTCCACAAGGTAATACTCCATACCTTGATATAGTAATTACCCTCATCAATAATATAATATGTATATACTAATATTATACAAATAAGAATTATAGAAATACTAGTATTATATATCATTATTAATACATATATATATATACATATATATATATAAATATAAGATATAAATAATATACTAATAAACTGCCTAATTGTCACTGAAAGTAGTATTGAGAAACACTGATTTTCAGTTAACAGACTTTCAGTGACAGTTCAGGCTGTCACTGAATCGCCGTCGCTACTGCTGCTACGTTTTTGCACTGCTGCCTCCCCTTTGGTGACGGTTTTCAACCGTCACCGTAGCCTCTGTCGCAAATGCTGCAAATTCTCGCTGCTGCATGCGGTTATTAATGACAGTGGCAGCTCTGTCATTAATTTTTGTCGCCACTGTTACAGCGGCTGCTGCTGTAACCGCCTCCAATAATGACAGTTCTCTGTCATTAATCCTGCTGTCGCTAAAAACAGTATATATATATATATATATATATATATATATATATATATATATATATATATATATATCAATATATATAAAAAAACCAAATAAATAATTATATATTTCTATATATATATAATCCAAATATATATATAATATATATATCTATATATATAAATACCAAATAGCTATAATACACATCCTATATACTAATGTACATATTACAACATTGTTAAATGCACACATACATAAATATGTTAATAAATATACATCCATACATATATATAAATAATCACATAATAACTATACATAATCTAATTACTTAATTAATCATACATATATATTTTATAAAACATTTATATATATATACATATCCCTAACATATATTTAGAATATATATTAATGCATGTAGAAGAAAGCTACATATATATTTATACCTTCTATTAGTACATATATAATACATAGATCTATGCTAAATAATAAATACCATAATAAATACACTATAATACATATATAATATATATATATATATATATACTTAATTATATATAATTCAAGAATTAAAGCACAATTATTTAGATCTACACATAAACACACCACAAATGGAGAGTACACACCGTATCCCACTAGATCTAGGATACGCATGTGACACGAGTTCACCACACATCCAATTGCACCCCGAAGGACACAAGCAAGTCACATATAATATTTATGAACAAAACAAAGTGTCAAAAATAGATCTATGTGTCCGTGTCAAAATACGACATGCGCAAAGTCCCGTATCGGAGGGAAAACCCCCAAAACAACACGTATCACCAAATTGTTAGGATACGACCTACAAGTACCCAATTGTGGACATGACACTAGCCCTAAATACATAAACATATGCCAAAGTGATCTATAGGATCAATTAACACACACAACAAAAGTTATTTTGGAAATTTCCCCAAAATTGATACAAAAAGTACCATAACTTTCTCCATAGGTCTCCTATGAACACAAAACCAAGTCCTATGGGTAGTACATACATATGGGTTGATTTTCCATGATTAAATCTCAGATTTAGAAGCTATTTTAACGGAATAAACTAAATTATACCTATTGGGAGATGGATTCCCAATGAAACCTCCAATTGAGATAAAATTGCCTCCAAATTGTAGATCCTTGCTCCTCTTTGTAGATCCTTGCTTCCTCCTTCTAGATCCTTGTTTCTCAAGTTTTTAATGGTAATTTGGAAAGAATTTGGAATGAATTTGGTAGAAAAATAAAATAGGAATGAAGGAAATTTGGTAGTGGGAAATTCTAGATCTAGATTTGGAATGAAAAAGAGGAGAGAGAATTTTCCCCCTCTTTTATATAGGCCGGCCCTTTCCCCTCCCTCAAGTAATTATGAAATGTCCAATATACCCCTTGGGGCCTCTCATGAAGAAATAATTAAGGAAGGAAGCTTCTAGTCTAATAATTTAATTAATTTAATCCATCTCCTTAACAATGGGCTTTCTAATTGGGCTAAGTCTAACTAATTAATTTATGTTGGTCCATGGATCCAAACTAAACTAGTTAGGTCCACTAATACAAGTCCAAATAAATTAATAATATCTAACAACAATTAAATAATACAACAATAATTATTTACCATATAAAATATTTAATTAAATAGGAAAAGACAAAAATACCCTTTCCCAGAAAATATGGTAGTGACACTTGGGAGGATCACTTACATTTGGTGGAGTTCTCTTACAATAATAGCTACTAAGCAAGCATTCAGATGGCTCCTTTTGAAGCATTATATGGAAGGAAGTGTTGATTGCCAGTATGTTGGAGTGATGTGGGCGAGAGACAGATACTTGGACCGGAGTTGGTGACTCACATAGTGGAGAAGGTCAAGCATATTCAAGGTCACCTTCGAGCAGCATAAGATAGACAGAAGTAGTGGGCAGATACTCACCGTTGACCCCTAGAGTTTAAGTCGGGAGATCATGTGTTCGTAATGATCTCCCTACTAAAGAAACCATCAGATTTGGAGGTAAAGGAAAGCTTAGTCGAAGGTACATCGGACTGTTTGACGTATTGGAGCGTGTTGGAGAGGTTGCTTACAGACTAGCATTACCGCAGACCTTGGAAGGAATCCACGATGTATTCCATATTATAATTGAGAAGGTATGCGACAGATCCTATCCATGTACTGGATCATTCAGAGATCACTGTAGGACCGAGTTTGTCTTTTGAGGAGCAGCTGGTTGAGATTTTCGAATGCAGAAAGAAGGTGCTAAAGGGGAAGACCATTCAACTAATTCGTGTTGCTTGGAAGCATCATACACCAGACGAATCGACTTGGGAGCGGAAGGATTCGATCTTAGAGCATTTTTCTCACTTACGCGAGTCTTCAGGTATAGACTTTACATACCGCATTATTGTTTTTCGAGATCATGCCATATTCTTAATTTCAAGGTGGTTAGGTTGTAAAACCCCTCACCCAAAAATAGGTATTTTGTATGTATTCAATATTTATTGTGTTTATTTAATTATTTTAAAATAAATTTAAATTCAGTTGTTGTATTAGGTCACTTTACCGTAGTTTGAATATTAATGACATAGGACAATCCCAAAATCTACATCGTCCTTCTTAGAAAGTAGCCTAATTTGGAGACACAACTCGTAGGATCTTCATGTGACATAAAATTCGATCATTTAACATTAGTATGACACTAGTGTGACAACCATAGTTTCTTGTGGAAAATATTTTGATATTTTTATATAAATAATTTATTTATGATTATTTTTCAAACCAACCTTTTTCAATAAGCAACTCATAATTCCTCTATGCCAAATTAGGCTACTTCCCTATTTTGTAGAATTTATTTATTTATTTATTACTATTTTAATCCCATAGAATCAAATTAAATCTTTATCATAAATAAGTTATTTGGTTAGTTATTAACTTTTAATAACTAACAACCTAATTAGGAAATATCCTAATAAAATAACTACCCAATCCTAATCCTACCCCTCTTCTCAAACCCGCGGCCCTCTCCCTCAAACTCGTGCACACCCCAAAGCCGACCCCCCTCTCTCTCTCTTTCTCTCTCTCTCTCTCTCTCTCTCTCTCTCTCTCTCTCTCTCTCTCTATATATATATATATATATATATATATATATATATATAATCTCCTTCTTTTCTCTCTTTCTAAAAACCCTAACCTAAAATCTCCTTTATAAAACCCTAATTTCTCTCTTTCCTCCATTATTCTAGCTGCCACCTCCATTACCAAGGCCGACCCCCCTCACGTGGATACACCATCTCCTCATCCAAGAATCCATGTTCTTCATCCTTCTCTCTCTAGTAAATCTCCTTCTTCGTCCAATCCCTCTAATGTGTATGAATGCATGAATAAATATTTGTATATATGTAAATAAATAATTTTATATGTGTTTTTAATCCATTGTCATGTTCTTCATTGTAGGGTTTTATTTTAGTATTTGCATGTAAAGATTTGAGCCCATGAATGCATGTATGCACCCATAGGTAGAAACCTTGATTAAACTATGTTAATAATAAAGAAATATAATTTTTAAATTATTTTTATCCATATTTTTACTGTTTATTTTAGAATATTAAGTTATTATTATTTTTGGAATAAATTGTATATACAATGGGAAGGGTGACCTAGTTTTATGTTTTCTCCAAAATCCCTCATCGAACCCTTCTAAACATTTATAAATAATTAAAATATGATGTTTTTAACCTATATTAAATTTATTTTTTAATATATTTTTTATGCATAAAAATTCACCTAGTTGACCTACTTTTCATGTAAATCTATTGTAACTTGTTCTTTGGCCACATATGAGTGTCTTCTCTATTATTTATGTTTTAAAACTTATTTTTCCAGAATTAATTATAATTTTAGATTTTTATGCAAAGCATAATAGTAGGGTTATAAGAGCAAAATTTTTGCCAATACTATTGTTATAAAACTAGTATGTGTCCAACGGAAAGACCTATAAGTAAAATTGATAATGATGCATATAGAAACTCATTAAATCATTGTTTTCTAATATTTTAGAATTATTTCCAAAATTTATCATTTTTATGATTTTGTCTTTTGAGAACTTGCATGTCGAAAAAAAATCCTATTTAGCATGACTAGTTGCCAAGCTTCGGAGAAACCCTTTGTGGGAGAAAAACCATTATTTTGCTTATTTTTATAAGTAATTACATAATAATTATTATTTTTAATTAATGTCTTTAAAAAGAATTTTTGGTAATGTTTAACGACTAGTAATATTTTGAGGGCTAGTTACTTGCATGTGCAATCAACGTAGAATTAAGAACTAGTTAATAACCTAATTTTAACTTGATAATAAGAGTCTAATTAGTGTAATAATTAATTAGTAGGTGTTCGAGATATTCCTGTGGAGAGCTCCTGACCGGATTTATTGTGCTCGCATCTTGGCTTGGAAGGCAAATACACCTTGCTTATTTGTATTGTGCAGTTTACATATGCCTAGCAAGTTTTATTTTGTTAGCTTTGTGCATGTGTATTATAGTAGAAGACTTCCCCGTTATGTTATGAAGATACATGGTATCTTCTAACCTGACACTATTTCAAACATGTTCACTGAGTGACTGAGTGCATGGGCTGGTGTACTGACTGGCCATCGGTATGTGAGTTCACGTCTTGTGTTTGGTATTTCTAGATTTTATTGACGTCGTTGTATTATGTCTGCACCGCGTATACGATTTGGATATATTAGGAGGGGAGAATCTACTAGTGAGCGTGATTTTTGTTTCTAATATATATATGGTATAAATCGTGTACCCCCGAGTTCATCGGGACGCCTGGTGGGATGACTGTTCTTCTATTTCTTCTCCCTCATGCGCCACTAGAGATGCCTCAAGTGCACATCACATAGATGGTTTAGTTACGCTATTTTATTGTTTACTGCTTTACTTTTATGCATGTCAATTTCTTGTATACTTGTTATGTCCCTCTGAGGACCTAGAACATTTTCCAGATTCCGTCGAGCACTTGTACCCGACGGATTACAGAATTAGAGATTTTGCAGACGAGGACTTTGAGGTAGAGCCACAGGAGTTTCCTTGAGCACTCATTCATGGACAACAGTTACTAGTGTCTTGGGTGTCTTTATCTAGCTAGCTGACACTCGGACTATTTCTTTATTGCTTAGTTGTATTCTTTTAGTATTCTTTTGTACTCATTTTTGTGGATTGTGCTCTACTAGATATTCTTTTGTAGTAGATTCTGAGACTTATCTATTTCATTCAGTTTCCTATTCTATGATAATTTGTGGATGAGACTAAATTTTACCTTCTCGTGATACTATGACTTAGATATTTTATAGCGTAGTACGACTGGTTAGGTCCATTAAATTGGGTTTCTATATTTGTTCGTACAGCTGGAATGTGTACGTATACCTGGTCCTACGTATTTTAGGACTGTGGCATAATATGAACAGTAGAGTAGAGGTCAAAATAGAGGTAGCTGACCTTAGCCCTTTCAAAGGTGTCGAAGCCTATTTCGTTGACTCTGCACTCTATACACCGGAGTATACAAAAAAGGAAGCTAATCAAGCCAGTGATGAAGCTGAAAACACTCCAAAAGAAGAGCATATGATAATCATAATCAAAGGACGTACTACTCGTCCAACTCATTCGAAGCCTCTTGGCATCGACTTACATAAGTCATCTCCATTGGTCATCAACCTTCAATGCAATGAACAACCAACACTAGAGAATGAGCCACTTGTTATTGACCTTCGTCGTAATAAGCAATCAATATCAGTAAATCAACTCTTAGTCATCAATCTTGCCAACCCTCTGGTTAAGGCTGAAGATTCTGCTGAATATATGGAAGATGAAGAAAATACAGAAGACTCTACTTCGCACTACATTGATGTTGAACGCTTCATTGAAAATTTCTTAGAGGAACTTTACCTCTACGAACCTTTGTCCATACCTGTAGCATCTCTATTACGATATGGTTCGTCATATGAACCATATGAGGAGGCATATTTCATAGTCTGAGCGAGACAGGATACACAATATCATATAATTTTTGGCAAAGCTAGAAAAAATAGTCGCGCAGACCAATGGTTTAGACGAGAATATGGGCAAGATACAACACTACCGTTACAGCCAACCAACCAAGAATATCATATAAGTAATGGGCTATAACCTAATATCTGGCTTAGGACTAAATTATGGAAAAGTTAGACGGACTCCTATACGTCACCTCTCTCCTATAGGCAAGCCAAAAATGTTTTACCAACGGACTGGTCGTGGTTTGGGATATGTTACATCACCAACAAGTCATGAAAGTTCAGAATCAGAAGAAGAGACGTATTCTTATTCTTCTAACTCATCATTGCGAGATTCTGACGAAAGCATGGGTGACGTATTCAAACGGGCTTTCTCTGTAAATATGGTGTCAACTGTCCCAGATAAGGAAGACGTTGAAATATTAGAACCATTTGAAAATGATCTATGGGCACAAGAAATGGATACTCAATGGGAGCTTCAGTTTGAGCAATGTGAACCACCTATAAATGGATACTCAATGTGAGCTTCGTCACTCTTTTGTGCAAGAAGAGCTCCTAGGGAGTGGTCCATTGCTCGAACATACAACAAAAATGATTTCCCCATGATCGGAGACACCAGAGCTGGCGAATTTGTTAAATATTTTTGATGTCGTCGAATACTTGTTGACATACTTCATTCCAGACAAAGGATACATCTTTCTCATTAACTGAGTGAAGGGTTGACATCATCCCGTGAGATTGGAGATGAACCTCCTAATATATGCCATACGGCCTTGCAGACCATGAAGTTCTTTGAGATTACTCGGAGGCTGCATTTTAAGGATAGCTTTAATTTTATCAGGGTCAATGTGAATACCTTTGGAAGTTATAAAAAATCTAAGGAACTTGCCACTGGAGACTCCAAGAGAATATTTAGTTGGATTTATCTTTTACTGGTGGTGGCGCATCAATTCGAATATAGTCTTCAAATTTTGAAGGTGATAATCTTTGTAGCGACTCTTTACAGCGGTGTCATCCACATAACATTCTACTATTTTCCGTAAATGCTTTTGGAAAATTATACTCATGGCTCATTGATATGTTGCACCAGCATTCTTCAAGCCGAAGGGCATGCTGTATGACAGTAAACTCCCAATGTTGTATGAAAAAAAGGTGTATTTTTTGTCATCAGGCGACATCTTGATTTGATTGTATCTTGAGAATCCAACCAAGAAGGACATACATTCAAAGTCACATGTATTGTCGATCATGACATCTGTGATGGTAAAAGAAAATTCATCTTTTGGACAGGACGAGTACAGATCTCGATATTCTATGCAGACCCAGACTTTTCTATTTTTTTTATGACGGGAACGACATTGGCTACCCAGTCTGGATGTTACTCTTCTCGAACGAAGCCACATGCTATGAGTTTCTCGACTTCTGCTTCAATTGCTTCCATCATATCCGGACAGAACCATCATTGTTATTGTTTCACCGATTTAGCATTTGGAAGAATATTGAGCATGTGTGTGGCTATTTGAGGATCTAGGCCAAGCATATCCTCATAACTCCAGGCGAAGATATCGATATACTCCTTTATTAGCTGGTGTAAAGCGTATTGATCTTCTTCAGGAAGACTCTTGCTAATAAAGATTGGTCTTGGGAAAGATTCTTCTCCTACATCAATTTGGACAGGCTGTGATTTGAATGCATGCTTACTCATAATGCTACTTCCGAGCTATGCTAATATACGCATGATTGGTTGGTTTAGTATGCACTTTGCTAGCATAGATTATCGCGGAGGTCGAGTGTTGTTTCATCCTCCAGGAGAGCTAGAGTTTACGTTTGCTAAAGCAATAGGGGAGCAAGATGAGGGCATCATCTTTAGAGCTATGATAGAGGAGAAGGAGTTGCCTCATCCCCTTATAACAGAGTTTTTGGACGTATTTCCAGAGGAGTTGTCAAAATTGCTGCCAGATAGGGATATTATGTTCTTCTATAGACTTAGTTCCCGAAGTAGAGCCAGTATCACAGTATGTATATAGGATCATCAATAATTAGATAAGAAAACTGAAGAAGCAGGTGGATGAGTTACAAGACAAGGGGTTCATCAGATCTAGTTTATCGCCTTGTGGAGCTCCAGTATTGTTTGTACCGAAGAATGATGGGTCGGTGCAGACATGCATCGATTATAGGACTTTGAATAATCTTACTATCAAGAATAAGTACCCACTGCCGAAGATTGATAATCTTTTCGATCAGTTGAACGATGCAAAGGTATTTTTTAAGATAGACTTGAGGTCAGGCTACCATCAGGTGAAGGTGAAGAAGGAAGATATTCTGAAAATAGCTTTTCGGACTCGTTATGGCCAGTACGAGCTTATGGTTATGTCGTATGGGTTGACTAATGCCCCAACAGTATTTATGAACTTGATGAACACGGTGTTGAACTAGTTCCTTGACAAGTTTGTGGTGGTATTCATTGATGATATCTAATATACTCGAAGAAGCCAGAGGAGCACGAGAAGCACCCGAGGATTGTATTTGTGACCCTCTCGAAGTGTGAGTTTTTATTAGACAAGGTAGAGTTTCTTGGACATATTGTTACTAGAGAGGGGATTTTGGTAGACCCGAAGAAGATTGTAATGATTGAGTCATGGACTGCACCATGTACATTTGTAGAGATCCGGAGCTTCTTGGGTTTGGAAGGCTATTACAGGAAGTTTGTGAAGAATTTCTCCAGGATTGGAGAGCCGATGACCAGACTCAACAGGAAGAATGTGTAGTTTGTTTGGACTGAAGATTGCTGGGCTGCCTTTGATGAGATGAAGAAGAGGTTGACTACAGTTCCTGTATTGACGTTGCCATTAGAGTCCGGTAGATTCACTATATATAGTGATACTTCTGGGAAGGGTTTCGGTTGTGTTCTAGAGCAGAACAAAAATGTGATTGCCTATGCTTCCAGAAAGCTATGACCACATGAGAAGAACTATCCTATCTATGATTTGGAGTTGGCAGCGGTGATATTTTCTCTGAAGCTATAGAAATATTATTTGTACAGAGAGCGTGTAAAAATTTTTACTGACCATAAAAGCTTGAAGTATGTTTTTACCCAGAAGAAGCTAAATACAAGGCAGCGTCGATGGCTAGAACTGATGAAAGGACTTTGATATATCCTAGCGGTTTCATCCAGGGAAGGCCAATACGTAGTTGCTGATGCCTTGAGCAGGTATCCGATAGCTATATACTTGACGATCGAACGACATTTGTTAGCAGATCTGGAGAGCTTAGGCATAGAGGTGGTAGTTCCTGGGATTGAGATACAGATATGGGGCTTACAAATTCAGTCATAGTTGATGGACAAGATCACGATGACACAATATCAGGATGTGATACTAAGGAGCATCAGAGCTCAGGTGCAAGCAGGATAGTTAGATAATGTCACCATTGTTGAGGATGGTTTTTTGAGGCACAATGCTAGGTTGTGTATGCCAAGTGGAGATTTACAATATAAGATTTTACAGGAAGTACATCGTTGCCAGTAATCTATGCATCCAGGTGCCAATAAGATGTATAAGGATCTGAGAGAGCACGTGTGGTGGTATAGCAGTGGGAGGTGACACCCTTTTATCCAGTTGCTTAGTGTGCTAGCAGGTCAAGGAAGAGAGACAAAGGCCAGGTGGATTAATTCACCCATTACCTATTCTAGAGTGGAAGTGGGAATATATCACTATGGATTTTGTTTTTGAACTTCCATATTTTATGGGATGGAAAGACACGATTTGTGTCATCGTTGACAGGTTGACCAAAATAGCCAACTTTTTGCCATTTAAAGTGGGTTTGTCTACTGAGAAGCTGGCTGAGATATACGCGAGGAAGATTATTAGGCTACATGGGTTTCTAGTGAGCATAGTCTCGGATTGGGATAGCTAATTTATATCATATTTCTTGAGGAGTTTGCGGGCTAGCTTGGTTACTCAACTAAAGTTTAGTACCGCTTATCACCCTTAGACGGATGGATAGTCGAAGAGGACTATCCATACCATCAAGGATATGCTCCATACCTTTGTTATAAGCTTAAAGGGTTCGTGGGAGGACCAACTCTATTTTATAGAGTTTGCTTATAACAACAACTACCAAACCAGTATAGAGATGTCACCTTTTAAGGCTCTGTACAGTCGGAGGTGTCGTACTCCATTATCTTGGGACAACATGGATGAGAGAGCTTTGTTGGGGACTGAGATGGTTGTGGATGACTGTGGAGAAGGTGAAGCTGATCAGGGATAGATTTTATGTGGCACAGGACAGACAACAATATTTGGCCGATAGCCACCATAGACCATTGAAGTTTGAGGTATAAATTTTTCTTGAGTTTGTGATTGTTTGTTCTTTAGAATGTGTGTTAAGGCTTAGTTTTGTGCCAGGTTGGTGATCTGGTATTTCAGAGAATTTCTCTGACATGCGACATGATTCACTTCGGTAGAGGCGGAAAGCTTAGTCCACGGTTAATTGGACCTTTCAGTGTTCTTGAGAAGGTCGGTGTTGTGGCCTACCAACTAGACCTACCACCTACACTGGAGGGAATACACAATGTGTTCCATATGTCTCAGCTGAGATGGTACATGGCAGACCCTAGCCATCTATTAGACCTATCAGATATTGAGGTAGGCCCGAGTATCAATTATCCTGAGCAACCGGTGGAGATTATGGATCACGGGGAGAAGGTGCTACATAACCAGACAATTCTATTAGTTCATGTCGTGTGGAGGCATCACTCTCCCGGTTAGTCTACCTAGGAGAGGGAAGATGAGGTATCTATCTTTCTTGTTGTGCTTGTTCTATTTTTAGTGCTAGGTTGCTTTTAATTTCGAGGACAAAATTATTTTAAGAAGGAAAGACTTGTAAGCACCTAAAATTAGGACTAGGGGTATTCTTGTAATTTGCTAGTAGTTGTTAATTACTAGTTATGACTAATTAGGTGTTTAGATTATAATTAATTATTATTAGTTAGCATGGATAGAATATTCTTTTCTATATTAGTTAGATACCCTCCCATAACTAATTAGATTCCTTCGTAACCAAATAGATTTCATTCATGACAATTCTAGAACCTAATTAGAGACTAGAGAGGGATATTATAGACATTGTATCTCCACCTAAGCCTAGTTATTATTGTCGGTCCTAATAGGGGTTTAATCTATCTCATTCAATTTATCTCATTAGCCACCATTACTCCCCCAAGCTTCTTCTTCCACAAGTCATCCAATTCCATACAAAATTCTATACTAACCCAATCTATTCTCACTCATGCTCATCCCCATAGAGACCTAGAGCATTGGAGCACATAAAGGACCCTTGGAGAGGAGCTAGCTAGGAAATTGTGTCTATTTCACTCATTGTGTCCATTTGGTGGAGTTTTATTGGGATCCAACTCCCAATTGGTATACATTTACTTTCTCTATCAATTTCTATGTTATAATACAAATTTGAATTTATAGGAACCTACCCATACTGATACCCAACCCCATTGGTGAAGAATTAGGCGGTAGAAAATCTATTTCTAATATTACATGTATTTTTATTGGCCATATTGTGGAACTACGAATTTGTGTCCACCAAGTGTTTGTATGGTATCCCTTTGTGGATATTAATGTCTATTTGGATTTGTGGGTGTGTCCTTGTATCCACAACTGGATACATATATTCCGTATCATGATACACCATGATACGTATAGGTAGATTTGGTAGTTTTGGACCAATTGGTTTTTATTCCTCTTTTATTGCACTATAATTAACTATCCTAGCTATATACATGCTATATTCTATCTATACTTTGTATTCCATGTGGTTTGGTGGTGTTATCAGGAGGGTGTATTGGTGTTGTGGAGTTATAATACTTGGTATCATGGTAGTGTGGTATATCGTTGAGTATCATAGTATATTATTGATACTTGAGGGTGTATGCTAAGTGTTTGATAGGGCTGTACAGATCTTGGTTTGGAAACCAAAATCGGCCCAAATCGACCCGAATTGGTAATTCAGGTTTGGTTTGAAACTAACGTATCGGGTTTCGGTTTTAAGTTCAGAAAAAATGGATTTTCGGTTTGGATTGCGATTTTGGGTTTCGGTTTTCAACCCGAACCGAAAACCGAATCCATCACTCCATATACAAAAACCTAATCCCAAACACATTCTCTCTATATTTCCTACGGTTGCCACCTTTTTCTTCCTAGAGAACGTACTCTCTCGTCTCTTCCCTCCTACAAAGAAGACATGATCTAGTCTCCCTCTCCAAGATCTCTGATTCTCTCAAGCTCCCTCTCCAAGATCTATGATTCTCTCTAGCTCCCTCTCCAAGATCTCTCTAACCGAAGAGAAGTGGTCGACGATGCGTTGGTGTTGCTGGAGATTGCGATAAGTCTCGCCTGTGCATTGTGATGTGCTGCTACGGGTGGAGGGAGCATCCGGTGCTGCGGGCGGAGGACTAAGGGAGCATCCGGTGCTGTAGTATCCGTCGATGACGCGTCAGTGTCCTTATCGTCTCCGCCGTCCGGTGCTGCGTGTTGAGGGAGCACCCTCCCCTCCCTCGACCTGAACGGCGCTCGCCAGGACTTTGACACCGTCGGCAACCAGGTTTGCACTTCAAATTTTTTTATAGCACTTCAAATTTTCTTTTCTCAGTCTTCATTATGAGATAGAAAATTTCATAGCACTTAGGTTTTTTTCTTCTTTAGAGTCCTCGTTTATGATTGTGTGAATTTTTTTCTCCTTCCGAGTCCTCATTGATGCTTGTGTGAAAAATTTTATTTGTAGAAATGTGAATTTTTTTGAATGACCTAGTAAATCGAATAGACCGAAAACCAAACCATTTTATTTCGGTTCAATTTTCCAAAAATGGTTCGGTTTACGATTTTGATATATACGGTTCTCGATTTTTTTTGGTTTTCACAAAACCGGTTCAGTTTGAACCGAATTGAACCGTTGCTCACCCCTAGTGTTTGATATTTGGTTGAGTGTGTTGGTTGCGATGTGTTAGTGGGTTCATGTATTTGTTTTAGTGTGTGTTTATTTGTATTGGGTTGAGAGAGTGGGCTTGTGAGTGTGAGTGAGCTGCATGATGGATCTATGTGCATAATTTAAGTGCATTGTGTGCACTACAGGAATTGTCCTGCTGTGGTGTAGGAAAGTAAAGGCAGTGTTGTGGGGCTTCAGTGTGTAAGTAGTACACACTTGTGCACTACTGTAGGGGTATGCAGTTCACTATAGGTGTCATGGGAGTCTTCTGTGCAGTTTGTAGGGGATGTAGCAGTGGCAGTCGGTGAAGCCTGCACTGCAGGTTTATAGGGGAATGCTTTGCAGTAGGCTAGTATTAGTTGCTGCAAGTTTGCTATACAGATTTATCAAATTTGTTGTGCAGATTCATCAAGTTTGATGTACAGATTTGTCAAGTCTGTTGTATAGACTTAAGGGAGCTTGACCACTGGAATTGTAGATGAATATGGGTTGCTGGCCTATCTGTAAACAGTGAGGTCTTTGGGGTGTAAGCTTGTGCAGACCTAAGGGTAATATGGAACTTCAGATAGGAGTGTTGCAGTTGGGTGCATAGGTGAATAGGAATGGGCAGTGAAGGAAGTGAGGGTATGCTAGTATGTGTATCCATGAGTGTTTGGGTATTAAATTAGTGAGGGTTAGTGAGTATCTTAAGAGGAATGTCTAGTGTCAAGTATCGTAGGTAGATGTCATAGTGTGATACTTGGTACCATGATAACCAAGTATCATAGAGTATGAGTAAGGTAATAGATAATAGTGAGGTACTAATATACTTAATAGGGGTGAAGTATTAGGATAAGTTGAGCATTGAGTATAAGTACTAGGTAATGGATAAGTTATTGGTTCATAGCTAAGGTAATGGGTATTAGTTAAGATATAAGTGAGATATATTAGATTAGGATAAGATATTATAATATATTGGTATACATGAGTCTATCTAGTATTTAGGATATCTACTAAATCTATATTTACTAGATTGACCTAGAAAACCTAGAAATAGCTAATATTAGCTAGTATGACTATATAGGCCAATCAGATAGGTATTTAGGAACCTAAATTTAGATATTGACCTAGATTTACCCATTTGACCTAGAATTGACCTAGAAATCTAAATTAGAGTTAATTAAACATGTTTATGTTTCCAAAACACCTATTAATATAGAAATTCATATATAGGTCACTTGGACTCCAATTCGGATACCGACTTGTGTTCATTGCTCGGGACCACAGGCGAGTACATTATATGATAGTTTTCTTTACTTGATTATTACTAGGATACATGCTTTTAGTGATGTGTCATGCCCCAATCACAAAATACAAAGGACCAAGTCATGTTGCAATGGCCAACATCACAACTCCAATGGGCATTCCAATCTAATGGACCCTTTAGAGTGCACTTAAGCTGTAAAATAAATAATAGCCCACTACTAACTAGTCACAAGCAATATATAACTAATGTCATCCACAGAATAGAAACATGATGAACACAAAATAACCAAGTCCACTTCAATGCATAAAAATAAAATAAGTCTCAAAGACATAGTGCACCATCAAATAGTCATACGGGGAACAACCTGCTAAAAGAGTACAAAATGTAAAGGAAAGCGGCAAAAGAGATAGTCCAATGTTTGCTAAGCCAAAATGTCATTGAACCAAGATTGAGTCCCTACACGGATCAAGTGAACTGCTTAGGAAGAATCTCGTCCTCAACTACAACTCCTGCTCTTGAATCGTACACCTCTAAATAAACCTCCTAGTCTATCCTTGGGGACATAATCTGAATCCAGGTCCTTAGGGGACATAACAAGGTACAGATAAACATGCCACAAGTAAAATAGTATAATTCTATATACTCAAGGGAAAACTACTGTAACCATCTACGTGATATGCAAATAAGAGCAGTACTCATACTCCAGGCTGTAATCTCAAAAGATCTCGATAGACACTTCCATAAGCTAGTATTATACTCAAGGCTCCATCTGGGGGAAGCAAGAGTAGGCTAGTAGATCACCTTAGGCCCGTACTATGGAAACCAAAGTATGCTAGTAGAATAAAATGTAAAATTATATAAGATAGCCCATAATAAGATGTAGACTCTTCCCTTCCAATGTAACCTCACGTCTTATCTCATGACACGGAAGATCATGATCTCTATCTATCACCACGAGTCAAAGTAAGCTAGATGTAACTAAAAGTATATATATATATATATATATATATATATGTATCACGAGTTCTACAGTCCTATAAAGAATCTAATATACAAAGAATATATTAAGACAAATTCTGCACAGAAAGATGTGTTAAGTGTCCTACGGTCTGTAATGCAAGGAACAATTAGGTATTACGGGTATTATGGGTTTATGGTAACAACTCTCTAACTGACGATACTTAACTCAACTGACGAACGTCAGCACCCGAATCTGGTTCGGACGCTAGGTATCGTCTAACGGTCCTAAGGTAGACATATATATCAATAATGGCATAAAATAACAATATTTAATGCAGAAGTAATAATCTTAGACTGTGATACAACTTGGCAAGGTACACTTGCATGCTGACTGCTACTGTGGGGTTCCCTTACCGATGTCCTCGACTGGAAGTATAGCGGATCCAAGTGTCCCTGTCATACATATTCTAATCAATTCCAAAAAGAACTAAACTACTCTACGACAATGGGAGACTCATCTCACAGTATTCGTATTTTATGCGGATACGTATTTCTATTCTATTTATTGCATTTTATTTGGTTCTCGATGCAGCTCAGAATTCTCAAAAATTAAAACTTTACTATCTGACCGGTATACCGATGGTATACTCCAGCATACCGATAGTATAACTATCCTAAAGATATTTGTTTCACTTTTTGAGATTCCTATATATAGTACTTCTTTTTCTTTCTTTCTCTTTTCTCTCTCCTTCTCTTCTCTTCTTCATTTTTCTCTTGGGCTTGGAGCTTGGCCTTGAAACCTGGAGTGTGGTTTCTGAACCCCTTCGAGGTGGTGGACTAGATGACTTAGGCTGAAAGCTCGCTTTAGGTAAGTACACCTTGCCGATTTCATGAACTTCTTTTACTTTTTATCATTTTCCTTCTTGGAGCTTTGGTTGTTGTTTTTTGCTTATACTTGATTTACTATATTTGTTCTTCTCATGATTTTTAGTCTTTTGATCTTCTCAGTTTTGATTTCTGGTAGAATCTTGTCCTGCCCCTTTTTGGGAACTCAGTAACAGAGATGCTACTGGAGCTGTGACCGTGAGTTTTAGTCCATTCTATAAATAAAATTAATTTTCTACCGGAGTTGGGAACTCAGTAAATTATGGCACGCTTTAATTTGCTACCGGAGTTAGGACTTCAGTAAATTTGCTACCAGAGTTGCAATAATTTACTGAGTTCCCAACTCAGACTTGATTGTAGCATGCAAATAAAATTAATTTTCTAGTCTTGCTTTGGTCCTACAAATAATAACAATAACTCTGATGGGGAAGATACTATTATTTGTATCTAGGTGTACATCATTACTTAATACTAAGTCTATTACTTCATGATGAGTTCCTTCAGATGAAGAAGTAAACAAACACTAGATAACTTTATATAATTATTCCTATGAAAGTTTGTATTGGTGATCCATAATTAGACTCATCCGATATGGAGGAAGGTACTAAAACCAACACATAAGTATAATTACATCACCTACAAACCAGTAATGGTCACCATGGGATTTATACAAAATAAATTTTCTCTCCCACTTAGTTATTTAACAAGGAGAGTTTATCTACTAGTTAACTTATGTCCATATTGTCCATTATTAATATGGGCTTAGTTTAAAATAAATATCTACAGAATAACAAACATGCATAACAGAATAAACAAATATAGAAATAAAATAAAAAATCCAACTATTATGGCTATATATCTTGCTTCTTTCTTAACTACGTCATCTCATAATGTTACACCTCGTAGAGTTATTCGGGGTTCGACCTGACTGCCTTCGGGCAACACCCTAATTTTTTAGGTTATGCTGTATTTTCCTTCATCAAAAATTATCTGACTGCCTCCGGACTGCTTAAAAATAACATCTTGTCCCTCATCAGAAAAAGCTACCACCGACATCATGATAGACCAAAAAAAATATAAAATTACATCAATCCTATAACTCTCGAAGGAGTAAACACATAATCTAGATTTAAAAAAAAATTAAATAAATAAGCATAATCAACCCAGGTGATTTTAATTACATCCATGAAGAACAACAACCATGGCAAGTCATGGGTTTAAATCACAAAAACAAAAAATATGCATTCATACCATAATAGTTGGATCTAAGATGCCTACAAAGCCGAGTCAGAACAGATCTACATCTATGGACTATTTTTTTATACAAGTATTATTGGACAACATGGACTTATCAATCGATACGCAGATCCAATATCAATTCTGATACTACTATATTTCCTTAATTTTGAATGAATAATGTTAATACAAGTGTCTGGTATTTTATATTGTAGATTGTAGAAGCATAAAAATTATACCCCTAAAGAATGCCTGAACCAAAAGAAGTATGGCACGCTTCTTTACAAAACAAGTCTAAAAGAAGAGTGCCACACTCTATTAACATTTCAAAGTATGGTGCACTCTCCTAAAGAGTAGGATAGTGGCACACTCTTGAACCATGTTATTCAAATAAACGAAGGCAGGCGCACAGTTTTTCTGTCTTCATTCCCCCATTTAATGTTATGAATCTGACAGACTGGCACAACAGTCGAGAAGGGCAGAGTCATTATTACAGATGATCTTCAACACACGGACCTAGGTTGTCGTTTAGCAGACTATATGTGTTTGCGAGGAAAAGTTTATACAAAATTTTGTGTTATAAACTATTGAAAAGAAAGAAAAGTAAAAAAAGATCCTAAAAAGGAATCTAAGTACAATTAATTCTAGAAAAGTATAGCTATAGAGATCTGATCTGCGGATGATCACTTTACTCCTTGGACCACTCGACGACGAAAAAATGCACACGCCGACAAAGAACTGCACACGACGAAGAAGAAATATAGAAAATATTGTGAACCACTTGGAGAGTTGAACAATAAGAAAGCTTTGACAACAATAACACGAGAAGCTTTTATTTATCTCACTCTGTTCTTGAATTTCAAAGACTTGAATGCTGCGAACAACATAGAGAGTTGGACAATAAGAAAGCTTTGGCAACAATGGCACAAGAAGCATCTATTTTTTCACCATGTTCTTGAATTTCAAAGACTTGAAAATTATAGCTCCCTTTTTTCTATCTATCTATCTATCTGTGTGTGCCCCCCTATCTAGGTATAGATAGGTGTATTTATAGAATTTAAGAACGGTTATAAGAGTGTGCATGCACTTTGGCCAGTCAACACTGTTTTACCTTTATGTGCGCACTTTTGGTGGACTAACACCCCACGTTCTGAATGAGTGTGTGCACAACTTACTGCCTGCTTGACACATATCTTCCTATACGAGGAAAGCATAGGTTGTGGAGATAGTTATTTATACACTTTTCATGAGAAGTACGACATGTAAGATACGCACTCATAACTGCACACTGTTGGTTAGGATAATATGCGCACTTTAGAAGTCGTTTGGAGACTGGCGTATTTTTTGTAATATTGGCACTGCGGTGCATTTTTGAAGAAGTTGACACTACGACACATTTTTGAAGTAGTTGGCACAGCGTCGTACTTTAGAAGTAGTTGGCATAGCGACGCACTTTTGAGGAAGTTGGCACAACGGCACACTTTTGAAGAAGTTGATACAACGACACACTTTTGAAGAGATTGGCACAATGGCACACTTTTGAAGAAGTTGGCACAACATGGCACTTTTGAAGAGATTGGCACAATGACGCACTTTTGAAGAAGTTGGCACAATGATGAACTTTTGAAAAAGTTAGCACAATGGCACACTTTTGAAGAGATTGGCACATTGACGCCCTTTTGAAGAAGTTGGCACAATAGCGTACATTTAAAGAAGTTAGCACAGCGGATGGGTGGCTAAACGATAACCAGGGTCTGCGTACCATAATTTAGCTATAATTATGACTTCTGACTCTTCAGTTTTTGCATTTGTCAGCTGTCAGTCTGCTGCATTAAACGCTGAGAGAGGGAAGATCATTTTTGTGCCAACTTTCTTAACACTAAGAAAGTGTGCCATCTTTCGAAAGTGTGCAAAAGTATTGAGCACTTAAAAAAGTGCACGTCTTTCTTCTGAAACAAGTAGAAAGTCCGCCAAACAGATAGAAAGTGCGCCATCTTTCCACTGTTGGATTTATTTACAGAAAATTGCACTATCTATCTGAGGCACACTTTTATGCTTCTACAAGAACCCCTTCAAAATTTTTTAATTTGTTCAATTGAATTCAAAACACTTTGAATTAGAAGCATAAAAGTTTTGAGATGTTTGTGCTCGCACTTTGGGCAGAATCCTAACGGTTTACTGACGTGGTTATAGTCATGATTTGCTGCGCGAATCCCGAAGAGTCTTAGCAGTCGAAGAGTTCCCTTAAAATCTATAAATAGGCGGGTTGAGGAGAGAGAGAACTTTTTTATTGCTTTCAAATCTGTTCGTCTTCTCCTTTCTCAAGAAAACCCTAGCTTTCTTCTTACTTCGAAGCATTTAGCAACGGCACCCAAACAAATTCAGGCGACCAAGAAAGGCTGCAAGGGGAAGGGATTTGCCTCCTCTTCTCGAGTAACAATGGCGAGGTCAATGGTGGCTCAGTCCGCTAGAGAATGGCTTAATATGCCATCGTCGAGATTCACATCAGGAGATATAGCACATTCTCCTCTGATAGGCATGGCGACTGTCTTCTTCTTCCCTATTTTCTTTCTTTTTCTTTTACATGTATAATTTAACTTTTAAAAATGGCGGAAAGATGAAAGAAAGAAGAAGAACAAAGACATAGAATACAGAGACACATGTACACGTGCACTTTTCTCTTGTTAAGAGAAGAAATAGCTATTTTGGCATATTTTATCTCGTTCAGAGCAAAAATAGTAATTTTGGCGCACTTTCTCTCGTTCAGAGTGGACAGAGTCATCTTGGCGCACCTTCCTTCTTTCAGAGTGCAAAAAGCCATTTTGGCGTACTTTTCCAATTATTGGTGAGTTGTCCACTTTCGTTCCTCTTCATGAGATTTGTTGACTCCTTGTTTATGGTTTTACAGTTGACTTGGGTATAGATCCTCTGGCTGAATTGATGCGATCCACTGCTGGACTTTTGCATACCAATTATTTTGAAGACTTGTCGCACACTGAGTTTTCCTAATCGGATAAGAAGATGTCCAGCACACGTCAATTATTGATAGCCGAACAAGTGGAACGAATTTTGACATCTCTGATAAGCGGAGAATCTTTCAATTCCTTTGCGAATGGGATATATTCTAAGTAAACTTTCTTGTTTGGTGATGCTATTCATCAATCTTCTGAGCCTAAGAATAAGAAAGAGAAATGGTAGTTCACTGTTTATGGTAGGGTCATATATCTCCCAGAGATGTTAAGAAGTTTTCTGTTATTTTCTTTCTCCCACGCTACTTATCTACAAAAGATGGAGTGGGATTTGACTCCCATTACTAATGGAACTAAGCCGGGGAAATCAGCTACAAATATGGTCATTTCTTCAGTTTCGGTGATAGACATTCAGTCCAAATACGAGGACTTTATCCTGGGAACGTACCAAGTAAAGATTCTTCGTTGATTCAACCTATCCAGTCTCCTTTGTTCGCCAAAATTTATACCGATGCTGAAGGGGTTTATTCTCAGAAGAACGTTCGGCTACCAGGATGGTTAACAAATAAAAATATCTATTAGCGTTGAGCGACGACAAGGATATTGGGTCGATATACTGAGAATCTCGTATCTTTGGATTTATACAATGTCTTATTAGCGACTTGCTATGGCATTGCGTCCAACGCCAATATGTTATTGGCTTTGCTAGAGCGATATAACTCTAGTACTGGAACCATTTTCACTCCCCGTGGTGTGTTGGGGTTTGCCTTACAATAGATGAAATACATATCTGCACTGCCAATAGGGGAGGTTCCTTATGAGGAGTACGTACCTACAAATGCAAAATTGGCAGATTTAGTACAGACTGAGCCGCGTGTAGTTGAAGTATATCAAGAGCTGATGTGCTACTACTTGGCCTGTAATCATTATTATAATACTGATTATGGTACTGTCTTTATTAGGAAGTGGTTCCAATACCTCTTCAACGATAAAAGCGAGCGGGAATGTACGGAGATTCGACCGCTTCTACCTTTGAGTTCTACCAGAGTTGAAGAACTCATGGAAAGTCATAATGCTGAAGATAAGTCCTTTGAGGATCGTATAGGAGATTTTACAGCAGGCACATCGGCTATGAGCTATCTCAGACTTACCCGTACAGAGATTTCGTTTGAAGCTATGTTGGCTGGATATCTCTCTTTATGGCTTCAAAGTTGGATAGTCCCCAAAAGTTCAAGCTTAGTGGACCGTCTCCATAGGAATGTTTTATTCCTTGTAGTGCATCTGGTTTTCAAGCATCGACTGGCATTGCTATAAGCTATGGTGTGTCATTTGAATGCTGGTTTACGGAAACTTGCTCATAATTTGGCAGTAGATCCTCGACGAGAGGAATTCCCTCGAACAAAAGTTTTATTCACCTATCTGATGGGCTGGTTGATTTTGCACAATTAGAGTTTGATGGCTCCCCGCTTGACTCAGGCTGACGGGACAGAACACCTTTTTCTTTGTAGATATAGGCTTTCTAAGTGGACCTATATAATATATTTTTAGACCAGGCAAGCTTTAAATTTGGAGAACAGTTGGAGCTTTTACTTCTTTATTCCTGATATGGCAACTGAACACCATGGTTCAAGTTTTACTAATGAGGGGACCACCATATCGAGGCTGCCATCAGGGGTCTTTTCATGGCTAATGTTTATCCGACCCTCTCATTTGGCATACAGAAATGGCAATGATTTCTCCTTCAAACCGTATCTTTCTAGCCGCTTTGTAAGGCAATTTGGCTATGATCAATTGCACATAGAAAATGCTACTCGGTGCTTAGCCAATTCTGGAGGTTTAATATGGCGCCAGGGGATAGATATATTTTATCATGTGTTTTACGGGAGCCACTTTTACTCTGCCTGCACCCAAACCATTGCATTCCTTTTCCCAGTTTTATTATTCTATTTCATGGGGAATTTAATATGCAGGTTAGTTTTTGAAACCCGATGGAAGGAGTTAATCCGGAGTCAATAAGACCTTCTCTAGTTGAAGAGGATGTGCCACTAGATGAGATAGTGGAAGCTCTTTGATATGTACAACCAGATGCACCCGCCCCTGCCATATTGGTACAAAAATTCCAGAAACATAAGTTTATGTCCCCTATTGAGGATCGGCCTGCCAAAAAGAGGGTTGCTGTCGCGAAGCCTAGGAAGCCAAAATCTAATATTTCTGTTCCTTCAAGAAGGAATTTGAATGATGAACTGATTAGTTCGTCGGAGCGTCCTGGACCGTCTGTTTCTTCTCTGGTGGTGCAAAAAATTAGCACTTACGTCCTTCCCTCTGTTATTGCTACAGGAATAAGTGTCGCTCCTTCTGTACAATAATTTTGTAGATGCTATCCTTGATGTTGCGGCTTAATTTATCTGTCTGATTATAATTATACCTCCATCAACATTGGACCCGACAAATCAGGTCGCTCCGTCAATGGATCCAAAGGATCAACCTGCTCTGGGAAGTCCTGATTCCGGTGTAGAAATAATTTCATCTTCTCAGGTTGAAGTTAGTGAGCAGATCGAGTCACAAGCTTCCATTGCCGCTATGGCCCTCGAAGATATGCCAGGACAGGATATTCAGGTTCAGCCTCAATCTTCTATAGTTACAACTGAGCTTGAAGATACTACAGAGCAGATTGATACTGAAAATATAGTATCAGAAGCGAGCATGACTATGAGTGCTTATGATAATATGCTCATTCATGCCGATTCGTCTGAGGTGGAGGCTTTGTTGACAAGCTTGAAGAATTCTTTGGAGGGTCAGACTCTTGAAGATGAATATGTACAACTACGTGTCTCTCTATTCTTTATATCCCACAATTTCTTTCGTTGCTTGTTTCATTGTCACTAATTCATGCAATGATAACTTTGGCTAGCACAGGCCAAGGTGTCACTTCTTTTCTTAGCTCAACGTTCATATATCTTAATTACAATATGTTGTTTATTGATCATATTGTTTGCTCAATTTTTTTTAGGTGATGAGATTGTGGTAGGAGTTGCTCCAGAGATGGATGAAGAGACGGTTGTTTCGTAGGCTGAAATAACTTCTGTTGCTGATATCAAAGTTTTGGCTGTTTAGCTTCCACTGCTCTTGTGGTAAAATTGACCAGTGCTGCTGAAATAGCTTCCACCATTAGTCTGAGGGAACGAGTAGCGGGTTCTTCCCTTTTTGTCCCCAGTGTCGAGGCTACAACTGTCACGACAATTGCCTTTGTGCATCATGGTCAAGGATTAGCGGAAATTGCTGCGACTCCAAGTTCAAGCACTCATTTTAATGCTTTAGTAGAAGCTTATACCTCTGCTTTCTACGCAACATTGAAGGAGTTGACAAATTTGGTGCTCGAAAAAGGTTTATCCTTTGAGAACGTGAAAGATGCTAGCTTGTCCATGATTCAACTTATCAGAAATTTCAAGGATGAAGCTAGGGCTGCTTCTCTTGAACAAATCTTGATAGGCCTTGAGCAGTCTATTAATGAATATCTACAGCTTAACAGTGGGGACATATTGGCTCTAATTCAGACTGGATAGGAGTCCATTATTGCTAAATTCATGGACTTTCAAACCAATTTACAGGAGCATATAAAGATCCATGCTGAGAAAATTGTCTGAATAAATGCTTCTTTGAAAGAAGTGACTTCTTCTCTGTCTCTTTATCATTTTGCCCACGATAAACATAATAATAGGGCAATACAGCTCAAAACTCATATTCAAGAATTCGAAGCCTAGCTCAAGCAAGTGAGAGAGCAGTTGAAAGTGACTATAGAGCAACGTCGGGAAGAGCTGGTTCATTTTGACTTAGCAAGAGAACAACTTTTGGAGCTTGAGCACAACAAGAACGAGCTTGACCATGCTCGAAATAAGATGATAGAGTCATATGCTTCTATGGCTCCTTTTGCTACATATGACTCCAGAATGCTCGAAACACGTAGAAGAGCAATATTGAAAAAGGACCAGCACAACTAGCTCGACTGACCCAGTTCCTCTTTGATCTTTCTACTCCCCATGAGTGAGATCTATCTTATGCACTTCCTTGTTTTATTTTATTGTAAGTTTCTCAATGAAAATATTTTGAAACGTTTAGCTTTGAACAATACTTGTTTGTTGTGCAATCATTATTTATTGTGCATCTACTATTATATACAAATAATAGGTTAGAGTAAAAATGAGATCAAAGGTAATGTGGACGTAATATATTTTCAAATAGAATCCCATATAATATATCTTCTCAGAGAATTATGGACATGGCATAATATCTCTGTGGGAGAATTTGCTAGATTTATCACTCAAAGTATATTCATGCTTAGTACGAATAATAAATTTTATAGGACGTAATACTATCAGAGGTGATATGGACGTGATAGCTTGCTAGTTTACTCCACCAGGGAAGAGAAAAAAGAGTAGTTCAGGGACGAACTATTATCTTCTCTTTAGGGGATAATAAATGGGATATGATTCAGAGGTAAGATGGACATAATAGCTTGCTAGTTTACTCCATCGGGGAAGAGAAGAAAAAGTAGTTCAGGGGCGAACTATTTTCTTCTCTTTAGGGGATAATAAATGGGATATGATTCAGAGGTAAGATGGACAAGAATCATATTAGACTAATTGACAGGTGAATAAATATGTGAGATTATTTTTGACCCAACTGGGGATCAGGAATAGGATATCTATAAAACAACTGGGCTTTAAAAATAGAAAAAATTTATTGGAGAGAATCGTTCAGATGATCTCAACGAGATTGTTCCGTTGGATCTGAGTATTGTCCCACTGGAGAACTTTGAGGACCCATTACCTTACACTTATTCAAAAATAAATATAGGTAATAGTTCGAGAGGCCATGTAGGCTACGAGTTGCTAGAGATTAAACCCTAATTGAGTTTGTATGTAGCTATTTGAGTATATAGGCCAAGCATATCCTCGTAACTCTAGGCGAAAACATCGATATACTTTTTTATTCACTGGAGTAAAGCGTGTTAATCTTCTTCAGTAAGACTCTTGCTAATGAAGATTGGTCTTGGGAAAAATTATTCTCCTATATAAATTAGGACTATTCATCCTCTGTAGGTGGTTCACGTTGTTCAAATCAAAGTTCTCATTGAGTATCCATTTGTTGTGCCCATGGATCATTCTCGAATAGTTCCAATAATTCATGATCTTTATCATTTGAGGTAGTTGACACCATATTTACAGAGAAAGTCTGTTTGAATACGTCACACATTCTTTCGTCAGAATCCCATAATGATGAGTCAGAGGAATGATAATGCATCTCTTCTTCCGATTATGAACCTTTGGGACTTGTTGGTGGTGTAACATATCTCACACCATGACCAGTCCGTTGGTAGTATATTTTTGGCTTGCCTTTTGGAGAGAGGTGACGTAAAGGAGTCCATCTGACATTTCCATAATTTAGTCCCAAACCAAATTTTAAGTTGTAGCCTATCCTTCGCATAATATTCTTGGCTGGTTAGCTATAACGATACGGTTGTATCTTCCCCATATCCTTGTTAGAATTATTAGTCAGCGTAACTTTTTTGCTTCTAGCTTTGTCAAAGATTATCTGACGTCTTTTGTCCTGTCTTGCTTGGACTATGAAGTATGCATCCTCATATTATTTATATAATGAACTGTATTGAAATAGAGATGCTACGGGTATTGACAGAGATTCGTAGAGGTGAAGAGCCTCTAAGAATTTTTTAGCAAAGGGTTCAACATCAACGTAGTATGAAGTAGTGCCTTCTTTATTCATGAAATATAAGATTTCTTTATCTTCCACATAGTCAGCAGAATCATCGGCCTTGACAGGAGGCTTGGCAAGATTGATGACTAGGAGTTTATTCACTGATGTTGATTGCTTGTTATGATGAAGGTAGATAAAATAAGGGGCTCATTCTCCAGTGTTAGATGTTCATTGAATCGAAGGTTGATGACCAATGGAGATGACTTTTGTAGGTCAATGTCGAGAGGGTTTGAAGGAGTTGGACAAGTAGTACGTCCTTTGACTCGAATTATCAAAGGCTCTTCTTTTGGAGTATTTTTAGCTTCATCACTAGTTTGATTAACTTCTTCTTTCATACACTCCATTTTATAGAGTGCAGAGTCAGCAACATGGGCTTCGATACCTTTGAAAGGGTTGAGGTCAGCTACCACTGTCTTGACCTCTCCTCTACTGTTAATATATTTGAAGCATTGATGTAGGGTAGAGGGTACAATTTTATGCTCGTGTATTCATGGCCATCCCAGTAAAATATTGTAGGATACATTAGAGTCAATTATATAGTATGTGACTTCAGTATGTAGATCGCCTATCTGAATTTTAAGGCGTATCTTTCCCAGTGGGTTACTTCTTCCAACATTGAAGCCTAGAATGGTAGTACTGGTAGCAGACAGGTTGTGCATCAGTATCTTCAATCCTCTCATTAGACTTTTAGGAATGATGCTGAGTGAAGAACCATGGTCGATGTGAATCTGGTTCTCCTTAATAGATCCGATGTAATCATTATAATATAGAGGCCTTTCATGTTGATTATCTTTGAGTAGCATGTCATCTTGCATGAAGGTGATGTTAGAAATCTTCTCGATCACACTGTGGCATTGAGGATACGCTAATAGCTATTCATCAAGAGTCTTGAGTTGATCTAAGCATGAGTCTGCATGTATCAAAGCTTCGCTCAAAGCTTCACGAGTCTCTTTCGACAAACAAAACAACTCAAATATGGAGAGTCGGGCTGGGGTATTGGCCAGTTGTGCCAATATGTCAAAATTGTAGGACTTTTCAAGTCCTTGGGATACATTCTTCTTCAGTGATTTATCGAAGCGCACTTTCTTTTGTTTTCCTTTATTTGTCGTAGTAGGCTTCGAAGGACCAGGGCTTGGTTGTGACCGAAGCAGTCAGAGTTGGCAAAGTAGAAAGTGTGTCAGGAACATCTTCCGGGATAAATTTGTAAGTTTTATGATACACTTTGTCGGACCTGGAACCAGTCATGGCTTCTTCTTCGGGAACTGGAAAAAGAAGTACCATGTTACAAAACTTGAGTTTCTTTTTATCATGCCACTTCTTGGAGCGAGTCTGTGGGCTAGCTTTATCATAACCCAATCCACTGAGGGATTTGTTGGACTTTCTTTGGAGTTGTAGAGGAATACGTTTCCCCTTGCCAAAGTTTAAACCTTCAACTTTCTGGAAGTCATAGCCCGTGTTTTGCATCAAGCTTATAAATTGTTGACTGTATCAATAAAATTGGGGACGATCCTCCTCAAGCACCTAAGATGCTCTAATGGTTACAGAAGGAGGAGAAGGAATTTGTATAGGAACACCTTCATAATCACTAAAGATTTGTTGTGCCGTATACAGCAGAACACTTTCAATCATGGATAATTGTCGGTGCGTCAAGCGAAGCTTACGAGCAAAACTTGGTGGGACAATGTCCATATTTTGAAATCTGATCTCGAGAGATACATCTTCCCGATGTTGGTCCTGATCTCGGTCTGAATGAGGATCCAAAGAAATTATATCGCATGATTTATATTTCTTATCCTTCTTGGATTTTGAATTGGAAGATACTTCTTCCAGGTTCCAATATGGTAGGAGGTCGAGATGAATCCACATAATCTTGCCATAATCTGTGGTAAGAGGCACCAATTCTTTTGTTTCACTTCGAGGAGGCAAAAGATTTACCACTTCCATCGTATCTTGAGGTATGGGACGATGCTATTTGGGACTTCTTATGCTGGAAAGTTACCGTATTGGCAGTGACTGTCTTCTCTTCGTTAGGAAGGAAGATAGCTTGAGTATCTATCAACTGCTATATCTTCCATTCCAAGATATAAGAATCCTTGGTAGGGTGATGTATATATCGGTGATACAAGCATTATTTTGGGTCATCTGTTTTACTAGCCTTATTTGGTCGCTTGATATCAGGCAACTACAACTTGTTACTTTTTATCAAGCATTCAAAAATGATGTGGAAATTGCTCTCGTCAAAGAAATATTCTTCTTTAGGCCTGGAAGACTCTAGAGGCTTTTATACTGGAGGAGAGGTGGGTCACTTTGACAGGTTTATCGCCAAGGCCTCCTTTCCTTTGCTGTTACGATTATTCACACTAGTGGAGGGACGCTTCCCTTCAACATTGGTCATTTGTAACCCTAAATTATGTACAATCTTTGCGTTACCTTCAGCAGCTTCGGCCTTGAGGATGAACGCCGTCCAATCTTAAAATTTAGTTGGACCTGTCCAGAGCGCTACTATAGGCACTAGGTTCTTTTTACAAGTATCAATGAATGCAGAGTCTGGAATACCGGTGGATAACTTCAGAGTTGCCTGCCTGAAATGCTCAACGAATTCACGAACGGATTCATTCTCCTTCTGTTTGATATCGATGAGTAAAGACATCATCATATCCATACCTCCTTCATAGAATTATCATGCCCCAGTACTGGAATACGGAGACGGACATGGCCAGCTCCCCCATACAAGGTATAAAACGTTATACGATGGTCACGACTGTAACTAGACAAGGGGGTACATACTACAAGCAAGTCACTTAGGGTCACACATCACATCTATTGTCTCAATCAGTCAAGAAGAATAGTAAACATAGAACATACATGACAAAGAAGTAAGGCATCCCAAATGCCATACCACGATATTATGGAAACCAGCTGTGCAAAATAAGAAAGCTGACAGAGTATTAAAAGTACATGGCCATGACTAGCTGCAGTCTGATTAATTACAATTATATAAAGGAAACTGAATGTCTAGATTTACGGCTAACAAGTGCTGGTGGCTAAACGCCCAAAAGACTAAAATGTATAATAATGAGTAGTGATCAAGAAACCCACTCATTTTTCTCAGTGGCCATCAACCTGGTGCACACCATGGTTTAGGGGAAAGTACGCTTGATCCTCGGGTGCTGTCTCTAAACCTGGCCATACAAAACCAGTGGGGTTAGATCCCAAATAGCAAGTACCATAAAGAAAGCACGGATGAAAAAATAAAACCAGGATATTAAATAGTTACATATATAGTTCTGTCTTGTAGTTTTGTTTTATAGCCTATCATGCCAAAGTAATCTAACCCTACAACCAAACAAGGACAAGGGTTAGACCATCGCACCATGATAGTCCATGTCCCTAGACTATTTGATAGCAGATGCAGTACACAAACAAGCTCAGTTACATAATCGGCCAATCACTTGTACGACTTACTAGATGGATTCTGGGTTATCCCAGAGATATTATGCATATAGGAATCCTAAGGTCGAACCAGGTACTAGCAGGGTTAGCCGAGCCATAAATTATCGAATAGCACATAGTATTGCGCACCGGTCTCACTCGTAAGGCCACCGTGCTAAGATCAAATAGAACACATAGTATAATATAATATTCAGATATTGTCATCCACTAATGAAGACTTAAACAATATCTGTGGGGACTAGCCTGCACACCCCAATTCAGATGACTGGAGGTGGCTAGTTAGGCACGATCTCGAGATTCTATTCTCTCCCAATGCTCTAGAAATTTAGTTGTCTAGTTAACCCTATTATTAACTGAAATCACATGGTGTGGTCATATGGTATTCCCCTTATATGTTACACCATATTACGACCACGCTAGATACAAATCCACTTGTCACTTGATAGTTTAATTTGGATTCACCCAGCGTGACAACAATCAACAGGTCCTAGCCACGCTTGGTTATTGACCAACTATCATGTCCATCCTGGAGGAATTTATTTTATCACATGTCGCTTAGCATGTAGGCACACCTCGATAAAAAATATGTAACATAATCACGTAAAAATACTTACCACGTAGGAACACATAGCATGTAGTAAGTGTATCAGCACGGATACCAATTATCGAGTCATGTTACCAATCATTGGTAAATTACATGAGTTTTAGCACATTGCAATACGTAGGTCGAGTCAGGCATATAGGTAGTCATAGTCACTTGGCTGCATGGTCTATCTCTATTCCTAGTTGGATCAAGCATATAGTCAGGTTCAATACATGGTCACTCAGTTCTCATGCATTCTAATCATCATTCTCACACTTAGTATCACAAAAATCCAATAAAGCATCAAACTAAGAAAAATTAATAAATCATACACACAAGGCTGCATAGAGTCAGTATCGCATATGACATGTGCCGCATAAGAAGTTATGCCGCATAGCTGCATGGGTCGCATAGGAAGTCGGGCCGCATAGCCGCCTGGTCGCATGGTCGCAGACCACATGGCCGCATGAACTCAGACCGCATGGCCGTATGGCCGCATGAACTCAAACCGCATGCCGCATGAACTTAGAACGCATGGTCGTATGAGCTCAGATCTCATGCCCGCATGGATTCAAACAACATGGCCACATGGGTTCAGACCGCATGGTCACATAAACTCAGACCGCATGGACGCATGAGCTCAGACCGCATTGTCGCATGAGTCTACTTGTCGTATATGGGTCAAGACCACCTGGAACTCTCGGTCACATATAATTTTGTCTTCTCTAGACAGCAAGTTCAGCCATGGCAAGAACTCTAAAAACCAAAAAATATGTTTTCTTCATAAAAACTTTATTTCAACTCCGAATCAAGTGAACCAAAAGCCAACATGCTCAAAATAAAGTGCTCCATCCATCCTAACAACTATTTTTTTCTAAAATACTATGTTTTAGTAGATTAAAACCACCAAAAATTAAGGAACCCATAAAAAACCCTAAACTTAGAATATATATCTACTCAAATCCACACATTAAAACTGAAAACTCCCAATACTGAAAGGGTTTAGAATCATAAAGCACACATGTTAGACTAATAAAATGCAAAGAAAGAGCAAGAATAAAAAAGGGATTTCTTCATGTGGTGAAAGGTGTACTTGCCTAATTTAAGGAAGAAAAGAAAATGGAGAGAATGAGGGAAGAGAGAGAAAGATATTGGGTTTTATAGTTAGGGTTTGAGGTTTAGACCATGGGTTCAACTAATGAATGAACCAACCCAACAATTAAACCATGGGTCTAATTAAACTAAAGAATGGGTCTAATCTCTATGACATATAACTTAATAATCATGTAAGCAAAGAAATACTCTAAGCAGAAAATAAATACAAGAAAGAAATAAATATATCCCAAAATATATATTTCGGGATCGGGGAGTGACATCTCTACTCACCTTAGAATTTTTTTTCCTAGAAATTCAAACTCGAGGCTAGCTAGAGAAATCAAAATAAGTACTATGCTAACTACAAGCTCATGTCTATGCAATCAAATTCAAGCATATAATAAAGAAAATAGTGTCACATAGCAAGGGTAAACGAATCAAGAGATTCAAGATACGAAGGCATAAGAATAAATATACCTTCCATGTCGAATAGGTGCGGATACCAAGACCGAATATCGTCATCGCGCTCCCACGTCGACTCTTCCAAAGGGTGACGACCCTAAGCAACCAGACAAGATGGATAGTCCAATTCTTGAGCAACCTTCTCCCTTTGGTCCAAAATGCATACAAGTTGTTCCTCGTAAGATAAGTCAGTACCAACGACTAGCTCAGAATGGTCGAGAATATAACTCAGATCCGAAATATACCTACGCAATCGAGACACATAAAATACATCGTGCACCTCACATAGCGAAGGTGGAAGGGCAAGGCAATAAGCAACATTGCCTACCCGCTCGAGAATATCGAACAGACCGATGTATCACAGACTAAGCTTCCCATGAACCCTAAATCTAATGACTCCACAGGTTGGCCAAATTCGTAAGAACATGTGGTCACAGATGCAAAACTCTAAAGGCCTAAAGATGCTAATCTGCCCAATACCGATGCCTATCTTGCGCAAGCCGAAGTCGCTCTCTAATTTGCTTTATAACTTTTACTGTCTGTATGATCGTCTCTAGGCCTAACATCTTTTGCTCACCTATATCATCCCACAATGGTGACCTGCACTTTCCCCCATATAATTCTTCGAATGGTGCCATCTGAATACTTGCTTGATAACTGTTATTGTATGAGAACTCAATGAGATGAAGGTGATCTTCCCAAGACCCTCCAAAATCTAAAGTACAAGATCATAGCATATCTTCTAGGGTCTGGATGGTTCTCTCAGATTGCCCATCCATTTGTGGATGGTAAGCAGTACTGAATCTCAACTTGGTGCCAAAACTCTGGTGTAAACTATTCCAAAAATATGAAGTGAACCGAGTGTCTCAATCTAATAAGATACTAACTGGGATGTCGCGCTGTCTTACTATCTGTTGCATGTACATCTCTGCTAAATGCTCTCTGGATTGCCCTACTCAGAAAGGAAGAAAGTGAGCTATTTTTGTGAGATGATAAACTATTACCCAAAATGCATCACGACCAGTCGTAGACCTAGGTAAACCGGTCACAAAGTTTATTGTGATATGTTCCCACTTCCACTCCGAAATAGAAAGCGAATGTAATAATCCTGCCGGTCTTTGTTGTTCGGCCTTCACTTGCTGGCATACCAAACACCGAGAAATGAATCATACTTGTTTGATAATAAACGAAAAAAATTGAAACTAGGTTTATACGAAACCCTTTCTTTGTTTACAAACAAGAAAAAGAAGTACAATTAATCCTATATGAGGATGTTAAGTACAAAAATTTAATTCTGGAGAAATATTGCTATAGGAGTCTGATCTGCGGTCGATCACTTTGTCCCTTGGATCACGCAATGATGAAGAAGTGCTGTAGAAGACGAAGAAGAAGCTTCAAAGACTGCAGGAGGGATTCAACTCTCGTTGCCAAAGTAGTCAATCAACACTCTCTGGATGTACTCTCTTTTTTCCTTTGAATTCGACCTTTGTCTGTGACTCCTCAATTCTCTCAACCTTTTAAAATTCTTCGCCCCCTACTCCTGTGGCCAGAAGTCTCTACTTATAGAGTTCGGTCACAGTAACTGACCACTCGGCGTAAAAACTGAACAGCGGAGAGAGCTGCACCTTTTATGCGACGGTTATAATAACTGCTACCCACGTCTGAATGATCTCCTGAATCTACGTGTGACGCATGTACCATTATGAGGTAACACGTATAATCGCTCATCGAAGATCACGACATGCAAGCCACGTAGGTAACTGCCCCTCGTGTAGAGAAGGTTGGCATAAAATCCAAATAACTGTCATGTTGGCATAAAAGTCAAATAGTCATCTTGTTGGTCGTAGAAGCCAAGTAGTCATCTTGTTGGCATAGAAGCCAAGTAGCTGTCTGGTTGGCGTAGAAGCCAAATAGCTGTCCTATTGGCGTAGAAGCCAAATAGCTATCTTGCTAGCGTAGAAGCCAAGTTCTGCGTAAAGCTTGATGCTATATGGATAGGTAACCAGCGTAAAGATAGCCAATTATCCTTCTTTGATCGAGGTCTTTAGCATATTCTGGGCCAAATAGCCTTATCACGCACCTTTGCAAATATAGCCTGAGTTGGCGTATTTTGAGAAGATAGCATACGGCGTACTCCTATAGTTGAAAATAGCCAGGTCGGCGTATTTCGAGGAGATAGCATACGACATGATCCTATAGCTGAAAATAGCCTGATTGGCGTATTTCGAGTTGATAGCATACGGCGTGCTGCTATAGCTTAAAATAGCCTGGTTGGCGTAATATGCAGGGGTGGTGATGTGAGCGTATTAGCCCTAATTTTAGCTCTCCCAGTCATTAAAAGTAGAACCAAATCTCGTGCATTAAATACAGAGATCTGCCCCCATCTCCCGCATTAACTGCAGAGATGTGCCTTGAGTTCTGTACGAAGAACAGCTTTTGACGTGGCGGTTGGTTTCGTCTCATCCTGAGCATAAAAGCTCATCTCTGCCTGTGTAGAATAGGCAGCATATTCCTTGAATGCGTAAACGACGTCTTATATCAAGGATTATATCACTAAACAACAGCCTGGGGCTCTATGTAGAATCATCATTACAGCCGTCCTCTCGATCGTCGTGCAGTACTCTTTATCAGGAGTCAGGTTCACTGCTTTGTCTGACAGGTTCATTCAAGGAATACGAAGAGTTCCTCGTACAACTTCCCGCTGCATTAAAAGCAGACAGGTTTTACGCCGAAGTGGCGATGTAGCAACCTTTTTACGCCAAAGCAGTCTGGAAGTACTGCTTTACGCAGATTGTTCTGGATCTATATTTTATGCGGAATAGCGCTGAAGCTCTACTATACGCCAATGGCTCTGAAGTCATGTTTTATGCCACCCAGTACTGGAGCTCTGTTTTACGCGGGCTTCCTACATGTTGGGGGTTTTACGCGTATAATACCCCAGCGTATTTTTTATGCTTCTACAAGACCCCCTTCAAAGTTTTCAAATTCCTCGTAATTTGAAATACTTTGAATGAAGCATAAAACGGTCAATATTTGACTCGTTCTGCGAGGCTGATTTCTCGGCAAATTTTTAGGAATTTGTTAGGATTTGGCAAGTTCTCTTCTACCTATATAAAGGCAGGTGAGTGAACCTATTTTTCCCACACTTCCTTCACCAACAAGAGATGGTTGCCGAGATTTGTCGGTCTGACTTGAGGAAGAAGAAGATCATATTCTTTCAGCATATAAGGGGCCGTAAAAAGAGGCATCTTCGAGCAAATGTCCTCTGCAACGATGGATCATGGAAGGATATCATACCTTCCTTTGCTCGGGATAATCAGCAATTTCATATGGCGATTCGTCTAGGAGAGGGGAAGGGTCTCATTTGGCCACACAGCTTGCAAGCTGTATTTTCTCCCATTATGGCACAGGACGAGGGTAGACAATTTGGCCCTGTCTTCCAGTATTGTGTTGGGTCTGAACCCTAACACAAATCTAGGGCATGCTTGCCATGGCGTATGGAGGGTGGGCTTGCGTAATTGATACATGCCCAATTCTGTATCCTTCCGCCATTAATCATTTTCTTGTTAATCGACCGCGGAAGCCGATTAACTGTTGTAGAAGAAGAAAAAGACCTACACCAATATGAGAACCTGGCATAGCAGATTCTTGGTGTGATCTTAAATAAAAAATGAGAAACCCTTTGTAGGAAAAGGATTTCCATTATATGTAATCATGAAGATGAAAAACCCTTTGTAAACTGGATTTCCATCATATGTAATCATGATTAATAGATTTGTCTTCTTTTACGCATCTGATGATTTGCTATATTTGTTGTGAGAAAGTCTGATAATGTGCAGCTTCAGCACATCTGAATAATTTTACGTCGACTCTGATAAAAGAGTATCTAATCATATCCCGTCTTTTACGCGTAACTGAAGGCGCGTAGAAAGCTCCTTAGCATTTGTCTTTGAAGATCCAAACTGTCATGCTATTTTGGACAAGGTGTCGCATAAAATTCTGAACTGTCACTTCTTTTGTACGAAGAATTTTCTGTTCAGACCATCATCTTCAAGAATAGTTTCCCGAAAATCCCTTGAAATAGGGTGAGAAATATCCGTTGAACAAGCCATACTTGAACTTTTTTAAAAGATTCTGACTTGACTTTGGATGACCTTCCAATGGCCCAAGATGAAGAGTCATCTTCAATGCTGAACTCTGCATGTTTCAGGCACTTGGAATGTTTTGTAGCCAAAAGGAGCATTGTCTGCGTAAACCCTTGTAATTGGCCATCTGTAGCTTTCGAGCATAGAATCGTAGACTTGTAGCCTCTGAGCGTAAAAAGCTTCTGAACGTAAAATCGTAGATTTGTAGCCACTGAGCGTAAAACCTGTTGAGCGTAAAATCGTAGATTTGTAGTCTCTGAGCGTAAAATCCGGATCCGTTACGCAGCATAACTGTCCGTCTTCTTTTTTCAAATGATGGGCTGACATGGTCCTAAATCATAACCGACTATTAAATATCGGATTTGGTTAGGGATTCGAAAAGTTATCCGAACTCTATAAATAGCCCAATATCTTAAGAGGAAAACCCTTTATCTGTCTTCGCAAAATCCTTGCTTTCCAAAAACCTTTCTTCTTTGTCTCTTTCCTGAGAACTCAGATTCGCCATGGCACATAAACAGGCTTCCACTGCTAAGGGAAAGAAGGTCGCTTCCTCATCTTGCTCCACTGCTCAAGCACGAGCAACTCCCATTAGGCTGAGTGAGCCTCGATCTGAACGAAGTGCTCCACCGTCGAGTTGTGCTCCGGACATTACAGGTAAAGACTCCGGGAGGAAAACCCTTCGCACACGTTGTACGTGCATGCACAAGGTCATCTTCTATGCTGAGAGCCTCTTCGAGGAGGATGATGTACATAGATGTTTTATTATTACGCGCATATTTCTAATGTGTCGGCATAAAAACTCTATATTTTTGCAGTCTGGCGTAAAAAAACTCAGACTGTCAAAATTTGGCGTATACTACAAACTTTGAATTTTACGCGCTTGATATGAATTCCGGTGTAAAAATTCAAATTTTGTCAATCTGGCGTAAAAGCTCAGACTGTTAGATTTTGGCGTATACTGCCAACCTTGAATTTTACGCCTCGGAAGTAAATTCCAGCGTAAGACTCCAGTTTTTACAGTCTTGGCTTAAAAGCTCAGACTGATAATCTTTGGCGTAAACTGCAAGGATGTAGCATCTAGCGTAAAATCTGACTTGTTTTCTTGTATTTTGTAGTGGACTTGCAGATCCCTCTTTTGGCTGAGGTGATGGGCTCTGCTGCCGGAATGTTGAACTCCAATTATCTGGAGGATTTGTTCCATATGACATTCCCCATCTCTGGAGCCAATTATCCTGAAGAACGGGGAACCCTGATCTCATCCCAAGGAGAACGCATGCTGCTGAGTATGATCAGTGGGGAGCTCCTAACATATATAGATGGGACGGAGTATAAAAAACCAGGTTTCTTGTTCGGGGATGTTATCGACAAACAGTCCCAGACTAAACCCAGGTTTCTTGGTTGCGGCTATGAGCGCCACTAGTGTTGGGCTGCCTGTCAACCCCCACTTGTTCTTAGCCTTGATGGAGCGATACAACTCGCTCACTGGGACTTTTGCCACTCTGCTAGGTGAGTTGGGCTTGGCCCTTCATGAGATGACAGAGATTTTGAAGCTGCCAATGGGGGATACCCCTTATGAAGAGTACGTTCCCACGAATAGGGAGTTGAAGAATTCAAGCCCTCGGGCAGTGGCAGGGTACCAGGAGTTGATGTGCCACTATCTTGTCTGCACCACTTTCTACAAAGAGCCTTCTGATTTGGCTCACATCAAAAAGTGGGCAACCTACCTCTTCTTCCACCAGGCCAAAAACGCTAAGCTGGACAAGGTTGTAGATAGCAGAGATAAGCACTTGAACCTCCTGAGCATGCTCAGCGCCAACACGGTCGATGACCTTATTGAAGACGCAGGGGCTCCGGATTATACTCTCAATGAGGAGATAGGGGGTTATCCTGCAGGCACAAAAGGCCTCAGTTATATGAGGCATTATCGCAAGCCTCTGTCAAGGGAAGCTCAACTAGCTGGCTTCCTCTCTGTCTGGCTACGCCGATGGGTAGTGCCTGGCATCGCGTCTACGGACCGCATACATCGCAACACCTTATGGCCCACAGTGCGTTTGGTATTCGGAGAAAGACTGGGCCTGCTCCGTGCCATGGTGTGTAGAGTACAAGCTGGCCTGAGGGCAATTACTAATGGGCTGCTAGCTGATGATACGCAGCGTGAAGGATTTCCCCGAGTGGAATTACCATTCCTATACTTGATGGGATGGTTAATTCTTCACAACACCAGGGTGATGTCTCCCGGTCCTGCCAGCAACTTGGGAAATAATTTCTTCTTGAATTACAAGAATTCCCCTTGGAATGTGGCGACCGTCATAGATTGCCGGCGGGCGTTAAATTTTGCCCACGGCTGGAAGCTCTTCTATACCGTTCCCCTCGTACATATCAATCAACAGGGGACAAAACTTAAGGATGAGGGCCATGGAAGGACCATTCTTTCTTCTGAAGCCTTCTACTGGTTGGTTTGCATTAGACCTTCCCATTTGCTGTACAGAAGTGAGGACCACTGCTACTTGGAACCTTATTTGCCCAGTCGGTTCGCCAGGCAATTTGGGTATGACCAGTTGCATGTGGGGAATTCCATCACCAGTTTTAAGTCCAAAGGTGGACTTATTGGTGGAGCCAGAGGATGGCGGTACTTCATCACGGGTTGTACAGGTGCAATATTTGCTGTACCTACGACTTCTCTCTCTATGGAGTTGCGCATTCTGCACTCGTACGCGCAGTTCTATGCGTCCATCAATACCTTCTATCACGATTTTGATGTGCATAGAAGTTTTAGGATGCCCTCCCATAGGTCCACTGGAAGGGAGGAGATTTCGTCTGTTTCCTCGGATGAGAATAAAGATACCGCCAGGGCAGACGAGTTCTTGTTGATAATACCGAGAGGGGTAATAGCTCCGCCAGCAGAGCCTCTCGTTATCCCCCATAAACGGAAGGCTTCCACTCTGAAAGAGCCTTCCCCCTGCAAGAAGAAAATTGCTAGAGGTCCGAAAAGGGCTTCCACCAGAGGGGCTTCTAGGAGTGAGCCTGTCGTTTCCCCTGTTGGGGATGATTCTTTGATTAGAGGTCCTTCGCCTTTTAGAGAGGGAACCTCTGTAGTTCCGGCTGACAGTGCCGGAGATTCTTTGCTCGAGATCGCTGCTGCTACTACTGCTTCTGGTAGTGCTACGAGATCGCCTTCAAGGCCGAGCCTATTAAGAATACCTTTATCCAGACAAATAATGGGAATAATCCCTCATTCGTTTATAAGTATTTCCAGCAAGATTCCACCCGATGAACCTCGAGCGGATCTTAGTGACGACTGGGAAGACTATCCTCCAACGTCAGTTGGTGCCCCCTCTTCTCCAGGTATGACTGCTCGCTTAGCATCATAAAGAAATAATTTAGCTGTACAGGCTGCAGACGTGACATATATTCCATCGGCCATGGGTAAGTGTTGTCTTTTCGCCTCTTTTAGGAAAATTAACATCAAGTTGATATTAACTTTCTCATGTCTTCTTTTCAGGCGAAGACATCTCTAGGGAGGGCAGAGTTGACGCAACCTTTGACTTTGTTGCGGATCCTGCCGATGAAACGGCGGTGTTTGATAACGAAGAGGCATGCTTTGAAGCTACCGATCCTTCGTCCGTAATAGTTTTGGGTGTCGTCTTGCCAACAGCAGTTCAGATATCCTCAAAGGAGGATGAGCCCGTCATCACGACTGTGCCTCTTTTTTTGAGTATGCCAGCAACTTTAACCGTTGCTGGTGTACCTTCTTTTGTAGCGCCATCTGTAGAGGCAATGATTATGGCAACGTCCTCCGCAGTCATTCCTGAAAGGCAATTTCCTGGTATCACAGCCACTCCTAGCGTACATCCGGTCTTCGATATGCTGATTGAACAATATACCAGCCTATTCTACCGCAGCTTGAAGGAGTTAATTTCTATGGTGTTGGAGAAGAACCTGAGCTTTGATAATCTGCTGACGTCCTCCCAGCTTGCGATAGCGCCGATCAAAAATTTCAAAGACGCTGGAAGAGCTGATGCGCTGGAGCAAATAGTTAATGGTTTAGAATAACCCATTAACGAATATTTGCAACTATCTCGAGGCAGCGTCGATGATATAGTTTAGGCCGAGTATGACTACTTGACTGCGAAGCTTGCTAAGCAGATGGAATGTTTAAACAAATCCATCCAGGAATAGCAGCAGGAGATGGATGAAGAGCAGGCTGTCTTGACGGAGTTATCCCTCAGCTAACCAAGTGCGAGGCCGAATATGAGGGAAATGATGCAAGGGTTCACAAATTGGAAGCTAAACTCGCTCAGGCAAAGGAGCAGGCTCTCAAGACGTCGGCAGCTCGAGATGTGCTGAAGAGCCGAATGGATTCAGCTCAGCAGAACTTGGCACACGCGGGTATCATCCGCGCCGGTTTTGTTCATGCTCGGTCCAAACTATCCCTCTTGAGTGTTGACGAGGCACGACTGGAGCGGTATCGCGCTAACATCTTAGACTCCAGGAATAAGAGGATGGCTACTTTAGCGCAATAGATTCGCGACTTAACTGCTCCTCCCCAATGATGTTTCTTTTTGTTTCTCCTGTAATTTCTCAAAGATAATAAAGACATATTTTCTGACTTTGTGGACCCATCACTTTAGAATATGATAGGCTAAGATAAAAGTGATATCAGAGGTATTATTAACATGACATACTTTCGTTAAGGTTTTGCTGAATGTAAATATATTCAGAGGTAATATGAACCTGATAGAATATAATCCAACTAAATTTGTATACTAAACACTATCAAAGGTAATATGAATATGATAGGTTTAAAAATTAGTTAAGCATATCCATTAAGAGGTCATATGAATCTGATAGAATATGATCCGCTAACCTTTGTCCATGGTATCGTCAGAATAAGATCTTCATCATAGTCCGTTAAGCAAAGGAGATCAAGTATAGTACTTCTTTGAGAATTTGCTGTTGATAGGAGCCATTACCAAATTTTCATTAGGCTTGGCTAATCTGTAAGCGCAATTTGCAATCATATAAGGGCCCTCCATTTCTTTATGATTATTTATACGAACTTTGGACCTCGTACCAGAGGTAATATGGACGTAGTACGATACCGTGTTTGTTGAGGACATCCCGCTGGGAGATTTTTGTGGACCCATTACTTTTTGTACATGTTTTAGTACAAGTAATAGGTTTGAGACAAGTCCTGACAGAGATAATATAGACGCGGTAAAATATGACTCTGTGGGGATGAATATGGACTGACTTTTTCTTTGCTGGGGAAAATGAGGATAGTTTAGAGGTAATATGGACATGAATATTTCGTTTCCATTGCGGGCATTCCACAGGAGAATTTTTTGTGGACCTATTACTTCTTATGCATGAAAGTGCAAGTAATAAGTTTAGGACAAGCCCTGCCAGAGGTAATATGGACGTGGCAGATTTTATGGACCTAACACCATTGGCGTACTTAGAGTTAAGTACGGGTGCTAAGCTGAGATGACAACCGATATCAGAGGTAATATGGACATAAAAATCGATAGCTAAAACTCGGAAGGTTTTTTCAGAGGTAATATGAACATAAACTAGTGTCTGAAAAACTCATTGAGGAGTGATTCGTTGAGTGAGGTCTATCCCAACATGAGGATAGACCAAAGGATTATTTCGCTGGGGAAATTAATGGAACGATAGCTCAGAGGTAATATGAACATGGCTAGCGTCTAACGAGACTGATTTGAAAGGTCATTGCAGGAGTGTGCAAGTAGACCTAATGATTGCTCCGCTGGGGGGAGTTTTGAAGATCCATCATCTATTGCGTATCTGGGATTTTTTGATACGGATGATGGCTTTTTACAAGAATTTGTAGCGAAGGATAAAATATTGCACATAGGCGCTGGGGATGAATAACCAAGAATTGATTTGTTCATCTGGGTTGTGGACTTATTACCCATGGCGTACTTTAAGTACAGATAATAAATTGAAACGACTAGCACTATCAGGGGTTATACGAACGTGATAGTAGGAAGTTGAAGAGGAGAACTTCACTCAGAGGTAAGGTAGACATCGAAAAGTTCTGAAAGTATCTTACTTAGAGGTAATGTGGACGTGGTAAGATATGACTCAGGGGATAAAGAAAAACAGGACAGAAGAAATATGGAAATGACAATTTTTTTTGGTGATAGATTTACTCTGCTGGAGAAAGTGAAGAGACGTAGTTCAGAGGTAGTATGGACATGAACTGATCTATAGCCCCAAACTGGGAGGTTTGCTCAGAGGTCACTTGGACATGGCAAATTCAGCTGGGGAAAATGAGGATAGTTCTGAAGGTTGCTCATCTGGGGAGACACCGTCTTCTCTTTATAAATGCAAAGTGATGACTTTGGCATCAATCAACTCATGGATTTTCCTTTTTAGCATATAGCAATCCTTCATGGGATGATGAATATACCGATTAAAGAGACAATAATCTGGGTCATCGACTTTGCTGGCTCTCTCAGGGTATCTAATGTTGGGCAGCCGAAGTTTGTTTTCCTTCATCAATATATTGAAGATTTTAGTGATGTCATCCTCATTGAAGGATAAAGTTCCCTTTGCCTTTCGGGCTCTCGATACCTGAGTCGTACGGTCCTTAGGGAAGACGGTCACAGTTGCATCATCTTTGGACTCAGATGGTCTTCTACCCTCAGCTTTGGATGTTGCTCTATTTTGTCGAGAGAGACCACCCCCAGACATGTCATTGTCTGATTTACCTCTATCCACAGAAGTTGATTTAGATGGACCTGCCTCTGGTATTATAGGATTAGACTCTAGAGGTTTGGAGTTTGCAAGAGATGTGGTAAACCCAAACCCAAAATGATTTTGTTGATAGTAAAGATCACCATACAACGATATTCGTCTGCCTTTTCCATAGTTGAGATCCCGCTTCAACTTCAGATCATAACCCATATTTTGCGTACTCCTCAAAACTTGTGGGCTATATCTGTGGATTTGCATTCTCCTAATATCTGATTCATGAGAATCTTCTTGTATAATTGGTTTATTTCACATGCGACCGAAGATTATTTGATGCTGGTCATTGCGAGTTGGTGGAACAATAAAGACAGAATCTTTATGTGGCCCATATATCATGACGACATTAGATGTTGACGCATCTTCCCACATGATCTCCCCACGCTTGAAAGTTAGGGGCGCTAAATCTTGATTTTGACCCCTATCTTTGCATTTCTGGATCAAAAAATCTCATAAATCATTGAGATTAGCAGAAGAAGAAGAAGAAGGCTTATTCTGCCTTTTTACATCAGTAGGCCTGTGGAGATTGGAAACCATAACCCTTTCTCTGCCATATGAGTAGAGCAGTTCAGCCATGTGGGTAGCATACGATCCATTATCCGTCTAAGGAGCATATTTCCCCATGAAGCAGGTCTTCTTTACGCGGATGGGCTTACCCTGGCGTAATCTAGAGTTTTGTACGGGTTGGCATAAAACAGGAAGAGCCCTAAATGGCCTCCAGCGTCACGCGTATTCTGAAGAGCGGGCAACTTCTTCTCTTGGTGGCGTACAACTATAGCAGTCGGAAGATTCGCCACTTGTTTTCCCTTGATGTGATCCAAGGGTCCATCTGCCTCCTCGTAGATGGGAGATGTATTTTTACGCGCAGGGTATGTTTGGAATTTCTGAATTGGCGCTGAGGCGTTGTCAAAAATTTTGTCTGCCACGTCACAGACGGGAGACAAAGTTTTATGCGCGAGGTGCGATATAGACTTCTGGATTGGCACTAAGGCATTGCCAGAAGCTTTGTCTGCCATGTCACAGACGGGAGACAGAGTTTTATGCGCAAGGTGCGGTATAGACTTCTGGATTGGCACTAAGACATTGCCAGAAGCTTTGTCTGCCACGTCACAAATGGGAGACAGAGTTTTATGTGCAAGGCGCACAGGTTGCGATGTCACAACCTTGTTGGTCGGAGAGAGAGAGCCTGCAGGAAGGGTAGAGGATGTCCGGGGCATCCATACTTTATGCAACTTCCAGTTGTCTTGAACAGAGAGGGAATGAGAGCCACCCCCTGCGCGAAGCATGTCTTCATAAGCAGATTGGTCGAATTGGACGACCAGAGTCTTCTTCGTTGATCCGACGGATACATCATCGTGTTGAGCAATAGCTTTCTCGTTAGATGAGAAAGTAGTCCCCAGCAGAGTCACCATCTTGTGTTTGATAATAAACGAAAGAAATTGAAACTAGGTTTATATGAAACCCTTTCTTTGTTTACAAACAAGAAAAAAAAGTACAATTAATCCTATACAAGGATGTTAAGTACAAAAATTTGATTCTGGGAAAATATTGCTATAGGAGTCTAATCTGCGGTCGATCACTTTGTCCCTTGGACCACACGATGATGAAGAAGTGTTGTAGAGGACGAATAAGAAGCTTCAAAGACTGCAGGAGGGATTAAACTCTCGTTGCCAAAGTAGTCAATCAATACTCTCTGGATGTACTCTTTTTTCTCCCTTGAATTCGACCTTTGTCTGTGACTCCTCAATTCTTTCGACTTTTTAAAATTCTCTGCCCCCTACTCTTGTGGCCGAAAGTCTCTACTTATAGAGTTCGGTCACAGTAACTGACCAGTCGGTGTAAAAACCGAACAGCGGAGAGAGCTGCACCTTTTATGCGGCGGTTATAATAACTGCAACCCACGTCTGAATGATCTCCTGAATCTGCGTGTGACGCATGTCCCATTATGAGATAACGCGTATAATCGCTCATCGAAGATCACGGCATGCAAGCCACGTAGGTAACTGCCCCTCGCGTAGAGAAGGTTGGCATAAAATCTAAATAACTGTCATGTTGGCATAAAAGCCAAATAGTCATCTTGTTGGTCGTAGAAGCCAAGTAGTCATCTTGTTGGCGTAGAAGCCAAGTAGCTGTTTGGTTAGCATAGAAGCCAAATAGCTGTCTTATTGGCGTAGAAGCCAAATAGCTATCTTGCTGGCGTAGATACTAAGTTCTGCGTAAAGCTTGATGCTGCATGGATAGGTAACCAGCCTAAAGATAGCCAATTATCCTTCTTTGACCGAGGTCTTTAGCGTATTCTGGGCCAAATAGCCTTATCACGCACCTTTGCAAATATAGCCTGAGTTGGCGTATTTCGAGGAGATAGCATATGGCGTACTCCTATAGTTAAAAATAGCAAGGTCGGTATATTTCGAGGAGATAGCATACGGCGTGCTCCTATAGCTGAAAATAGCCTGGTTGGCGTAATATGCAGGTGTAGTGATGTGAGCGTATTAGCCCTAATTTTAGCTCTCCCAGTCATTAAAAGTAGAACCAAATTTCGTGCATTAAATGCAGAGGTCTGCCCCATCTCACGCATTAACTGCAGAGACGTGCCTCGAGTTCTGTACGAAGAATAACTTTTGATGTGGCGGTTGGTTTTGTCTCATCCTAAGCGTAAAAGCTCATCTTTGCCTGTGTAGAATAGGCAGTGTATTCCTTGAATGCGTAAACGACGTCTTATATCAAGGATTATGTCACTAAACGACAGTCTGGGGCTCTGTGTAGAATTATTATTACAGTCGTCCTCTCGATCGTCGTGTAGTACTCTTTGTTAGTAGTCAGGTTTACTGCTTCGTCTTACAGGTCCATTTGAGGAATACGAAGAGTTCCTCGTACAATTTCATGCTGCATTAAAAGCAGACAAGTTTTACGCCGAAGTGGCGATGTAGCAACCTTTTTACGCCAAAGCAGTCTGAAAGTGCTGCTTTACACGGATTATTCTGGAGCTATATTTTACGCGGAATAGCGCTGAAGCTCTGCTGTATGCCAATGGCTCTGAAGTCATATTTTACGCCACCCAATGCTGGATCTTTGTTTTATGCGGGCTTCCTGCATGTTGGGGGTTTTACGCGTATAATTCTCCAGCATATTTTTTATGCTTCTACAGTGCTATCTCCCACTTTATCCTATTCCACCAAAAATATTGCTTGATATCTTGATACATCTTGGTACCTTCTAGATGAATTGAATACTGGGAACTGTGTGTCTCGTTCATTACTTCTTGTTGTATATCTCCACTTGGTACACAGAGACAGTTTCCAAACCTAAGAGTTCCATCTTCATGAATCGTCAACTCTTTCCTGAGACCAGTTTTATATTTCGCTCGAAGCTTCTAAACTTTAGTATCCTCTGCCTGAGCCACCTTAATCCTCTCTATAATGGTAGATTATACCTATAAACTAGCTAATACTAATATACCTTGCAGAAGTACTATCTCGATCCCCATTTCTCGAAGATCTTCTAAGATATGTCGCTGCGATGTTAACATAAATATGCTACCTCTCCTGCTAAGAGCATCTGCTAACACATTTGCCTTGCCTGTATGGTACTGAAGTTCCATATCATAATCCTTTATCAATTCTAGCCACCTCCTCTACCTCATGTTCATATCCTTCTCAGTGAATATATACTTTAAGCTCTTGTGATCCATAAATATCTCTACCCGATCACCATATAAGTAGCGCCTCCACAGCTTCAGTACAAATACTACCGTCGCCAACTCCAAATCGTGGGTCAAATAATTCTTTACGTCATCTCAAAGCTGCCTCGATGCATAAGCTATCACCCTTCCATGATGCATCAATATACAACCAAGTCCTTTGCCTGGTGCATCGCAATACACTATAAACCCTCATGAATCCACTGGAAGCATGAGAATCGAAGCTGAAATCAATCTCTTCTTCAATTATTCAAATAATGTCTGGCACTCTTCCGACCAGTCGAACTTAGCCTTCTTCTATGCCAATCGAGTCAGCGGTGCTAAAATCCTTGCAAAGTCTGCCACGAACCTCCTGTAGTATCCTGCCAATCCTAGGAAACTACATACTTCAGCTACTGTCTTAGGAAATGGCCAACTCTCTATGACCTCAACCTTCTTCGGATCTACTGCTACTCCTGCTCCAGAGATAATGTGACCCAAGAATGCCATATGATCCAACCAAAACTCTTACTTATTGAGCTTTGCGTATAAATGGTATTCCCTTAAAATATGTAAGACCTTCCGAAGATGCTCTTCGTGCTCCCCTTCGCTACTAGTATAGACTAGAATGTCATCCATGAAAACTACCGCAAACTGATCTAAATACGGCAGGAAAATACGGTTTATCAAATCCATAAATATTGCTAGAGCATTAGTCAGTCTGAATGGCATAACTAAGAATTCGTAATGCCCATATCGTGACCTAAATATTGACTTAGGTATATCTTGCTCCCGAACTCTTACTTGATGATACCCTGATCGAAGATCGATCTTAGAGAAAACCTTAGCTTTACTCAGCTGATCAAACAAATCATCGATCCTTGGTAATGGATACTTGTTCTTCACGGTTATATTGTTCAACTATCTGTAGTCGATATATAACCTTGACGACCCATCATTCTTCTTCAATAGAACCACTAGCGCTCCCCAAGGTGATCCACTGACTTGAATAAACTTCTTTGACTTCAGTTCTTCTATATATTGGTACATTATGTCTAGTTCTAATGGTGCCATTTGCTAAACTTTATAAGATATTGGCCCTGCTCCAGGAATCAAATCTATACAAAACTCAAAATCTCTTACTTGGGGTAACCGTGGTAGTTCTTCTAAGAAGACGTCTAAAAACTCCTTAACTATCTCGGAAAGTTGTTCTTCTGTCATTACTGTCGTTGCGATCCTATCTTCATGCTGGTTTCCCACAGATCTGTCAAAGGTGATACCCTCCATGCCCGGGATACTAAATAATATCGTACCCTTATGGCAATCTATCATAGCATGACTGTCTCTCAGCCAGTCCAAGCCTAAGATAATGTCAAAGTTACCCAATAGAAATTTGATCTATACATATTCCACAAACTCCTACGAGCCCATAACCATTGAGTATATTCAACCTCTCTGGCAACACCTCAAACTCCAATCCAATGTGTGTCATAAATCATACAGATACAAATGAATAAGATGCACATGAATCAAACAATGCTATGGTAGGAAAATATACGACAAAAATATTGCCTGCCACCACATCGCCCGATGTTAAAGCCTCTTCAAAAGACAAGGTGAATGCCTGCCCTTGGCCCTGCCATACTCCTCGTTGTTATCTCCCTTAGTGACGCTATTGTGGCCTCTACTGGCCCTGCTGATGATTCTGCTGCTGCTGGTACCTCTCATCTTGCGTCAGTAATGGACGCTGAGCTAATGGGCATTCTGTTATCCCTGGCCCTCTTTGTTGCACTGCTCCTTGTGCTAGCAGTGCTGGAAATTGGTGAACTGGCCCTCCTGGCCTCTATATCATTGGACAATTGATAGTCCGATGATCTGGACTGCCATACCTCATGCTCAACCCATTGGCTTTCCTACATGCATCTCTATTATGGCCTTCCTAGCCATAATAAGTACTTCTCGCTAGTTCTTCCTGGCCTTGTTTTTGTTGTTGCTGTTGCCTTGGCTGCTGCCGAGCCGGTACTGTCACTGTCAAAACTGTCGCCCTCCTTGGTGCTGAATCATAGATCTGAACGCCAGGTGATGGTGCTGACTTCCGAGGTACTCCTCCACCTCCTCCTCCAGTTTGAGCATGAGACCTCTTTTGGCATCATATCCTTGCCGATAACCTCAGCATGGTAAGATCGTACCTCTAAGCTGCTATCAGTACTTCTTCATAAGTCTGGTAGCCGTGCCCCTCTACCAGTTGTAGAATCTCTAGATGAAATCCTAGCTGGAACCTTATTGCTCTATTCGACTCAGTATCCACCATAGTTAGAGCGAATCTACTCAGCCTGTAAAACTTGGCTGCATGTCCATTCACTATTCTACTGACCTGCTTAAGACCGATAAATCTCTGTTGGAGCTTATACTGCACTATGACTCTAAAATATTTAGCCCAGAATCGAGCTCTGAAACTGTCCCCAGAGATAGAACGCCTCAAGCCAACCTCTACTGGCGTCCACTAGTCACGGGCAAGGTCCTGAAGTTACAATCGGACCAGGCCAACTTGTTTATCAGCCGGTACCTTCGCTGCCGCTAGAATAACTTTGATGTCTTGGAGCCATGCATCTTCCATGATGGTGTCCTCCGTGCGGTCAAAGTATCTTTGGTTAACTTAACAAAATCTAACCGAAGCCCACGAATCAGTCCTCTTGCCTCTTTCTAGAGCCGTCTGTAAATCTTGACTCAATAAGACATTCTGCTCTTGTTGTTGAAATTGTTGATGATGTTGCACTGCCATCTAATGTTGCTGCGTAGCCATCATTTTTTGGAGGAACTCCAGTAATGCCCGGGTGTCAAGTACCATTTGTACTACTGGTACTACTGGGGTACGGGGATATCAGGGGCTGGTTGCTCAATATGTCCAACTTTCAGTTCCACCGTGCCAGCATGTTCAACTATTGGCTCTACTCGAATTTGACTCTGAACAGGTGCTACCTCCCGTTATTTCCCAGGGGAACCCTGTCCTTCCAAGCCTGCTGCTCCAGGAACTGAAGAAGCCCTAAAGAAAAGGACAAAAAATATCAAGAACAAGACTGGAAGGATCAAGAAAATAATTGATTCGATAGTCAAGCAAGGCTTCGAGTAGAACAAATTCTAGATTTCAAAGGCACATGTTTGATTAAGACTCCTATGATCATAACACCCCACAAGTCTGAAAACACAGACCTACATGGGCCACCACTAAAACCTTGTCACGCCCAGTACCGAAATAAGGAGACGGATATGGCCAGCTCTCCCGTACAAGGTATAGATCGTCGTACGACGGTCACGGCTGTAACTAGACAAGAGGGTGCATACTACAAGCAAGTGACTTAGGGTCCAACATTAAATCTTTTGTCTCAATCAGTCAATTAAGAATAAAAACATAGAACATATATGTCACCCTCATATTTTTAATCAAGGGTAGTTTGGTAATTGACATGGGTATTTTTATTTTAGGATTGATTGTATTTAATATTGTGTATGTATAATTAATTATTTATTGTATTATTTATTTATTATTAGATGGTAGATTATTTTGGACTTATGTAGTGGACCTAACCATTTAAATTAGATGCATGAATCCAACATTTTAGTTTAGTTTAGATTGAGCCCATGAATTAGGCCCATGTATTAGGAGGATGGATTAATTAGTGAAACCATTAGACTGGAACCTTCCTCCCTTAATTAATTCTTTATGAGAGGCCCCAAGGGATATTTTGGGCATTTTATAATTGTTTGGGGAAGGGGTATATGGCCGGCCATATGAGGAGGAGAGAGAGTGTCTCTCATTTTATTTTTCTATTTGCAATTAGATCTATATTTTTTCCTTTCCAAATTTCTTCATTCCCTCATCATTCTTTCACAAATTTCTTCACAAATTCCTTCCCTATTTCTTAATTGAGACTTCTACAATAAGGATCTACAAGAAGAAAGCAAGGATCAACAAGGAGGAGGCTAAGATCTATAAAGAGGAGGCAACATTCAACATTTAGGGATTTTCATTGGGAATCCATCTCCCAATAGGTACATTTCAGTTTTTCTTCTTGTAATATGTTTTAAATCTGAGATTTAACCATGAGAAATCATCCCACATGCGTAGGCTACCCATAGGATTTGGTTTTAGGTTCATAAGAGACCTATAGTGGAAGTTATGTGTGTTTTTGTATCAATTTTAGGAAAATTCCGAGATTGGCACATGTGGTATTTGTCAATTGGTCAAATAGATCAATTTGACATATACTTGATTGTTTGTGACTAGTGTCATATCCACAATTGGGTACGTGTAGGCCGTATCTCGTTAATTTGGCAATACGGGTTATTTTTGGGAGATTTCCTCCGACACGGGGATTTGTGCATATCATTTCTTGACATGGAAACGTTGTTATTATTATTATATGTATAGTTCATAATTAGTATTCTAGACTTGCTCGTGTCCTTCAGGATACGTTTGGTTGTGTGGTGGAGCCGTGTCGCAAGCGTATTATAGAATGAGTGGGATACGGGTGCGGTGCACTCCAAGTGTTTGGTATTGCTCTTAATTCTATATGTACTTGTGTATATATACATGTAGGTTATATTATATAATATATATATATATATATATGTATAAAAGTTTATGTATATAGATAGATTTATATATCTATATAACTACGTGTATATATATACCTATGAGTGATTATATATGTATATGTGAGTGTATATATATGTATAGATTGATATACATAGAGGTATATGTAAATATGTATATGTGTTTTGGTGTGAGCTATGTATATGTGTGTCAATAGGAGATTGATATATTATAAATATAGATTGATATTAGAGGTGTATGTACTAGTGTTTATATGTGTATGTGTGTATATGTTTGTGTGTATTGTGTGTTGTGAGAGTGTCAGTAAGTGAGTGAATGAGAGTAGTCAGTGACAACAATGTGGAGTTCAGTCGAGCCACAGCAAGAATGTGCACAGCAAAGAAGGGGGAGGCACTGTGCAGCTGCACAACAAGCATGCTCGAGGCAGTATTAGTGCAAGGGGAGAGCATCCTGTACATCGTATAGTGCACAACAAAGAGTACAACAGGAAGCTTCACTGCAGTTAGCCACTTCAACAAGGGCTCGTTCAGCCTCGAGTACTGCAGCACAGTTTTCAGTCTATATTGATTTAACAAAGGAGTTACTGCAGTAGCAGTGAGCAGGATACTCACTGCAGGATGTGCAGTGGCAGCAACCTTTGGTCGAGCATCAGTCTATGTGCAGCCTCGAGACAGGCAGGTTCAGCAACATGCTGGTACAGCCAACTGAGAGCAAGGGCTTGGGCACAGTGGCAAGAGGGGGGAAGATACTGGAGTGCACACGAGAAGAGTGCACAGGTTTTAGAAATACATGTATTAATATCAGGTATCAGTGTACATTTCAGTTTAGTATCAGTCTCTACACAGTACCAGTATCAATTATATCAGTGTATCAGTCCTATATCTGATAGTTCGGTTATCAAGTATAGAGGGTTAGTTTTGGGTATTGGTTAGTAGTATTATAGATAGTTAGTTAGATATGTATGCTTGTATGTAATATCAGTTAGTGAGGTTAGTATATAGTTAGTTAGTATTTGATAGTGGTTTATGTTAATGTAGTTAGTGTAGTGCAGTAGTTAGTAGTTAGTGATATACTTTGTATATATATAGTTTGCTATATGTCTATATATGTATATATGTAGTTGTGGTGTTGTATTGTAGTAGGTATCTATGTATATTAGTGTAAGTATATATGTTAGTAATTAGTATATGAATAGTTAGTTTAGTAACTATATGTAGCTATCTACGTATTGTTTTGATATATATTACAGTACTTAGTATATGATAGCATATAGTTTGGTATTTGGGGTTATATATATACTAGGTATAATCGAAATTTGAATTACCTTGGGATAAAATATCAAGGTAATGGGTCGATACCAAGGTATTGGGTTTAGGTATCGAGATAGGTAGTGTGATACGCATTGGTGCAAAGCCAAGGTATCCTAATTCCAGTAATTAGCTAGATATTATATGTTTGACTTATATATCTATACAAATTACTATTTTTATATATTAAAACTTGCGTATCTTGAGATACGGCATTTTTTCTGTTTCATAGTATCATAGATTAGCTAGTATAGCTTAGTTTTATAGTGTATCGACCTAGTGTCCTAGTATTGGACTCATACAACCTAGAATTAGTCGGTTTGACTTAGAAATGGCTTTATGACTTAGCATTACATCAGTTTCACTTATTTTCATTTATGAACCTTGTATTGATGCAACATACCATATATAGGTCTGTGTGACTCCAACTTGGGCATCGAGAGACACACTTTACTCAGGACTTCAGGCGAGTATATTTTTTTGTTAGTTTTTAATTCATAATAGTATATATATGCATGTTCTAAAATTGTGTACTTAATTTTGATACACTGATTTCACGAATTTGTACTATATGGATCCTGTCAGGGTCAGAAGATGTTATCCCCTACCGTGTTCAGCGGGTGCTCCTGTACATATATTTCATCGTGTACATTGGGTATTGATTTATATTTCATGTTCATACACTACTCATATTCAGTTTGCTTATTCGTGTATACACTGCTATTGTTCAGTATGATTATATTCGTGTACACCCACTACTCGTGTTCGGAGGTCATATTCTTGTTTGTAGCGTATTGTGATTGGATCCGTTGGTATTAGTTGGGGATGGAAGAGTAGGAGTTGATTATGTGATCAAAGCCCCATTATTCATCGTGTACATTCTGATTACATACCACACTTGTAATCATCTTATCTTATTGATCATGTTCACCCAAACCGATAACATAATGAACTTGTATTCTGAAGCACATTAGTTAGTTTACAGTTATTTTATCATATTGCAGATATTCATATTGTTGTTCTATATTCTCGTACATTACTTGTATACCTATTCTTCATTCAGTCGTATGTTTAGTGATCTTGTAATTTATTTCTATTATCTATTTTATATGCTCAATTATATTATTGAAACTGCTTACAGAGGTATGTACTTTGCTTTAATTCTGACTGGATATATTTTTCCAAATGATTGGCTTTTATAGCAGTGTCCCACATTCTACAGGCTGTAGGACGGCGTACCTATAGAGGATACTCCTGTAGACTAGGAGGACTTAGTTGTAGAGCCCGATGAGGTCTACTTATTTGTGTTAGCTTGTATTAGACTATTTGTTGAGATTCACAGTTTGTATATTATTTTAGATTGTGGATTATATCTTATTCTTTTTTTCGCTATTCCATTCGTGCTTTATCTTCCTTAGTTTGTTTTGTGATTAAGATTAGTTATTCTTGTGAGATACCATATTGTTCCTCCATTTGGAGTTAAGATGATTGACAGGTACTACATTATATTGTTGAGATATTAGATAGTTAGAAATGACCCAAACAACGTTCTACCGCCGATGCTGCGGCGTAGGCTGGGCGTAACCATATACTCGTGCCCGATTATCCGGGTGTGAGTCGTGACACATTTTTAGTGGTGGCCTATGCAGGTCTACATTCGCAAGTAGTGCGATATCATAGTTGTGCTCGCCTAGAGTACTGCTACGAGCCTGTTTTAGAAAAATAGGATTTAGGCTGAGAGTTTACTAAATCACAACTAGGAAATATTCTAATATCAGTTTTTTAATCCTTATCTATTCTTTGATGATATCATATCATATTCAATATTGATTCCTTATTTCAATCTATCTTCAGGATGCTGCCGAAGATGCATTTCCTGCGCTCAGGTGCCGCGACAGCACGATCAGTCACTTCATCACCCATGAGGGCAGTACCCTCAAACGATAGTCCAACACCTATATTCAGAAGGTCAGCTTCACCAGTCCAGGTGGACGTATCTGTAGCAGCTTTCGGAGGTGCTCCATCTCCGGTACAGAGGGCAGCATAGACAGTTCCAGGGGATCTTCTACCCCCACCACCCGTAGTCGATCAGACACAGTTATTTGCGCTCTTCCAACAGATAATGAAGGCGCAACAGTGTCAATCAGAGGTCCTGTGATAGAGCATGGAGAATGCTCACCAGATCGTACTTGCAGCAATTGATAGAGCTTCCACAGTCCAGCCACAGACGGTACCACCTCAGTTTATTCCTCCGCAACCGAGGCCGGGGAACATCATAGACTTCAAAAGGATGGGCCCGAAGGACTTTGGAGGCTCAGAGGGGATCCTTTATGCGGATGATTGGATCGAGGACATCGAGTGAAACCTGCGGTTGGCACAGATTCCATAGATATTACAGATAGAGGCAGCAGGGTGCATGATGTTCGACATTGCTTTGACATGTTTCTGGACAGACCCTAGGATCGTAGTACCAGGACTCACTTGGGAAGCATTCAAAGAGCTTTTTAAGGAGAAGTTCATCCCAGATGTGGCTCTGACATCCTTAGAGAGCCAGTTCCAGTACCTCGTCCAGGGAGGTATGTCAGTGGATGAGAATACGACGGAGTATTGCCGACTATGTCAATTCGTTCAGGGGTAGAACCCTAGAGGTAGAGCCCGGAAGTTCAAGAAGGGCCTAAACTGGGGGGTCAAATCCCATACGAATGGAGATCCTACCGCCACCTTCGAGGAGATTCACAGACATGCGCATCGAGCAGAAGATGACTTAGAGCTTGGCTCTAAGAGGCCGAGGGACATAGGAGGATCCAGTACCAACATGGGTCCAGCGAAGAGGCCTCATTTCCAGCATCAGCACTAGAGGCACTATCAGCATCTGAGGCAGCAGTATCACTGGCCAGCTAGAGCGCCAGTACAGCAGATATACCAGATCCAGAGGACAGCTATTTCTTGCACTTTCTGTAAGAAGCAAGGACATTGATGGAATGCATGCAGGATGAGACTAGTCCAGTGCTTATTTTATGAATTGGGAGATCATCAGTTGAGGGCTTATCCTAAAGTCCCAATTCGTCCAGCTCAGGGTGGAGGACAGGCACAGAGAGCACCTGCTAGACCATTAGCGGGACAGCAGGGAGGACCTCTACCAACGCAACAGCAGCAGTTTGCTAAGCATCAGTAGCAGAGAGGTGCTCAGTGACAAGGGCGAGCTTTTGCCTTGACTGTCGAGGAGGAGGAGCCAGTTGGCGATGTCATCTCAGGTTCAGTTTATCTTGATTCCTTTTTAGCTCATGCTTTATTTGATTTCGGTACTTCTCATAGTTTTATATCTGTATCTTTTGCTCTGAGACATCGTCTTGAGTATGAACAGTTGGCGAGGACTTACAAAATCATGACCTGGGGTGGCATTATCCTAGTCAGTGATGTTTACAAGAACCAGAGAGTTTATTTGGAAGGCCGAACGTTGAGCGTATGTTTACTTGTAATGCCACTTCCGAGTTACGATATAGTACTCGGGATGGATAGGTTGAGTAGGCATCACGCTAGTATCAATTGTCGTGGAGGCAGAGTTTTATTTCAGATGCCAGAAGAGCAAGAGTTTGAGTTCATCCGAGGAGCAGCAGGCCAGAGCGAAGGCAATTTCTGTAGAGCTTTGGTAGAAGAGCAATAGTCGCCGCATCAGTTGATTACAGAGTTTATAGATGTCTTTCCAGAGGAGTTGCCGGGGTTGCCACCGGACAGAGATATAGAATTCTCTATAGATTTGGTGACAGGCGCAGAGCCAATATCTCAGCACGTCTATAGAGTGAACAACAACGAACTGGTAGAGTTGAAGAAGCAGGTGGATGAGTGCATAACAAGGGCTTTATCCGTTCTAGTTCATTACCATAGGGTGCTCCTATACTTTTTGTACCAATGAAAGATGGGTCGGTACGTATGTATATCGACTACAGGGCACTTAACAACCTCACTATCAAGAACAAATACCCATTGCCGCAGATTTATGATTTGTTTGACTAGTTGAGCGGAGCGAAGGTATTCTAAATGATAGACATGAGGTCAGGGTACCACTAGGTAAAAGTAAAGAAGGAAGACATCCCGAAGATAGCTTTCAGGACTCGTTATGGGCAGATCGAGTTCTTGGTGATGCCGTTTGGGTTGACCAATGCCCCGGCAATATTCATAAACCTGATGATCAAGGTATTTCATCTGTACCTGGATCAGTTTGTTGTAGTCTTTATTGATGATATTCTGATATATTCGAAGACCCCAGAGGAGCATGAGCAGCACTTGAGCATAGTTCTGGAGACCCTTAGGAAGGAGAGGCCATTTGGCAAGCTATCAAAGTGTTTGTTCTTCTATGATAAGGTTGAATTCCTCGGGCATGTTATTACAGGAGATGGAATCTCAGTAGACCCGAAGAAGATTTTAGCAGTTGAATCGTGGTCTACCCCGAGTTCAGTAGCAGAGATGAGGAATTTTCTTTGATTGACAGGCTACTATCGGAGGTTTGTTCAGGATTTTTCCAGACTTGCAGAGCCGATGACTAGACTAACCAGGAAGGACGTAGAGTTCATCAGGACTGAGGCTTATTAGTCAGTATTTGAGGAGCTGAAGAAGAGGTTGACTATAGCTCCAATCTTGACATTGCCATCAGGAGTAGGAGGATTTTTCATATACAGTGATGCATAGAGAAATATTTTGGGTTGTGTGTTACAGCAGAACGGAAAGGTGATTGCCTATGCTTCCAGGTATTATGCCTGCATGAGAAGAACTATCCTACCCATGACTTGGAGTTGGCAGTAGTTATCTTTGCTCTTAAATTGTAGAAATACTACTTGTATAGAGAGAGAGTAGAGATCTTTACAGACCATAAGAGCTTAAAGTATGTGTTTAAACAAAAATAGCTCAACATGAGGCAGCGACGATGGTTGGAGTTGATGAAGGACTTCGACATTTTCTTGCAATACCATCCAGGGAAGGCCAATGTAGTCGCGGATGCATTGAGCAGGTATCCTGTGGCTATGTACTTGACGAGAGACAGACATTTATTGGCCGATCTTGACAGTTTGGGCATTGAGGTATTAGTTCCTGGAGTCGCAACACATATATGGGGACTTTAGGTACAGTCAGAGTTAATAGATCAGATCTGAGCCACACAGTACGAGGATGAGTCTCTGAGGAGCATCAGAGCACAAGTCCAGATTGGGTTGGCAGAAGACTTCAGTATCGCAAATGATGGATTATTGCGGCATGGTACCAGATTGTGTGTGGTGAGTGGAGTATTGCGTAAGAAGATTCTTCAAGAGACGTATCGATCTCAGTACTCTATACATCTAGGTGCCAACAAGATGTATAGAGACATAAAAGAGCTTGTATGGTGGTATGGTATAAAGCAGGAGGTAGCTAGCTTCATATCCAGATGCTTGGTTTGCCAGTAGGTAAAGGCGGAGAGGCAGAGGCCAGGTGGATTGCTTTCAGCCTTTACCCATTTTGGAGTAAAAATGGGAGCATATGACCATGGATTTTGTTTCAGGACTTCCGCGTTCTCAAGGTGGTAAAGATGTGATTTGGGTCATCGTGGACAGGTTGACCAAATCAGCCCACTTTCTGCCATTCAAAGTGGGTACATCTATGGAGAAGCTTGCGGAGATGTATATGCACCAGATAGTTAGATTGCAAGGTGTTCCAATGAGCATAGTCTCGGATCGGAATAGTCGTTTCATGTCCCACTTTTGAAGGAGTTTGCAGGCTAGCTTGGGCACTCAGCTCAAGTTCAGTACCACATATCACCCTCAGACTAACGGACAGTCGGAGACGACTATTCAGACTCTCGAGGACATGTTATGTACCTGTATTTTGGATCTTGGTGGTTCATGGGAGGATCATCTTCACTTGGTAGAGTTTTCAAACAATAACAGCTACCAAGCCAGTATCGAGATATCACCGTTTGAGGCATTGTATGGACGAAGATGACGCACTCTATTATCATGGGATGGTGTTGGTGAAAGAGCTTTATTAGGACCAGAGATGGTAGTGGATGCAGCCGAGAAGGTAAAGCTCATCAGGGATAGACTTTGAGTGGCACAGGACAGACAACAGCATTGGGCCGATAGCCATCGGAGACCTTTGGAGTTTGAGATATAGATTTTGTTTTACATTGCTTGTGATTGTTTGTTTGTTTTGTTAGTGTGCTAAGGTTGTGTTTCGTGCTAATTTGGCGGTTTGGTTTTCTTGAGGATTTCTCTGGCACGTGGCACGATTTATTTTGGTGAAGTGAAAAGCTTAGTCCATGATTCATCGGACCTTTCAGTATTCTTGAGAGGGTCAATTCAGTTTCATATAGACTAGACTTACCACCTGCATTGGAGGGAGTGCACAACGTGTTTCACATGTCGTAGCTGAGACGGTACGTGGCAGATCCCAATCATGTGTTGGATACTCGGAGATAGAGGTGGGCCCTACTCTTAGCTATCCATAGCAGCCAATTGAGATTCTGGATCAGAGAGAGATGGTGTTGAGGAACCAGACGATTCTTTTAGTGCGCGTCGCGTGGAGGCATCACTCGCCAGGAGAGAGTACTTGGGAGCCAGAGGTCGAGATGCGCAAGCGATATCCATATCTGTTCGAGCCGTGAGGTATAATTCTTTCTTGCATTATATTATTTGCTTTTGGTAGTTAGTTTCTTCCTTAATTTTGAGGATAAAATTTTTCTAAGGTGGGTAGGATTGTCACCCTCACATTTTCAATCAAGGGTAGTTTGGTAATTTATACGGATATTTTTATTTTAGGATTGATTGTATTTAAAATTGTGCATGTATAATTAATTATTTATTCTATTATTTATTTATTGTTAGATTCTAGATTATTTTGGACTTATATAGTGGACCTAACCATTTAAATTAGATGCATGAACCCAATATTTTAGTTTAGTTTAGATTGAGCCCATGAATTAGGCCCACATATTAGGAGGATGGATTAATTAGTAAAACCATTACACTAGAACCTCCCCCCTTAATTAATTCTTCATGAGGCCCCAAGGAGTGTTTTGGATATTTCATAATTGCTTGGGAAAGGGGTATATGGCCTGCCACATGAGGAGGAGAGAGTGTCTCTCATTTTATTTTTCTATTTGCAATTAGATCTATATTTTCCCCTTTCCAAATTCCTTTATTTTATTCATAAATTATATCCCTATTTCTTAATTAAGGCTACTACAACAAGGTTCTATAAGAAAAAAGCAAGAATCAATATGGAGGAGGCCAAGATCTACAAAGAGGAGGCTACATTCAATATTTGGGGATTTTCATTGGGAATCCATCTCCCAATAGGTACATTTCAGTTTTTTGCTTGTAATAGGTTCTAAATCTGATATTTAACTATAAGAAATTATCTCATATACATAGGCTACCCATAGGATTTGGTTTTAGGTTCATAGGAGACCTATGGTGGAAGTTATGTGTGTTTTTGTGTCAATTTTGGGAGAATTCCGAGATTGGCACATGTAGTATTTGTCAATTGGTCAAATAAATCAATATGATATATAATTGATTTTTTGTAACTAGTTTCATGTCCATAATTAGGTACGTGTAGGCCGTATCTCGTCAATTTGGCGATACGGGTTATTTTTTGCGGATTTCCTCCGATACGGGGATTTGTGCATATCAATTCTTGACACGGACACGTAGTTGTTATTATTATTATACGTATAGTTCATAATTAGAATTCTAGACTTGCTCGTGTCCTTCGGGATGCGTTTGGTTGTGTGGTGGAGCCATGTCACAAGCGTATCATAGAATGAATGTGATACGGGTGCGGTGCACTCCACGTGTTTGGTATTACTCTTAATTCTATATGTACTTGTGTATATATACATGTTGGTTATATTATATGATATATAAAATATGTGTAGGATTTTATGTATATAGATAGATGTATATATCTATATAACTTCGTATATATATATACCTATGAGTGATTATATATGTATATGTGAGTGTATATATGTATAGATTGATATACAAAGAGGTATATGTATATATGTATATGTGTTTTGGTGTAAGCTATATATATATGTATCGAGAGAAGATTGATATGTTATAAATATAGATTGATATTAGAGGTGTATGTACTAGTGTTTATATGTGTATGTGTGTATATGTTTGTGTGTGTTGTGAGAGTGTCAGTAAGTGAGTGAGTGACTGAGAGCAGTCAGTGACAGCAATATGGAGTTCAGTCGAGCCACAACAAGGATGTGCACAACAAAGAAGGGGGAGGCACTGTGCACCTGCACAGCAAGCATGCTCGAAGCAGTATCAGTGCAAGGGGAGAGCAGGCTGTGCACTATGCAGTGCACAACAGAGAGTGCACCAGGAAGCTTCACTGCAGTTAGCTACTTCAACAAGGGATCGTGCAGCCTCGAGTACTGCTGCATAGTTTTTAGTCTGCATCGATTTAACAGAGGAGCTACTGCAGTAGCAGTGAGTAGGATACTTACTGTAGGATGTGCAGTGGCAGCAACCATGGCTTCCTCGAGTATCAGTCTAGGTGCAGCCTCGAGGAAGGCCGGTTCAGCAGTATACTGGTGCAGCCAACTGAGAGCAAGGGCTCGGGCATAGTGACAAGAGGGGGGAAGATATGCAGTGCACACGAGGAGAGTGCACAGGTTTCGGCAGTACCTGTATCAATATCAGGTATCAGCGTACAGTTCAATTAAGTATCAATGTCTGCACAGTACCAATATAAGTTACCTCAGTGTATCAGTCCTATATCTGATAGTTTGGTTATCAAGTATAGAGGGTTAGTTTTGGGTATTTGTTAGTAGTATTATATATAGTTAGTTAGATATGTATGCTTGTATGTAATATCAGTTAGTGAGGTTAGTATATAGTTAGTTAGTATTAGATAGTGGTTTATGTTAATGTAGTTAGTGTAATGTAGTAGTTAGTAGTTAGTGACATACTTTGTATATATATAGTTTACTATATGTCTATATATGTATATATGTAGTTGTGGTGTTGTATTGTAGTAGGTATCTATGTATATTAGTGTAAGTATATATGTTAGTAATTAGTATATGAATAGTTAGTTAGTAACTATATGTAACTATCTATGTATTGTTTTGATATATATTACAGTACTTAGTATATGATAGCATATAGTTTGGTATTTGGGGTTATTTATATAGTAGCTATAAACAAGTTTTGAATTACCTTGGGATACCAAGGTAATGTCAAGGTAATAGGTCGATACCAAGGTATTGAGTTTGGGTATCGTAATAGGTAGTGTGATACACATTGGTGCAAAGCCAAGTTATTAGAATTCCATTAATTAGCTAGATACAATATGTTTGACTTGTATATCTATACAAATTACTATTTTCATATATTAAAACTTGCATATCTTGAGATACGACATTTTGTGTGTTTCATAGTATCGTAGATTAGCTAGTATAGCTTAGTTTCATAGTATATCAATCTAGTATCCTCGTGTTGGACTCATACAACCTAGAATTAGTCGGTTTGACTTAGAAATGGTTTATGATTTAGCATTGCATCAGTTTCACTTATTTTTATTCCTGAACCTTGTATTGATACAACATACCATATATAGGTTTGTGTGACACCAAATTGGGCATCGAGAGACACACCTTGTTCAGGACTTCAGGCGAGTACATGTTCTAGAATTCTATACACGATTCTGACACAGTGATTTTACGGAGTTGTACTACATGGATCCCATTAAGAAATGTTATCCGCTACCGTATTCAGTTGGTGCTCGTGTACATATATTTCTTCGTGTACATATATTTCTTCGTGTATATTGGGTATTGATTTACATTTTGTTTTTACAAACTGCTCGTGTTCAGTATGCTTATTCGTGTACACACACTGCTCGTGTTCAGTGTGATTATATTCTTATACACCCACTGCTCGTGTCCAATGGTCATATTCGTGTTCGTAGCGTATCGTGATTGGATCCATTAGTATTAGTTAGGGATGGGAGAGTAGGAGTTGATTATGTGATTAAAGCCCCATTGTTCATCGTGTACATTCTGATTATATACCACACTTGTAATCGTCTTACCTTATTGATCATGTTCACCCAAACCGATCACATAATAAACTTGTATTCTGAGGCACATTAGTTAGTTTACAGTTATTTTATCATATTGCTGATATTCACATTGTTGTTCTAAATTTTCGTATATTACCTATATACCTATTGTTCATTCATTCATATGTTTAGTTATCTTGTATTTTATTTCTATTATCTGTTTTATATGCTCGATTATGTTATTAAAACTGCTTTCAGAGGCATGTACTTCGCTCTAATCCTGACTGGATATATTTTTCCAGATGATTTACTTTTAGAGCAGTGTACATATTCTACGCGTCGCAGGATGGCGTACCTATAGAGAATACTCCTGTAGACTATGAGGACTTAGTTGTAGAGCCCGAGGAGGTCTAGTTATTTGTGTTGTCTTGTATTAGACTATTTGTTGAGATTTACAGTTTGTATATTATTTCAGATTATGGATTGTATCTTATTCTTTCCTTCGTTATTCCATTCATGTTTTATCTTTCTTAGTTTGTTTTGTGATTGAGATTAGTTATTCTTGTGAGATACAATATTGTTCCTCCATTTGGAGTTGAGATGATTGACAAGTACCATATTATATTATTGAGATGTTAGATAGTTAGAAATGACCCAGATAGCGTTCTACCGTCGATGCTGCAGCGAAGGCTAATCGTAACCACGTACTCGTGCCCGATTATTTGGGTGTGGATCATGACCATATATGACAAGGAAGTAAGGCATCCCAAACGTTCTGCCACGATATTATGGAAATTACCTATGCAAAATAAGAAAGCTGGCAAGTATCAACTCTAAATGGAGGATAATATGTTAATATGGTAATGATAAACAACACTCGATCACAATAACAAACTAGAGGACGATAAGGCATGATATGGAATAGAATAAAAGAAATAAAGTCATAAAAAATTATAAGTCCAAGTCTAATCTCAACACAAGATCTCAAATAATAATACAATGCCAAAGTTTAACTGACATATACAATATCATGAATAAACTAACTACACCTCATCAACTACTGGTACTAACTCAACCGGCTCTATGAGTGATAACTCAACTGGCTCGCCATCCTGTGGCCCGTAGTGCGTAGGACACTAGTTCTCTAATGAATCATCTAAAAAATATCTTGTCAGGATTGGAGCGAAGTACAACCCAAATAGCAATTCCAATAATTGACAAAAACTAGGAAACAACAAAAATAATAATAATAAATGATGAAACTAACTGAACTAGCATATATCACGAGAAAGAGCATCATGGTAAATAATAGCAAGAACTGAGAATAAAATGGTGAGAAATAACAATGTAATGAATTAGAATAAAGAAAATAATATATAAATGTGCCTTGAAATATTAGTAAGATATTGTGATCGACTTGGGCCTAACACGGGCTATATATAAAAGGTGAGCTAGCATGATCACACGTGAGTGACATGATCTGCTAACTATCACGGGCTACACTAAATCACGGGCTATAAGGTATGATCACATATCCACTAATACTTTACCAAACCCCCAACTGGTATACGAATCCAAATCATGATACATTATAACACATATATCACACTGCAAGGTCTATAATATCATGCACTATGATCACGGTCTATATAATCACTAAGATATCATAGTAATCACTGAGATATCATGAAGTACGACACGGCGATCATTGAGTAACCACGACAATAACATCTCATCACCAAGATCTACGTATACCAATCCGTGAAACCATCGTGTCAATAATCAAATATCTTAATACAATTACATGAAACATAGAGGCTATCAAATAAGAAAAGTATTAGAGAATGTACTTGCCTGTGTTCTTGAGCAAATGATATATCTCGGTGTCCGAGCTGGAGTCACAAATACCTATATATGAATATAATGTTACTTGGGCGTAATGATTGAGGAATGAATTAACATGCACTAATATGTTGTTTCTAGGCCATGACTATGTCAAAGATAGATAAGCTTGGTCAATAATAAGTTATCTATGACATTCTAGGTTAATCTAGGTCATTCTAATAGGCTTCTAGCTTAATAGACTATAATAAACACTAATACCTATAATAACTTCCAACACCTTGGTCATATCTCAATACCTTAAATATAGAGAATTAATACCTTAATTATAACTCTCATTATCTAACATAGGACTAATAGTCTACCATATCCAGGTGTCTAAATACCTTAACTACTATCTCATAACTTAATACTTTTGTTAACCATATACCTTAACTATGACTTACTACATAACTCATTGACACCAACTAGATACCACACTCTAATACTTTCAATTATCATAAACCCCATTACCTAGCCTCTAGTTACAATACTATCCCACATATAGGTACATGCAATTATATACAATATCACAATCCAAGACACTCTTCATGTAACTCAGTAATATCATACTCAAATCTGAGCACTAAGCCACATCTTGCACTACCGCTATGCTACCACATTCCCACTGTCCACTCTACACATTGTCTCATCTTGATTACACTCGAGTACATACCTATTCTTAACACAGGTAGTCCCTTACAATATCCAATCTGATCTTTGGACACAGTTATAGTGTGCAGAACTGGACCTATTTCCTTCAGGCACTTAACCCTATCTTACTGCTACTACTGCTACTGTATTTTGTTGTTGTTGCTAATGCATCTTGCTGCTGCTACTGCATTTTGCTGCTGCTGCTGCTAATGCATCTTGCTGCTGCTGCTAATGCATCTGTTGCTACTGCTACTGTATTTTTTTGCTACTACAAATGCATATGCTACCTAGCAAGGATACCCGACCCCCTATAGCCAACTGCTGCTGCTACTGATGAACTGAAACCCGACCCCTCACTGCTCACAAACCTGGTATAGATACTCAACAGCGCAAACTTCACTAACACTTGATAACAGTCACTAATTCAATCATCTCTGATCTTAATTTCTCCCACCAACAGACACAGTCACACAAATAACATGTATTTATATATCATAAGCATAATGTATACTAATATCTATATTTATATACAATGAGGTTGAATGACACAAAAACCCATACTAATAGCCATTTCCTCATACACTTATAGTACAATAGCAAGATACTCTATTATACGTACCCAATTGAGAGTCAAAACCCATAATACACCAAAACCAACATTTCTACATATCAAATACACTATTTCCTAACTAATGCAACTTGCTACAATAAGATTTGAAGAGTAATTACACAAATCTTCCAAAAATGAGTCTCGTATGTCACTATCACATTTCCAGATAAGGGCATTTGTGTAATTTCACTATTTGGAATAATTATGTATTTAATTAATCTGCTGAGTTTTATAAACTATTTATATGTTGTTAATTTATGTTGGTTTAGGTCAAACCCTAGAATCTTCCATTAGGACTAACCCTAGAGTGAAACCCAAATTCATGACCTAGCTTTAGTGAAACCCTAAAATTCTAATTTGAGTTTAGGATAAAACCCTAGAGGAGACTAAACCCTAGTTAACTAATTCTCCATGACTTAACATAAAGGATTAACCTAACCCTTGCAGTAGAGAAACCCTAAAACCTAGTCTGATATAAAAAGGAGCCTCACTCAAAACCATTCTTCATGTAGAAAGAAGAAAGTCTAGCCTCCATCAAGAAAACCATTTCCCCACCTCCAGATTTCGGAATCTAACCCTAGGGATTCCATCTTCCTCCTCCAAAGCAAGGGAAACAAGGAGCTTGGGTCAAGAAGCCTTAGAGAAGAAGAACTTTCATAGGAAAACCATCTCCCTATAGGTAAATCCGATTTCTAATCCTTTTTAATTCTGATTTTCTGTTGTAGTTGGCCTCTAGGAACCCTGTGCTGTGTAGATCTCGAATTATAGGGATTCTACATGAAAACCTAGGTCGAATTAGGTTTTGGTGTTCCAACGAGGGTTTTCCCCAAATTCGTGGACCCTAGATCATTAAGGTTTGCAAGTATACATGACTACATCTCCTACATATAGGTTAGATCTCGATTTTTAGGGTTTTGGTTGAGGATTCATGGGTTCTAATGTGAAACCCGATTTCAGCCCTAGGTGTTTGTAGGAATGCCCTTAAGGATTTACCTATCTATGTGTTCTAATACTACATGTTAAATTTATATATATATACACACACACATATTTACATATGTATTGAATATATATTGTGTGATTTGGGGGATTTTCTGAGGAGTGCACTGTTCTGAGTGTTTGGGAACTACTGTGCAGTCAGGGTGTAACTGTGTATCATATATAGGGAAGAGGGTTCTCTGTGTTGTACAGTCGGGCATTGGAAAACTGTGTAGTTGGGTGGAGTTTAGTTTAGGATCTGTTCTAATGTTGTGTCCCTGTTATTGAGGATGGATCCCTGTGTGCCAATACCTGTATGTTTCAGTGTATTAGGTATATGTGTGAGTTTCAGTGTGAACCTGTATCTATGTACAGCAGTGTGTGTAGTTGTTTATGTGTCAGTAAGTTGCTGTGTCAACCTGTCTGTGTATATGCCAGTATAGGTGAGAGCGTGTGTGTGTCTTAGCATTTCCTGTGTGAGTGATACCTGTGTGTGTGCTTTAGGTTAGTAACCAATGTGCTGTGTGTGTAGGGTGATTTGTTCCAGGTTCAATAGTGTACTGTGTGTTCTCAGAGTGTCTGTGAGTGTGAGCAGTGTGTCTACCTGTGTCAGTGAGCAGTGAGTGTAGGTGTACCAATACCTGAGTGTATACTATGTGAACTATGAGTGTCTGTGTACATAAAACCAGTGTGAGAGCCTATGTATACCAATACCAGTGTCAGTGTGGAGGAAACTAGAAGAAGGATGTGTTATTTCAGTATCAGTGTGATATTGATACCCTTTGTTACTGATACTCTCACTTAGCCCCTGATACTTGACCTGATGTTCTATTTACACGGTTCTTTATGCAGAATTATTTGAGAGAGTGTGCAGCTGTGCAAAACCCTGTGTGAGTGAGTGAATTCTGTGAGAAAAGAGAGAGAGCAGTGTACAGTTTACCTGTGAGCAGTTGGACTGGGTGAGCCTAGCTAGTAAATAGCAGTGTGGGTATCCTAATATCTGAGTATATGCCTATGTGAGTTATGTGTGTAGGAAATTAGTTCCAATGAGGTAGCAGTGCCTACTTGTTTCAGTATTTTGGACTGTGTGTGTAATTATTGTGTGAGGGAGTGAGGAAATTCCTAGATTCTAGACAGTGAGTGTAGGTCTGTGTAGGTGTTCAGTGAGTGTTGCCTGTGAGTGTTAGTCTCAGTGTTAGGTCCTATGTGGGTATCAATAACCAGTGAGGGTGAGAAAACCTGTATGTGTAATATTCCTGTGTATTAAATTGTGTTAGTGTCAAACTGTGTGTAGCTATGTGTGTCCCTATGTGTAGCTATGTGTGTCTCTGTGTGTAGCTAGGTGTGTCTCTGTGTGAGCAGTAATTCAGTTCAGTATGTAGTCTTGTGTCTCAGTGTCTATGTATTAGGTATTACTCTTCAGTCAACCAATAGGGTACAGTACAAGGTTGGGAACTCAAGTAGCAGTTAAGGTAATATAGATGAGTATGTCTATGACAGTTAAGACATAAGTGTTAGTTATTATATACCAACATATATAGAGTAGCATATTACTTATATATTATTTTCATTAGTTAGTGACCTTGTAGAATAATTAACTAGTTTTGGACCTAAACCTTAGGGTGGACCTAGTTTATCTAGGATAACCTAGTACTGAACAGTAAACCACAGAATTGACCTAGAGGCCTCGTATTTAATTAGCTAAACATATTTGTTCCTTTATGTCAGTATCTTGACATTATATTTTATCTTTAGGTCCCTGTGATCCCCTTTGGACATCGATCCTCACACCTTGCTCAGGACCACAGGCGAGTACATTCTCTGACAGTTTTTATTGTTGATTATTTCTATAATTCAGTTGTATTACATACTTGATTCTGACACTATGGATACACGGGTTAGCACCCTTGATCCCCATCATAAGGAGTCGTGATTGGAATCCATCGTGCTAGCTGGGGAATAGGGAATTATTAGTAGATTATGTGATCATATCCAACCATTTACATGGATCATAGCTCACCCCACTTCTCACGTTGGGTGCGGCCTGACCATTTACATGCATCATAGCTGTTATATATGATTAGCCTGACCACTACATGCATCATAGCTAACCATATGGTTAGCCTGACCTACAAGAATCATAGCTAATCATATATAACCAGCCTGATCTAGTCCCAAGCCGATCACATAATAAACTGATAATTCAAACACTTAGCTAGATCTCTATTCTTTATTCAGATTCACTTGTTCTAGCATTCACTGTTTATTGTTCATTGCTAGATGCTCTATTGCCTATATTCATTTTCTCCAGTACTTCACATTTTTAGCATATATTCTCATCTTGTATTTCTTACACTGTTTATAGTTTTTGTCAATTTATTGAAACTGCTGTTAGTGCTTGTGCTTCGCTCCAATCCTGACTGGATAATATTTTTCAGAGGACCTGGAGAACCTTTGCCCCACTCATTACGGCCCAGGTTCAAAGGGAGATTTCACTCCGGAAATTCCAGAAGAGTTGCCTATCCTAGAGGAGATCCTACCTGGCTGTTCTTAGATTATTTTTCTGTATTTATTGTTTCAGACTGAGACTGAGTTGTATTTATTATTTTGTGACTTTGTGAGGTCATCTAGACCCAGGACTTGTGTTGCACTTTTGTGATTGGTTTATATAGAACTCTTTTCCATTCTCTTCGTGCCATTAATTCTTATAGCTTGTGATTGAGTATATTTATAGAACTATGGATTATTATCATTGTCCTCCGTACGGAGTTGAGACTATTAACAGGATATATAGGTTATGTTGAGACCTAGACAGCGTTCTACACCCGATGCTGCGGCGTAGGCTGGACGAACCCACGACTCATGCCCAAATTTCGGGTGCGGGTCGTGACACGTTTTTAGTGGTGGCCCATGCAGGTCGAGTCCTAGATTCGCATTAGAGCAATATCGTAGTGGTGCTCGCTTAGAGTATTACTACGAGCCTGTTTTAGGAAATAGGAATTAGGCCGAGGATATGCTCAATCACAATTAGGAGATTCTGATTCTTATAATACTACTCTTAATGATTTTTCCTTTAGAAATTTACTGTCCTTCCTTGATGATATCGTGTCTATTGCCTTAATTAAATTCTTCGATCTGTCTTCAGGATGCCGCCGAGGACCAGATCCCGGAGAACCGGAGCAGCAGAGTCAGAAAGGTCTGCCACCTCTCGCCTTGCCGGACAGACATCTACAGCACCTCCTACATCTCCAGTACATGTGGGAGTGTCTGCAGCATTCGGGGGTCCTCCACCACCTGTTCAGAGGGTCCCCATAGCTACGACGGCGCCACCACCACCACCACCACCACCAGTTCAGCATTCCGGAGGTGTGCCCATCGATAGAGCACAGATGTTCGCTTTGATTCAGGGCATGGTCGTTGCCCAGAGGACGTCGGCAGAGGCCCAGAGGGTGCAGGCTGAGGCACACCAGGCCCAGACAGAGATGATGAGGGTGAACATGGAGAATGCTCATTAGGTGGCTCTCCAGGCTGTGGAGAGATTCACTCAGCAGCAGTAGCATCCTGGTCAGCACCACCAAAGGTCGGGCACCATTGTAGATTTCGAGAGGATGATGCCTCGGGAGTTCAAGGGGACAGAAGGGATACTCTACGCCGATGATTGGCTAGAGGACATCGAGAGAAACTTGCGCTTGGCGCAGCTTCCGGAGGCTCTTCAGATCGAGGCTGCCGGCAGCCAGATGTTCGACATCGCCTTGACGTGGTTTCGCATAGAGCCGAGACTCCTTGACAGGGGACTCACTTGGGAAGCTTTCAAGGAGCTCTTCAAGGAAAATTTCTTTCCTGATGTTGCCCTGGGAGCTTTGGAGAGTCAGTTCCATGACTTAGCCCAGGGGAGCTCGTCCGTCGATGAGTATGCCACGGAGTTTTGCCGCCTGAGCCGCTTTGTGCCATCGATGATTAGAAATCCGGGGGACAGGGCCCGAAAGTTCAGGAAGGGGCTGGCAAGGGAGATCAAGTCTCGCACGTCGGGACGTCGCATAGCTACCTACGAGGGCATATTGATGGATGCCCAGATAGTCGAGGACGACTTGGACCTCAGGCCCAAAAGGGGACACGATGTTTCCGGAGGAGCAAACAGTAGTGTGGGACCAGGCAAGCGTCCATACTATCAGTAGCAGCAGAGGCCCTTTCTGCAGCAGCACCAGCAGCACCAGGCACCAGCTCGAGGGCAGGTACAACATCAGCAACAGAGGCAGACTCAGCCCGCCATCCAGTATGTGTACTGCGGGAAGATAGGACATACTAGAAAGATCTACAGGAAGAGATTGGGCTCATGTCTGTCCTGCGGATCGACGACACACCAGCTGAGGGATTGCCCTACCATTCGTCCAGATCAGGGTGGAGCAGCGGCCTAGAGAGGACCAGACAAGGTACCTGCCGTACCAGGAGGCCAACAACAGAGGGCACCACTTCCACCGCAATATCAGAAGTTTGCCCACCACCAGCAGCAGAGAGGTGTACCCTAGGGGCGAGCGTACGCCATGGCAGTCGAGGAGATCGAGCCAGCAGGAGACTTGATCACAGGTTCGGTTCTTCTCGATTGTATTCCCGCATTTACCTTATTCGACTCTGGCGCTTCCCATAGTTTTGTGTCTGTATCTTATGCACTTTGACATCATTTAGACACAGAACCATTAGCTAGGACTTGCAAGATCATGACTGGTGGAGGTATTATCCTAGTCCGTGATCACTGTAAGGACCGGAGGGTGTCAGTAGGAGGCCGAGAGTTGAGCGTGAGCTTACTCGTCATGCCACTTACGGGGTATGATATTGTACTCGGAATGGACTGGTTGAGTAGGCATCATGCTACTATAGATTGTTATAGAGGCAGAGTATTATTTAGACCACCAGGAGAGCCGGAGTTTGAGGTCGTCAGAGGAGCAGCGGAACAGAGGAGGAGCATATTTTGCGGAGTCAGGACAGAAAAAAAGAAGCTACCACATCCTCTGATAGTGGAGTTCCTGGATGTATTTTCAGAGGAGTTGCCAGGCTTGCCGCCAGACAGAGATATTGAATTCCCTATAGACTTGGTTCCGGGAGCGGAGCCCATTTCACAATATGTCTATAGGGTCAACAACAGCGAGCTGGCAGAACTGAAGAAGCAAGTTGAGGAGCTGCAGGACAAAGGCTTCATCAAATCCAGTTCATCACCATGGGGAGCTCCAGTATTGTTCGTACCGAAGAAGGACGGCACGGTGCGTATGTGCATTGATTATAGAGCTTTGAACAACCTCACTATCAAGAACAAATATCCGCTGCCGAGGATAGATGATCTTTTCGATCAGTTGAGCGGGGCGAGGGTGTTTTTAAAGATAGATTTGAGGTCAGGCTATCACCAGGTGAAAGTAAAAAGAGAAGACACGCCGAAGACAGCTTTTTGGACCAGATACGGCCAGTTTGAATTCATGGTGATGCCATTTGGTTTAACCAATGCACCGGCAGTATTCATGAACCTGATAAACAAGGTGTTCCACCAGTAACTTGACAAGTTCGTAGTGGTGTTCATCGACGATATTCTTGTGTATTCCAAGACCCCGGAGGAGCACGAAGAGCACCTGAGGTTGGTCTTAGAGACTCTCAGGAGGGAGAAGCTGTACGAGAAACTCTCGAAGTGTGAATTCTTCCTTGACAAAGTTGAATTTCTTGGGCATATGGTATCGGGTGACGGAATCTCGGTTAACCCACAGAAGATCGAGGCAGTGAAGTCGTGGGCTACCCCCAGTTCGGTAGCTGAGATCAGGAGTTTTCTCGGGCTAGCAGGATACTACAGGAGGTTTGTACAAGACTTCTCCAGGATTGCAGTGCCGATGACCAGACTGACTAGGAAAGATGTGGATTTTGTCTGGACGGAGGATTGCTATGCCGCATTTGATGAGCTGAAGAAGAGGTTGACGACAGCTCCAATTTTGACGCTGCCAGCAGGGACAGGTGGTTTCACCATCTACAATGATGCTTCAGGTAAGGGTCTGGGATGTGTTCTTCAGCAGCACGAGAAGGTAATTGCCTATGCTTTCAGGTAGTTACGCCCTCATAAAGAGAACTACCCCACCCACGATTTAGAGTTGGCAGCAGTTATCTTCGCTCTAAAGCTGTGGAAACATTACCTGTACGGAGAGCGTGTTAAGATCTTCACAGACCACAAAAGCTTGAAGTACGTGTTCACACAGAAGGAACTGAATATGAGACAGAGGAGGTAGTTGGAGTTGACGAAGGACTTCGACATCTCATTACAGTACCACCCAGAGAAAGCCAACGTAGTCGCCGATGCCTTGAGCAGGTATCCGATGGCGATGTACTTGACGACAGATAGACATTTGTTGGCTGATTTGGAGAGCTTGGAGATTGAGGTGTTAGTTCTCGGTACTGAGATTCAGATATGGGGATTACAGATACAGTCCGAGATGATGGACAGGATCAGAGCTGCGCAGTATAATGATGAGGCGCTGAGGAGAATCAGGGCACATGTTCGGGCAGGATTGTCGGACGACTTTATTATCGCAGAGGATGGTTCCTTACGGCACGGCACGAGGATGTGTGTGCCGAGCGGGGAGTTGCGTGAGGAAGTTTTACAGGAGGCACACCGCTCTCAGTACTCGATGCATCCCGGTGCCAACAAGATGTATCGAGACTTGAGGGAGCACGTATGGTGGTATGGAATGAAGTGTGAGGTAGCACGCTTCGTATCTCGGTGTCTAGTGTGCCAGCAGGTAAAGGCAGACCGGCAAAGGCCAGGTGGTTTGCTTCAACCTTTGCCGATCCCAGAGTGGAAATGGGAGCATGTGACCATGGATTTCGTTTCAGGGCTTCCACGTTCTCCAGGAGGGAAGGACGCGATTTGGGTCATCGTGGACAGGTTGACTAAATCAGCCCATTTCTTACCTTTCAAGGTGGGCACGTCGACAGAGAGGCTAGCAGAGATGTACGTGCGACAGATCGTTAGGCTTTATGGAGTTCCTGTAAGCATCGTCTCGGATCGGGATAGCCGTTTCACTTCCCACTTCTGGAGGAGTCTGCAGGCTAGCTTGGGCACTCAGCTCAAGTTCAGTACCGCATACCACCCCCAGACAGACGGGCAGTCTGAAAGGACTATTCAGACTCTCGAGGATATGCTACGCACTTATGTTTTAGATCTCGGAGGTTCTTTGGAGGATCATCTGCACCTGGTAGAGTTTGCTTACAACAACAGCTATCAGGCCAGCATCGAGATGTCACCATTTAAGGCTCTTTATGGACGGAGGTGTCATACACCGTTATCTTGAGACGACGTTGGAGAGAGAGCCTTGCTAGGACCAGAAATGGTCGTGGATGCAGCATAAAAGGTAAAACTCATCAGAGACAGGCTGCGAGTGGCGCAGGACAGACAGCGGCATTGGGCCGACAGCCACCGTAGACCCCTTGAGTTTCAGGTATAGATCGTTATTTTTCTGGCTTATGTTGTTTATTTAGATTGCGTGTTGAGACTGTTTTGTTTTAGGTTGGTGATCTAGTATTCCTACGGATTTCTCCGACGCGTGGCACGATTCATTTTGGTCAAGGCGGGAAGCTTAGCCCACGCTACATCGGACCCTTCGGTATCCTTGCGAGGATAGGTGCAGTGGCATATAGACTGGACTTGCCGCCTGCATTAGAGGGAGTGCATAATGTGTTCCACGTGTCGCAGCTGAGACGGTACGTGGCAGACCCTAGTCACGTACTTGATCACTCGGAGATTGAGGTTGGTCCGACGCTCAGCTACCCCGAGCAGCCTGTAGAGATCTTGGACAGCCTGTTGAGGAACCAAACTATTCCTTTGGTTCGTGTTGCATGGAGACATCACTCTCCAGGGGAGTCGACCTGGGAGAGAGAGGACGAAATGCGTGAGCAATACCCGTATCTCTTCTAGACTTGAGGTATATTTCCTTTCTTGATTTCATTCTTGTTCCAGTTCAGTCAAATTTCGAGGACAAAATTTCTTTTAGGAGGGTAGACTTGTCACTACCACATTTTCAGATAAGAGCATTTGTGTAATTTTACTATTTGGAATAATTATATATTTAATTAATCTGCTGAGTTTTATAAACTATTTATATGTTGTTAATTTGTGTTGGTTTAGGTCAAACCCTAGAATCTTCCATTAGGACTAACACTAGAGTGAAACCCAAATTCATGACCTAGCTTTAGTGAAACCCTAAAATTCTAATTTGAGTTTAGGATAAAACCCTAGAGGAGACTAAACCCTAGTTAACTAATTCTCCATGACTTAACATAAAGGATTAGCCTAACCCTTGCAGTAGAGAAACCCTAAAACCTAGTCTGATATAAAAAGGAGCCTCCCTCAAAACCATTCTTCATGTAGAAAGAAGAAACACTAGCCTCCATCAAGAAAACCATTTCCCCACCTCCAGATTTCAGAATCTAACCCTAGGGATTCCATCTTCCTCCTCCAAAGCAAGGGAAACAAGGAGCTTGGGTCAAGAAGCCTTGGAGAAGAAGAACCTTCATAGGAAACCATCTCCCTATATGTAAATCCGATTTCTAATCCATTTTAATTATGATTTTCTGTTGTAGTTGGCCTCTAGGAATCCTGTGCTGTGTAGATCTCGAATTATAGGGATTCTACATGAAAACCTAGGTCAAATTAGGTTTTGGTGTTCCAACGAGGGTTTTCCCCAAATTTGTGGACCCTAGATCATTAAGGTTTGCAAGTATATATGACTACATCTCCTACATGTAGGTTAGATATCGATTTTTAGGGTTTTGGTTGAGGATTCATGGGTTCTAATGTGAAACCCAATTTCAGCCCTAGGTGTTTGTAGGAATGCCCTTAAGGATTTACCTATCTATGTGTTCTAATATTGCATGTTAAATTTATATATATATATACATACACATATTTACATATGTATTGAATATATATTGTGTGATTTGGGGGATTTTCTGAGGAGTGCACTGTTCTGAGTGTTTGGGAACTACTGTGCAGTCGGGGTGTAACTGTGTATCAGATATAGGGAAGAGGGTTCTCTGTATTGTACAGTCGGGCATTAGAAAACTGTGTAGTTGGGTGGAGTTTTGTTTAGGATCTGTTCTAATGCTGTGTCCCTGTTATTGAGGATGGATCCCTGTGTGCCAATACCTGTATGTTTCAGTGTATTAGGTATATGTGTGAGTTTTAGTGTGAACCTGTGTCTATGTACAGCAGTGTGTGTAGTTGTTTATGTGTCAGTAAGTTGCTGTGTCAACCTGTCTGTGTATGTGCCAGTATAGTTGAGAGCGTGTGTGTGTCTTAGCATTTCCTGTGTGAGTGATACCTGTGTGTGTGCTTTAGGTTAGTAACCAATGTGCTGTGTGTGTAGGGTGATTTATTCCAGGTTCAATAGTGTATTGTGTGTTCTCGGAGTGTCTGTGAGTGTGAGCAGTGTATCTACCTGTGTCAGTGAGCAGTGAGTGTAGGTGTACCAATACCTGAGTGTATACTATGTGAACTATGAGTGTCTGTGTACATAAAACCAGTGTGAGAGCCTATGTGTACCAATACCAGTGTCAGTGTGGAGGAAACTAGAAGAAGGATAGACTTGAGGTCAAAATTGTCTTGTATTTCCAGAGGAGTTGTCAAAATTGCTGCCAGATAGGGATATTATGTTCTTTTATAGACTTAGTTCCCGAAGTAGAGCCAGTATCACAGTATGTATATAGGATCATCAATAATTAGATAAGAAAACTAAAGAAGCAGGTGGATGAGTTACAAGACAAGGGGTTCATCAGATCTAGTTTATCGCCTTGTGGAGCTCCAGTATTGTTTGTACCAAAGAATGATGGGTCGGTGCAGACATGCATCGATTATAGGACTTTGAATAATCTTACTATCAAGAATAAGTACCCGCTGCCGAAGATTGATAATCTTTTCGATCAGTTGAACGATGCAAAGGTATTTTCCAAGATAGACTTGAGATCAGGCTACCATCAGGTGAAGGTGAAGAAGGAAGATATTCTGAAAATAGCTTTTCGGACTCGTTATGGCCAGTACGAGCTTATGGTTATGTCGTATGGGTTGACTAATGCCCCAACAGTATTTATGAACTTGATGAACACGGTGTTGAACTAGTTCCTTGACAAGTTTGTGGTGGTATTCATTGATGATATCTAATATACTCGAAGAAGCCAGAGGAGCACGAGAAGCACCCGAGGATTGTATTTGTGACCCTCTCAAAGTGTGAGTTTTTATTAGACAAGGTAGAGTTTCTTGGACATATTGTTACTAGAGAGGGGATTTCGGTAGACCCGAAGAAGATTGTAATGACTGAGTCATGGACTGCACCATGTACATTTGTAGAGATCCGGAGCTTCTTGGGTTTGGAAGGCTATTACAGGAAGTTTGTGAAGAATTTCTCCAGGATTGGAGAGCCGATGACCAGACTCAACAGGAAGAATGTGTAGTTTGTTTGGACTGAAGATTGCCGGGCTGCCTTTGATGAGATGAAGAAGAGGTTGACTACAGTTCCTGTATTGACGTTGCCATTAGAGTCCGGTAGATTCACTATATATAGTGATACTTCTGGGAAGGGTTTGGGTTGTGTTCTAGAGCAGAACAAAAATGTGATTGCCTATGCTTCCAGAAAGCTATGACCACATGAGAAGAACTATCCTATCTATGATTTGGAGTTGGCAGCGGTGATATTTTCTCTGAAGCTATAGAAATATTATTTGTACAAAGAGCGTGTAAAAATTTTTACTGACCATAAAAGCTTGAAGTATGTTTTTACCCAGAAGAAGCTAAATACAAGGCAACGTCGATGGCTAGAACTGATGAAAGGACTTTGATATATCCTAGCGGTTTCATCCAGGGAAGGCCAATACGTAGTTGCTGATGCCTTGAGCAGGTATCCGATAGCTATATACTTGACGATCGAACGACATTTGTTAGCAGATCTGGAGAGCTTAGGCATAGAGGTGGTAGTTCCTGGGATTGAGATACAGATATGGGGCTTACAAATTCAGTCATAGTTGATGGACAAGATCACGATGACACAATATCAGGATGTGATACTAAGGAGCATCAGAGCTCAGGTACAAGCAGGATAGTTAGATAATGTCACCATTGTTGAGGATGGTTTTTTGAGGCACAATGCTAGGTTGTGTATGCCAAGTAGAGATTTACAATATAAGATTTTACAGGAAGTGCATCGTTGCCAGTAATCTATGCATCCAGGTGCCAATAAGATGTATAAGGATCTGAGAGAGCACGTGTGGTGGTATAGCAGTGGGAGGTGACACGCTTTTATCCAGTTGCTTAGTGTGCTAGCAGGTCAAGAAAGAGAGACAAAGGCCAGGTGGATTAATTCACCCATTACCTATTCTAGAGTGGAAGTGGGAATATATCACTATGGATTTTGTTTTTGAACTTCCATATTTTATGGGATGGAAAGACACGATTTGTGTCATCGTTGACAGGTTGACCAAAATAGCCAACTTTTTGCCATTCAAAGTGGGTTTGTCTACTGAGAAGCTGGCTGAGATATACGCGAGGAAGATTATTAGGCTACATGGGTTTCTAGTGAGCATAGTCTCGGATTGGGATAGCTAATTTATATCATATTTCTTGAGGAGTTTGCGGGCTAGCTTGGTTACTCAACTAAAGTTTAGTACCGCTTATCACCCTTAGACGGATGGATAGTCGAAGAGGACTATCCATACCATCAAGGATATGTTATAAGCTTAAAGGGTTCGTGGGAGGACCAACTCTATTTTGTAGAGTTTGCTTATAACAACAGCTACCAAACCAGTATAGAGATGTCACCTTTTAAGGCTCTGTACAGTCGGAGGTGTCGTACTCCATTATCTTGGGACAACATGGATGAGAGAGCTTTGTTGGGGACTGAGATGGTTGTGGATGACTGTGGAGAAGGTGAAGCTGATCAGGGATAGACTTTATGTGGCACAGGACAGACAACAACATTTGGCCGATAGCCACCATAGACCATTGAAGTTTGAGGTATAAATTTTTCTTGAGTTTGTGATTGTTTGTTCTTTAGAATGTGTGTTAAGGCTTTGTTTTGTGCCAGGTTGGTGATCTGGTATTTCAGAGAATTTCTCTGACATGCGACATGATTCGCTTCGGTGGAGGCGGAAAGCTTAGTCCACGGTTAATTGGACCTTTCAGTGTTCTTGAGAAGGTCGGTGTTGTGGCCTACCAACTAGACCTACCACCTACACTGGAGGGAATACATAATGTGTTCCATATGTCTCAGCTGAGACGGTACATGGCAGACCCTAGCCATCTATTAGACCTATCAGATATTGAGGTAGGCCCGAGTATCAATTATCCTGAGCAACCGGTGGAGATTATGGATCGCGGGGAGAAGGTGCTACATAACCAGACAATTCTATTAGTTCATGTCGTGTGGAGGCATCACTCTCCCGGTTAGTCTACCTAGGAGAGGGAAGATGAGGTATCTATCTTTCTTGTTGTGCTTGTTCTATTTTTAGTGCTAGGTTGCTTTTAATTTCGAGGACAAAATTATTTTAAGAAGGAAAGACTTGTAAGCACCTAAAATTAGGACTAGGGGTATTCTTGTAATTTGCTAGTAGTTGTTAATTACTAGTTATGACTAATTAGGTGTTTAGATTATAATTAATTATTATTAGTTAGCATGGATAGAATATTCTTTTCTATATTAGTTAGATACCCTCCCATAACTAATTAGATTCCTTCGTAACCAAATAGATTTCATTCATGACAATTCTAGAACCTAATTAGAGACTAGAGAGGGATATTATAGACATTGTATCTCCACCTAAGCCTAGTTATTATTGTCGGTCCTAATAGGGGTTTAATCTATCTCATTCAATTCATCTCATTAGCCACCATTACTCCCCCAAGCTTCTTCTTCCACAAGTCATCCAATTCCATACAAAATTCTATACTAACCCAATCTATTCTCACTCATTCTCATCCCCATAGAGACCTAGAGCATTGGAGCACATAAAGGACCCTTGGAGAGGAGCTAGCTAGGAAATTGTGTCTATTTCACTCATTGTGTCCATTTGGTAGAGTTTTATTGGGATCCAACTCCCAATTGGTATACATTTACTTTCTCTATCAATTTCTATGTTATAATACAAATTTGAATTTATAGGAACCTACCCATACTGATACCCAACCCCATTGGTGAAGAATTAGGCGGTAGAAAATCTATTTCTAATATTACATGTATTTTTATGGGCCATATTGTGGAACTACGAATTTGTGTCCACCAAGTGTTTGTATGGTATCCCTTTGTGGATATTAATGTCTATTTGGATTTGTGGGTGTGTCCTTGTATCCACAACTGGATACATATATTCCGTATCATGATACACCATGATACGTATAGGTAGATTTGGTAGTTTTGGACCAATTGGTATTTATTCCTCTTTTATTGCACTATAATTAACTATCCTAGCTATATACATGCTATATTCTATCTATACTTTGTATTCCATGTGGTTTGGTGGTGTTATCAGGAGGGTGTATTGGTGTTGTGGAGTTATAATACTTGGTATCATGGTAGTGTGGTATATCGTTGAGTATCATAGTATATTATTGATACTTGAGGGTGTATGCTAAGTGTTTGATAGGGCTGTACAGATCTTGGTTTGGAAACCAAAATCGGCCCAAATCGACCCGAATTGGTAATTCGGGTTTGGTTTGAAACTAACGTATCGGGTTTCGGTTTTAAGTTCAGAAAAAATGGATTTTCGGTTTGGATTGCGGTTTTGGGTTTCGGTTTTCAACCCGAACCGAAAACCGAATCCATCACTCCATATAAAAAAACCTAATCCCAAACACATTCTCTCTATATTTCCTACGGTTGCCACCTTTTTCTTCCTAGAGAACGCACTCTCTCGTCTCTCCCCTCCTACAAAGAAGACATGATCTAGTCTCCCTCTCCAAGATCTCTGATTCTCTCAAGCTCCCTCTCCAAGATCTATGATTCTCTCTAGCTCCCTCTCCAAGATCTCTCTAACCGAAGAGAAGTGGTCGACGATGCGTTGGTGTTGCTGGAGATTGCGATAAGTCTCGCCTGTGCATTGTGATGTGCTGCTACGGGTGGAGGGAGCATCCGGTGCTGCCGGCGGAGGACTAAAGGAGCATCTGGTGCTGTAGTATCCGTCGATGACGCGTCAGTGTCCTTATCGTCTCCGCCGTCCGGTGCTGTGTGTTGAGGGAGCACCCTCCCCTCCCTCGACCTGAATGGCGCTCGCCAGGACTTTGACACCGTCGGCAACCAGGTTTGCACTTCAAATTTTTTTATAGCACTTCAAATTTTCTTTTCTCAGTCTTCATTATGAGATAGAAAATTTCATAGCACTTAGGTTTTTTTCTTGTTTAGAGTCCTCGTTTATGATTGTGTGAATTTTTTTCTCCTTCCGAGTCCTCATTGATGCTTGTGTGAAAAATTTTATTTGGGAAATGTGAATTTTTTTGAATGACCTAGTAAATCGAATAGACCGAAAACCAAACCATTTTATTTCGGTTCAATTTTCCAAAAATGGTTCGGTTTACGATTTTGATATATACGGTTCTCGATTTTTTTTGGTTTTCACAAAACCGGTTCAGTTTGAACCGAATTGAACCGTTGCTCACCCCTAGTGTTTGATATTTGATTGAGTGTGTTGGTTGCGATGTGTTAGTGGGTTCATGTATTTGTTTTAGTGTGTGTTTATTTGTATTGGGTTGAGAGAGTGGGCTTGTGAGTGTGAGTGAGCTGCATGATGGATCTATGTGCATAATTTAAGTGCATTGTGTGCACTACAGGAGTTGTCCTGCTGTGGTGTAGGAAAGTAAAGGCAGTGTTGTGGGGCTTCAGTGTGTAAGTAGTACACACTTGTGCACTACTGTAGGGGTATGCAGTTCACTATAGGTGTCATGGGAGTCTTCTGTGCAGTTTGTAGGGGATGTAGCAGTGGCAGTCGGTGAAGCCTGTACTGCAGGTTTATAGGGGAATGCTTTGCAGTAGGCTAGTATTAGTTGCTGCAAGTTTGCTATACAGATTTATCAAATTTGTTGTGCAGATTCATCAAGTTTGATGTACAGATTTGTCAAGTCTGTTGTATAGACTTAAGGGAGCTTGACCACTGGAATTGTAGATGAATATGGGTTGCTGGCCTATCTGTAAACAGTGAGGTCTTTGAGGTGTAAGCTTGTGCAGACCTAAGGGTAATATGGAACTTCAGATAGGAGTGTTGCAGTTGGGTACATAGGTGAATAGGAATGGGCAGTGAAGGAAGTGAGGGTATGCTAGTATGTGTATCCATGAGTGTTTGGGTATTAAATTAGTGAGGGTTAGTGAGTATCTTAAGAGGAATGTCTAGTGTCAAGTATCGTAGGTAGATGTCATAGTGTGATACTTGGTACCATGATAACCAAGTATCATAGAGTATGAGTAAGGTAATAGATAATAGTGAGGTACTAATATACTTAATAGGGGTGAAGTATTAGGATAAGTTGAGCATTGAGTATAAGTACTAGGTAATGGATAAGTTATTGGTTCATAGCTAAGGTAATGGGTATTAGTTAAGGTATAAGTGAGATATATTAGATTAGGATAAGATATTATAATATATTGGTATACATGAGTCTATCTAGTATTTAGGATATCTACTAAATCTATATTTACTAGATTGACCTAGAAAACCTAGAAATAGCTAATATTAGCTAGTATGACTATATAGGCCAATCAGATAGGTATTTAGGAACCTAAATTTAGATATTGACCTAGATTTATCCATTTGACCTAGAATTGACCTAGAAATCTAAATTAGAGTTAATTAAACATGTTTATGTTTCCAAAACACCTATTAATATAGAAATTCATATATAGGTCACTTGGACTCCAATTCGGATACCAACTTGTGTTCATTGCTCGGGACCACAGGCGAGTACATTATATGATAGTTTTCTTTACTTGATTATTACTAGGATACATGCTTTTAGTGATGTGTCATGCCCCAATCACAAAATACAAAGGACCAAGTCATGTTGCAATGGCCAACATCACAACTCCAATGGGCATTCCAATCTAATGGACCCTTTAGAGTGCACTTAAGCTGTAAAATAAATAATAGCCTACTACTAACTAGTCACAAGCAATATATAACTAATGTCATCCACATAATAGAAACATGATGAACACAAAATAACCAAGTCCACTTCAATGCATAAAAATAAAATAAGTCTCAAAGACATAGTGCACCATCAAATAGTCATACGGGGAACAACCTGCTAAAAGAGTACAAAATGTAAAGGAAAGCAGCAAAAGAGATAGTCCAATGTTTGCTAAGCCAAAATGTCATTGAACCAAGATTGAGTCCCTACACGGATCAAGTGAACTGCTTAGGAAGAATCTCGTCCTCAACTACAACTCCTGCTCTTGAATCGTACACCTCTAAATAAACCTCCTAGTCTATCCTTGGGGACATAATCTGAATCCAGGTCCTTAGGGGACATAACAAGGTACAGATAAACATGCCACAAGTAAATAGTATAATGCTATATACTCAAGGAAAAACTACTGTAACCATCTACGTGATATGCAAATAAGAGCAGTACTCATACTCCAGGCTGTAATCTCAAAAGATCTCGATAGACACTTCCATAAGCTAGTATTACACTCAAGGCTCCATCTGGGGGAACCAAGAATAGGCTAGTAGATCACCTTAGGCCCGTACTATGGAAACCAAAGTATGCTAGTAGAATAAAATGTAAAATTATATAAGATAGCCCATAATAAGATGTAAACTCTTCCCTTCCAATGTAACCTCACGTCTTATCTCATGACACGGAAGATCATGATCTCTATCTATCACCACGAGTCAAAGTAAGCTAGATGTAACTAAAAGTATATATATATATATATATATATATATATATATATATATATATATATATATATATATATATATATATATATATATATATATATGTATATGTATCACGAGTTCTACAGTTCTATAAAGAATCTAATATACAAAGAATATATTAAGACAAATTCTGCACATGAAAGATGTGTTAAGTGTCCTACGGTCTGTAATGCAAGGAACAATTAGGTATTACGGGTATTATGGGTTTATGGTAACAACTCTCTAACTGACGATACTTAACTCAACTGACGAACGTCAGCACCCGAATCTGGTTCGGACGCTAGGTATCGTCTAACGGTCCTAAGGTAGACATATATATCAATAATGGCATAACATAACAATATTTAATGCAGAAGTAATAATCTTAGACTGTGATACAACTTGGCAAGGTACACTTGCATGCTGACTGCTACTGTGGGGTTCCCTTACCGATGTCCTCGACTGGAAGTATAGCGGATCCAAGTGTCCCTGTCATACATATTCTAATCAATTCCAAAAAGAACTAAACTACTCTACGACAATGGGAGACTCATCTCACAGTATTCGTATTTTATGCGGATACGTATTTCTATTCTATTTATTGCATTTTATTTGGTTCTCGATGCAGCTCAGAATTCTCAAAAATTAAAACTTTACTATCTGACCGGTATACCGATGGTATACTCCAGCATACCGATAGTATAACTATCCTGAAGATATTTGTTTCACTTTTTGAGATTCCTATATATAGTACTTCTTTTTCTTTCTTTCTCTTTTCTCTCTCCTTCTCTTCTCTTCTTCATTTTTCTCTTGGGCTTGGAGCTTGGCCTTGAAACCTGGAGTGTGGTTTCTGAACCCCTTCGAGGTGGTGGACTAGATGACTTAGGCTGAAAGTTCGCTTTAGGTAAGTACACCTTGCCGATTTCATGAACTTCTTTCACTTTTTATCATTTTCCTTCTTGGAGCTTTGGTTGTTGTTTTTTGCTTATACTTGCTTTACTATATTTGTTCTTCTCATGATTTTTAGTCTTTTGATCATCTCAGTTTTGATTTCTGGTAGAATCTTGTCCTGCCCCTTTTTGGGAACTCAGTAACAGAGATGCTACTGGAGCTGTGACCGTGAGTTTTAGTCCATTCTATAAATAAAATTAATTTTCTACCGGAGTTGGGAACTCAGTAAATTATGGCACGCTTTAATTTGCTACCAGAGTTAGGACTTCAGTAAATTTGCTACCAGAGTTGCAATAATTTACTGAGTTCCCAACTCAGACTTGATTGTAGCATGCAAATAAAATTAATTTTCTAGTCTTGCTTTGGTCCTACAAATAATAACAATAACTCTGATGGGGAAGATACTATTATTTGTATCTAGGTGTACATCATTACTTAATACTAAGTCTATTACTTCATGATGAGTTCCTTCAGATGAAGAAGTAAACAAACACTAGATAACTTTATATAATTATTTCTATGAAAGTTTGTATTGGTGATCCATAATTAGACTCATCCGATATGGAGGAAGGTACTAAAACCAACACATAAGTATAATTACATCACCTACAAACCAGTAATGGTCACCATGGGATTTATACAAAATAAATTTTCTCTCCCACTTAGTTATTTAACAAGGAGAGTTTATCTACTAGTTAACTTATGTCCATATTGTCCATTATTAATATGGGCTTAGTTTAAAATAAATATCTACAGAATAACAAACATGCATAACAGAATAAACAAATATAGAAATAAAAGAAAAAAAATCCAACTATTATGGCTATATATCTTGCTTCTTTCTTAACTACGTCATCTCATAATGTTACACCTCGTAGAGTTATTCGGGGTTCGACCTGACTGCCTTCGGGCAACACCCAAATTTTTTAGGTTATGCTGTATTTTCCTTCATCAAAAATTATCTGACTGCCTCCGGACTGCTTAAAAATAACATCTTGTCCCTCATCAGAAAAAGCTACCACCGACATCATGATAGACCAAAAAAAATATAAAATTACATCAATCCTATAACTCTCGAAGGAGTAAACACATAATCTAGATTTTAAAAAAAATTAAATAAATAAGCATAATCAACCCAGGTGATTTTAATTACATCCATAAAGAACAACAACCATGGCAAGTCATGGGTTTAAATCACAAAAACAAAAAATATGCATTCATACCATAATAGTTGGATCTAAGATGCCTACAAAGCCGAGTCAGAACAGATCTACATCTATGGACTATTTTTTTATACAAGTATTATTGGACAACATGGACTTATCAATCGATACACAGATCCAATATCAATTCTGATACTACTATATTTCCTTAATTTTGAATGAATAATGTTAATACAAGTGTCTGGTATTTTATATTGTAGATTGTAGAAGCATAAAAATTATACCCCTAAAGAATGCCTGAACCAAAAGAAGTATGGCACGCTTCTTTACAAAACAAGTCTAAAAGAAGAGTGCCACACTCTATTAATATTTCAAAGTATGGTGCACTCTCCTAAAGAGTAGGATAGTGGCACACTCTTGAACCATGTTATTCAAATAAACGAAGGCAGGCGCACAATTTTTCTGTCTTTATTCCCCCATTTAATGTTATGAATCTGACAGACTGGCACAACAGTCGAGAAGGGCAGAGTCATTATTACAGATGATCTTCAACACACGGACCTAGGTTGTCGTTTAGCAGACTATATGTGTTTGCGAGGAAAAGTTTATACAAAATTTTGTGTTATAAACTATTGAAAAGAAAGAAAAGTAAAAAAAGATCCTAAAAAGGAATCTAAGTACAATTAATTCTAGAAAAGTATAGCTATAGAGATCTGATCTGCGGATGATCACTTTACTCCTTGGACCACTAGACGACGAAAAAATGCACACGCCGACAAAGAACTGCACACGACGAAGAAGAAATATAGAAAATATTGTGAACCACTTGGAGAGTTGAACAATAAGAAAGCTTTGACAACAATAACACGAGAAGCTTTTATTTATCTCACTCTGTTCTTGAATTTCAAAGACTTGAATGCTGCGAACAACATAGAGAGTTGGACAATAAGAAAGCTTTGGCAACAACGGCACAAGAAGCATCTATTTTTTCACCAAGTTCTTGAATTTCAAAGACTTGAAAATTATAGCTCCCTTTTTTCTATCTATCTATCTATCTGTGTGTGCCCCCCTATCTAGGTATAGATAGGTGTATTTATAGAATTTAAGAACGGTTATGAGAGTGTGCATGCACTTTGGCCAGTCAACACTGTTTTACCTTTATGTGCGCACTTTTGGTGGACTAACACCCCACGTTCTGAATGAGTGTGTGCACAACTTACTGCCTGCTTGACACATATCTTCCTATACGAGGAAAGCATAGGTTGTGGAGATAGTTATTTATACACTTTTCATGAGAAGTACGACATGTAAGATACGCACTCATAACTGCACACTGTTGGTTAGGATAATATGCGCACTTTAGAAGTCGTTTGGAGACTGGCGTATTTTTTGTAATATTGGCACTGCGGTGCATTTTTGAAGAAGTTGACACTACGACACATTTTTGAAGGAGTTGGCACAGCATCGTACTTTAAAAGTAGTTGGCATAGCGACGCACTTTTGAGGAAGTTGGCACAACGGCACACTTTTGAAGAAGTTGACACAACGACACACTTTTGAAGAGATTGGCACAATGGCACACTTTTGAAGAAGTTGGCACAACATGGCACTTTTGAAGAGATTGGCACAATGACGCACTTTTGAAGAAGTTGGCACAATGATGAACTTTTGAAAAAGTTAGCACAATGGCACACTTTTGAAAAGATTGGCACATTGACGCACTTTTGAAGAAGTTGGCACAATAGCGTACATTTAAAGAAGTTAGCACAGCGGATGGGTGGCTAAACGATAACCAGGGTCTACGTGCCATAATTTAGCTATAATTATGACTTCTGACTCTTCAATTTTTGCATTTGTCAGCTGTCAGTCTGCTGCATTAAACGCTGAGAGAGGGAAGATCATTTTTGTGCCAACTTTCTTAACACTAAGAAAGTGTGCCATCTTTCGAAAGTGTGCAAAAGTATTGAGCACTTAAAAAAGTGCACGTCTTTCTTCTGAAACAAGTAGAAAGTCTGCCAAACAGATAGAAAGTGCGCCATCTTTCCACTGTTGGGTTTATTTATAGAAAATTGCACTATCTATCTGAGGCACACTTTTATGCTTCTACAAGAACCCCTTCAAAATTTTTTAATTTGTTCAATTGAATTCAAAACACTTTGAATTAGAAGCATAAAAGTTTTGAGATGTTTGTGCTCGCACTTTGGACAGAATCCTAACGGTTTACTGACGTGGTTATAGTCATGATTTGCTGCGCGAATCCCGAAGAGTCTTAGCAGTCGAAGAGTTCCCTTAAAATCTATAAATAGGCAGGTTGAGGAGAGAGAGAACTTTTTTATTGCTTTCAAATCTGTTCGTCTTCTCCTTTCTCAAGAAAACCCTAGCTTTCTTCTTACTTCGAAGCTTTTAGTAATGGCACCCAAACAAATTCAGGCGACCAAGAAAGGCTGCAAGGGGAAGGGATTTGCCTCCTCTTCTCGAGTAACAATGGCGAGGTCAATGGTGGCTCAGTCCGCTAGAGAATGGCTTAATATGCCATCGTCGAGATTCACATCAGGAGATATAGCACATTCTCCTCTGATAGGCATGGCGACTGTCTTCTTCTTCCCTATTTTCTTTCTTTTTCTTTTACATGTATAATTTAACTTTTAAAAATGGCAGAAAGATGAAAGAAAGAAGAAGAACAAAGACATAGAATACAGAGACACATGTACACGTGCACTTTTCTCTTGTTAAGAGAAGAAATAGCTATTTTGGCATATTTTCTCTCGTTCAGAGCAAAAATAGTAATTTTGGCGCACTTTCTCTCGTTCAGAGTGGACAGAGTCATCTTGGCGCACCTTCCTTCTTTCAGAGTGCAAAAAGCCATTTTGGCGTACTTTTCCAATTATTGGTGAGTTGTCCACTTTCGTTCCTCTTCATGAGATTTGTTGACTCCTTGTTTATGGTTTTACAGTTAACTTGGGTATAGATCCTCTGGCTGAATTGATGCGATCCACTGCTGGACTTTTGCATACCAATTATTTTGAAGACTTGTCGCACACTGAGTTTTCCTAATCGGATAAGAAGTTGTCCAGCACACGTCAATTATTGATAGCCGAACAAGTGGAACGAATATTGACATCTCTGATAAGCGGAGAATCTTTCAATTCCTTTGCGAATGGGATATATTCTAAGTAAACTTTCTTGTTTGGTGATGCTATTCATCAATCTTCTGAGCCTAAGAATAAGAAAGAGAAATGGTAGTTCACTGTTTATGGTAGGGTCATATATCTCCCAGAGATGTTAAGAAGTTTTCTGTTATTTTCTTTCTCCCATGCTACTTATCTACAAAAGATGGAGTGGGATTTGACTCCCATTACTAATGGAACTAAGCCGGGGAAATCAGCTACAAATATGGTCATTTCTTCAGTTCCGGTGATAGACATTCAGTCCAAATACGAGGACTTCATCCTGGGAACGTACCAAGTAAAGATTCTTCGTTGATTCAACCTATCCAGTCTCCTTTGTTCGCCAAAATTTATACCGATGCTGAAGGGGTTTATTCTCAGAAGAACGTTCGGCTACCAGGATGGTTAACAAATAAAAATATCTATTAGCGTTGAGCGACGACAAGGATATTGGGTCGATATACTGAGAATCTCGTATCTTTGGATTTATACAATGTCTTATTAGCGACTTGCTATGGCATTGCGTCCAACGCCAATATGTTATTGGCTTTGCTAAAGCGATATAACTCTAGTACTGGAACCATTTTCACTCCCCATGGTGTGTTGGGGTTTGCCTTACAATAGATGAAATACATATCTGTACTGCCAATAGGGGAGGTTCCTTATGAGGAGTACGTACCTACAAATGCAAAATTGGCAGATTTAGTACAGACTGAGCCGCGTGTAGTTGAAGTATATCAAGAGCTGATGTGCTACTACTTGGCCTGTAATCATTATTATAATACTGATTATGGTACTGTCTTTATTAGGAAGTGGTTCCAATACCTCTTCAACGATAAAAGCGAGCGGGAATGTACGGAGATTCGACCGCTTCTACCTTTGAGTTCTACCAGAGTTGAAGAACTCATGGAAAGTCATAATGCTGAAGATAAGTCCTTTGAGGATCGTGTAGGAGATTTTACAGCAGGCACATCGGCTATGAGCTATCTCAGACTTACCCGTACAGAGATTTCGTTTGAAGCTATGTTGGCTGGATATCTCTCTTTATGGCTTCAAAGTTGGATAGTCCCCAAAAGTTCAAGCTTAGTGGACCGTCTCCATAGGAATGTTTTATTCCTTGTAGTGCATCTGGTTTTCAAGCATCGACTGGCATTGCTATAAGCTATGGTGTGTCATTTGAATGCTGGTTTACGGAAACTTGCTCATAATTTGGCAGTAGATCCTCGACGAGAGGAATTCCCTCGAACAAAAGTTTTATTCACCTATCTGATGGGCTGGTTGATTTTGCACAATTAGAGTTTGATGTCTCCCCGCTTGACTCAGGCTGACGGGACAGAACACCTTTTTCTTTGTAGATATAGGCTTTCTAAGTGGACCTATATAATATATTTTTAGACCAGGCAAGCTTTAAATTTGGGGAACAGTTGGAGCTTTTACTTCTTTATTCCTGATATGGCAACTGAACACCATGGTTCAAGTTTTACTAATGAGGGGACCACCATATCGAGGCTGCCATCAGGGGTCTTTTCATGGCTAATGTTTATCCGACCCTCTCATTTGGCATACAGAAATGGCAATGATTTCTCCTTCAAACCGTATCTTTCTAGCCGCTTTGTAAGGCAATTTGGCTATGATCAATTGCACATAGAAAATGCTACTCGGTGCTTAGCCAATTCTGGAGGTTTAATATGGCGCCAGGGGATAGATATATTTTATCATGTATTTTACGGGAGCCACTTTTACTCTGCCTGCACCCAAACTATTGCATTCCTTTTCCCAGTTTTATTATTCTATTTCATGGGGAATTTAATATGCAGGTTAGTTTTTGAAACCCGATGGAAGGAGTTAATCCAGAGTCAATAAGACCTTCTCTAGTTGAAGAGGATGTGCCACTAGATGAGATAGTGGAAGCTCTTTGATATGTACAACCAGATGCACCCGCCCCTGCCATATTGGTACAAAATTTCCAGAAACATAAGTTTATGTCCCCTATTGAGGATCGGCCTGCCAAAAAGACGGTTGCTGTCGCGAAGCCTAGGAAGCCAAAATCTAATATTTCTGTTCCTTCAAGAAGGAATTTGAATGATGAACTGATTAGTTCGTCGGAGCGTCCTGGACCGTCTGTTTCTTCTCTGGTGGTGCAAAAAATTAGCATTTACGTCCTTCCCCCTGTTATTGCTACAGGAATAAGTGTCGCTCCTTCTGTACAATAATTTTGTAGATGCTATCCTTGATGTTGCGGCTTAATTTATCTGTTTGATTGTAATTATACCTCCATCAACATTGGACCCGACAAATCAGGTCGCTCCGTCAATGGATCCAAAGGATCAACCTGCTCTGGGAAGTCCTGATTCCGGTGTAGAAATAATTTCTTCTTCTCAGGTTGAAGTTAGTGAGCAGATCGAGTCACAAGCTTCCATTGCCGCTATGTCCCTCGAAGATATGCCAGGACAGGATATTCAGGTTCAGCCTCAATCTGCTATAGTTACAACTGAGCTTGAAGATGCTACAGAGCAGATTGATACTGAAAATATAGTATCAGAAGCGAGCATGACTATGAGTGCTTATGATAATATGCTCATTCATGCCGATTCGTCTGAGGTGGAGGCTTTGTTGACAAGCTTGAAGAATTCTTTGGAGGGTCAGACTCTTGAAGATGAATATGTACAACTACGTGTCTCTCTATTCTTTATATCCCACAATTTCTTTCGTTGCTTGTTTTATTGTCACTAATTCATGCAATGATAACTTTGGCTAGCACAGGCCAAGGTGTCACTTCTTTTCTTAGCTCAACTTTCATATATCTTAATTACAATATGTTGTTTATTGATCATATTATTTGCTCAATTTTTTTTAGGTGATGAGATTGTGGTAGGAGTTGCCCCAGAGATGGATGAAGAGACGATTGTTTCGTAGGCTGAAATAACTTCTGTTGCTGATATCAAAGTTTTGGCTGTTGATATCGCGTCAATGCCACTAGTAGCTTCCACTGCTCTTGTGGTAAAATTGACCAGTGCTGCTGAAATAGCTTCCACCATTAGTCTGAGGGAACGAGTAGCGGGTTCTTCCCCTTTTGTCCCCAGTGTCGAGGCTACAACTGTCACGACAATTGCCTTTGTGCATCATGGTCAAGGATTAGCGGAAATTGCTGCGACTCCAAGTTCAAGCACTCATTTTAATGCTTTAGTAGAAGCTTATACCTCTGCTTTCTACGCAAAATTGAAGGAGTTGACAAATTTGGTGCTCGAAAAAGGTTTATCCTTTGAGAACGTGAAAGATGCTAGCTTGTCCATGATTCAACTTATAAGAAATTTCAAGGATGAAGCTAGGGCTGCTTCTCTTGAACAAATCTTGATAGGCCTTGAGCAGTCTATTAATGAATATCTATAGCTTAACAGTGGGGACATATCGGCTCTAATTCAGACTGGATAGGAGTCCATTATTGCTAAATTCATGGACTTTCAGACCAATTTACAGGAGCATATAAAGATCCATGCTGAGAAAATTGTCTGAATAAATGCTTCTTTGAAAGAAGTAACTTCTTCTCTGTCTCTTTATCATTTTGCCCACGATAAACATAATGATAGGGCAATACATCTCAAAACTCATATTCAAGAATTCGAAGCCTAGCTCAAGCAAGTGAGAGAGTAGTTGAAAGTGACTATGGAGCAACATCGGGAAGAGCTGGTTCATTTTGACTTAGCAAGAGAACAACTTTTGGAGCTTGAGCACAACAAGAACGAGCTTGACCATGCTCGAAATAAGATGATAGAGTCATATGCTTCTATGGCTCCTTTTGCTACATATGACTCCAGAATGCTCGAAGCACGTAGAAGAGCAATATTGAAAAAGGACCAGCACAACTAGCTCGACTGACCCAGTTCCTCTTTGATCTTTCTACTCCCCATGAGTGAGATCTATCTTATGCACTTCCTTGTTTTATTTTATTATAAGTTTCTCAATGAAAATATTTTGAAACGTTTAGCTTTGAACAATACTTGTTTGTTGTGCAATCATTATTTATTGTGCATCTACTATTATATACAAATAATAGGTTAGAGTAAAAATAAGATCAAAGGTAATGTGGACGTGATATATTTTCAAATAGAATCCCATATAATATATCTTCTCAGAGAATTATGGAGATGGCATAATATCTCTGTGGGAGAATTTGCTAGATTTATCACTCAAAGTATATTCATGCTTAGTACGAATAATAAATTTTATAGGACGTAATACTATCAGAGGTGATATGGACGTGATAGCTTGCTAGTTTACTCCACCAGGGAAGAGAAAAAAGAGTAGTTCAGGGACGAACTATTATCTTCTCTTTAGGGGATAATAAATGGGATATGATTCAGAGGTAAGATGGACATGATAGCTTGCTAGTTTACTCCATCGGGGAAGAGAAGAAAAAGTAGTTCAGGGGCGAACTATTTTCTTCTTTTTAGGGGATAATAAATGGGATATGATTCAGAGGTAAGATGGACAATAATCATATTAGACTAATTGACAGGTGAATAAATATGTGAGATTATTTTTGACCCAACTGGGGATCAGGAATAGGATATCTATAAAACAACTGGGCTTTAAAAATAGAAAAAATTTATTGGAGAGAATCGTTCAGATGATCTCAACAAGATTGTTCCGTTGGATCTGAGTATTGTCCCACTGGAGAACTTTGAGGACCCATTACCTTACACTTATTCAAAAATAAATATAGGTAATAGTTCGAGAGGCCATGTAGGCTACGAGTTGCTAGAGATTAAACCCTAATTGAGTTTGTATGTAGCTATTTGAGTATATAGGCCAAGCATATCCTCGTAACTCTAGGCGAAAACATCGATATACTTTTTTATTCACTGGAGTAAAGCGTGTTAATCTTCTTCAGTAAGACTCTTGCTAATGAAGATTGGTCTTGGGGAAAATTATTCTCCTATATAAATTAGGACTATTCATCCTCTGTAGGTGGTTCACGTTGCTCAAATCAAAGTTCTCATTGAGTATCCATTTGTTGTGCCCATGGATCATTCTCGAATAGTTCCAATAATTCATGATCTTTATCATCTGAGGTAGTTGACACCATATTTACAGAGAAAGTCTGTTTGAATACGTCATACATTCTTTCGTCAGAATCCCATAATGATGAGTCAGAGGAATGATAATGCATCTCTTCTTCCGATTATGAACCTTTGGGACTTGTTGGTGGTGTAACATATCTCACACCATGACCAGTCCGTTGGTAGTATATTTTTGGCTTGCCTTTTGGAGAGAGGTGACGTAAAGGAGTCCATCTGACATTTCCATAATTTAGTCCCAAACCAAATTTTAAGTTGTAGCCAATCCTTCGCATAATATTCTTGGCTGGTTAGCTATAACGATACGGTTGTATCTTCCCCATATCCTTGTCAGAATTATTAGTCAGCGTAACTTTTTTGCTTCTAGCTTTGTCAAAGATTATCTGACGTCTTTTGTCCTGTCTTGCTTGGACTATGAAGTATGCATCCTCATATTATTTATATAATGAACTGTATTGAAATAGAGATACTACGGGTATTGACAGAGATTCGTAGAGGTGAAGAGCCTCTAAGAATTTTTTAGCAAAGGGTTCAACATCAACGTAGTATGAAGTAGTGCCTTCTTTATTCATGAAATATAAGATTTCTTTATCTTCCACATAGTCAGCAGAATCATCGGCCTTGACAGGAGGCTTGGCAAGATTGATGACTAGGAGTTTATTCACTGATGTTGATTGCTTGTTATGATGAAGGTAGATAAAACAAGGGGCTCATTCTCCAGTGTTAGATGTTCATTGAATCGAAGGTTGATGACCAATGGAGATGACTTTTGTAGGTCAATGTCGAGAGGGTTTGAAGGAGTTGGACAAGTAGTACGTCCTTTGACTCGAATTATCAAAGGCTCTTCTTTTGGAGTATTTTTAGCTTCATCACTAGTTTGATTAACTTCTTCTTTCATACACTCCATTTTATAGAGTGCAGAGTCAGCAACATGGGCTTCGATACCTTTGAAAGGGTTGAGGTCAGCTACCACTGTCTTGACCTCTCCTCTACTGTTAATATATTTGAAGCATTGATGTAGGGTAGAGGGTACAATTTTATGCTATGTATTCATGGCCATCCCAGTAAAATATTGTAGGATACATTAGAGTCAATTATATAGTATGTGACTTCAGTATGTAGATCGCCTATCTGAATTTTTAGGCGTATCTTTCCCAGTGGGTTACTTCTTCCAACATTGAAGCCTAGAATGGTAGTACTGGTAGCAGACAGGTTGTGCATCAGTATCTTCAATCCTCTCATTAGACTTTTAGGAATGATGCTGAGTGAAGAACCATGGTCGATGTGAATCTGGTTCTCCTTAATAGATCCGATGTAATCATTATAATATAGAGGCCTTTCATGTTGATTATCTTTGAGTAGCATGTCATCTTGCATGAAGGTGATGTTAGAAATCTTTTCGATCACACTGTGGCATTGAGGATACGCTAATAGCTATTCATCAAGAGTCTTGAGTTGATCTAAGCATGAGTCTGCATGTATCAAAGCTTCGCTCAAAGCTTCACGAGTCTCTTTCGACAAACAAAACAACTCAAATATGGAGAGTCGGGCTGGGGTATTGGCCAGTTGTGCCAATATGTCAAAATTGTAGGACTTTTCAAGTCCTTGGGATACATTCTTCTTCAGTGATTTGTCGAAGTGCACTTTCTTTTGTTTTCCTTTATCTGTCGTAGTAGGCTTCGAAGGACCAGGGCTTGGTTGTGACCGAAGCAGTCAGAGTTGGCAAAGTAGAAAGTGTGTCAGGAACATCTTCCGGGATAAATTTGTAAGTTTTATGATACACTTTGTCGGACCTGGAACCAGTCATGGCTTCTTCTTCGGGAACTGGAAAAAGAAGTACCATGTTACAAAACTTGAGTTTCTTTTTATCATGCCACTTCTTGGAGCGAGTCTGTGGGCTAGCTTTATCATAACCCAATCCACTGAGGGATTTGTTGGACTTTCTTTGGAGTTGTAGAGGAATACGTTTCCCCTTGCCAAAGTTTAAACCTTCAACTTTCTGGAAGTCATAGCCCGTGTTTTGCATCAAGCTTACAAATTATTGACTGTATCAATAAAATTGGGGACGATCCTCCTCAAGCACCTAAGATGCTCTAATGGTTACAGAAGGAGGAGAAGGAATTTGTATTGGAACACCTTCATAATCACTAAAGATTTGTTGTGCCGTATACAGCAGAACACTTCCAATCATGGATAATTGTCGGTGCGTCAAGCGAAGCTTACGAGCAGAACTTGGTGGAACAATGTCCATATTTTGAAATCTGATCTCGAGAGATACATCTTCCCGATGTTGGTCCTGATCTCGGTCTGAATGAGGATCCAAAGAAATTATATCGCATGATTTATATTTCTTACCCTTCTTGGATTTTAAATTGGAAGATACTTCTTCCAGGTTCCAATATGGTAGGAGGTCGAGATGAATCCACATAATCTTGCCATAATCTGTGGTAAGAGGCACCAATTCTTTTGTTTCACTTCGAGGAGGCAAAAGATTTACCACTTCCATCGTATCTTGAGGTATGGGATGATGCTATTTGGGACTTCTTATGCTGGAAAGTTACCGTATTGGTAGTGACTGTCTTCTCTTCGTTAGGAAGGAAGATAGCTTGAGTATCTATCAACTGCTATATCTTCCATTCCAAGATATAACAATCCTTGGTAGGGTGATGTATATATCGGTGATACAAGCATTATTTTGGGTCATCTGTTTTACTAGCCTTATTTGGTCGCTTGATATCAGGCAACTACAACTTGTTACTTTTTATCAAGCATTCAAAAATGATATGGAAATTGCTCTCGTCAAAGAAATATTCTTCCTTAGGCCTGGAAGACTCTAGAGGCTTTTATACTGGAGGAGAGGTAGGTCGCTTTGACAGGTTTATCGCCAAGGCCTCCTTTCCTTTGCTGTTGCGATTATTCACACTAGTGGAGGGACGCTTTCCTTCAATATTGGTCATTTGTAACCCTAAATTATGTACAATCTTTGCGTTACCTTCAGCAGCTTCGGCCTTGAGGATGAACGCCGTCCAATCTTAAAATTTAGTTGGACCTGTCCAGAGCGCTACTATAGGCACTAGGTTCTTTTTACAAGTATCAATGAATGCAGAGTCTGGAATACCGGGGGATAACTTCAGAGTTGCCTGCCTGAAATGCTCAACGAATTCACGAACGGATTCATTCTCCTTCTGTTTGATATCGATGAGTAAAGACATCATCATATCCATACCTCCTTCATAGAATTATCATGCCCCAGTACCAGAATACGGAGACGGACATGGCCAGCTCCCCCATACAAGGTATAAAACGTTATACGATGGTCATGACTGTAACTAGACAAGGGGGTGCATACTACAAGCAAGTCACTTAGGGTCACACATCACATCTATTGTCTCAATCAGTCAAGAAGAATAGTAAACATAGAACATACATGACAAAGAAGTAAGGCATCCCAAATGCCCTACCACGATATTGTGGAAACCAGCTGTGCAAAATAAGAAAGCTGACAGAGTATCAAAAGTACATGGCCATGACTAGCTGCAGTCTGATTAATTACAATTATATAAAGGAAACTGAATGTCTAGATTTACGGCTAACAAGTGCTGGTGGCTAAATGCCCAAAAGACTAAAATGTACAATAATGAGTAGTGATCAAGAAACCCACTCATTTTTCTCAGTGGCATCAACCTGGTGCACACCATGGTTTAGGGGAAAGTACGCTTGATCCTCGGGTGCTGTCTCTAAACCTGGCCATACAAAACCAGTGGGGTTAGATCCCAAATAGCAAGTACCATAAAGGAAGCACGGATGAAAAAATAAAACTAGGATATTAAATAGTTACATATATAGTTCTGTCTCGTAGTTTTGTTTTATAGCCTATCATGCCAAAGTAATCTAACCCTACAACCAAACAAGGACAAGGGTTAGACCATCGCACCATGATAGTCCATGTCCCTAGACTATTTGATAGCAGATGCAATACACAAACAAGCTCAGTTACATAATCGGCCAATCACTTGTACGACTTACTAGATGGATTCTGGGTTATCCCAGAGATATTACGCATATAGGAATCCTAAGGTCGAACCAGGTACTAGCAGGGTTAGCCGAGCCATAAATTATCGAATAGCACATAGTATTGCGCACCGGTCTCACTCGTAAGGCCACCGTGCTAAGATCGAATAGAACACATAGTATAATATAATATTCAGATATTGTCATCCACTAATGAAGACTTAAACAATATCTGTGGGGACTAGCTTGCACACCCCAATTCAGATGACTGGAGGTGGCTAGTTAGGCACGATCTCGAGATTCCATTCTCTCCCAATGCTCTAGAAATTTAGTTGTCTAGTTAACCCTATTATTAACTGAAATCACATGGTGTGGTCATATGGTATTCCCCTTATATGTTACACCATATTATGACCACGCTAGATACAAATCCACTTGTCACTTGATAGTTTAATTTGGATTCACCCAGCGTGACAACAATCAACAGGTCCTAGCCACGCTTGGTTATTGACCAACTATCATGTCCATCCTGGAGGAATTTATTTTATCACATGTCGCTTAGCATGTAGGCACACCTCGATATAAAATATGTAACATAATCACGTAAAAATACTTACCACGTAGGAACACATAGCATGTAGTAAGTGTATCAGCACGGATACCAATTGTCGAGTCATGTTACCAATCATTGGTAAATTACATGAGTTCTAGCACATTGCAATACGTAGGTCGAGTCAGGCATATAGGTAGTCATAGTCACTTGGCTGCATGGTCTATCTCTATTCCTAGTTGGATCAAGCATATAGTCAGGTTCAATACATGGTCACTCAGTTCTCATGCATTCTAATCATCATTCTCACACTTAGTATCACAAAAATCCAATAAAGCATCAAACTAAGAAAAATTAATAAATCATACACACAAGGCTGCATAGAGTCAGTATCGTATATGACATGTGCCGCATAAGAAGTCATGCCGCATAGCTGCATGGGTCGCATAGGAAGTCGGGCAGCGTAGCCGCCTGGTCGCATGGTCGCAGACCACATGGCCGCATGAACTCAGACCGCATGGCCGTATGGCCGCATGAACTCAAACAGCATGCCACATGAACTTAGAACGCATGGTCGTATGAGCTCAGATCTCATGCCCGCATGGATTCAAACCGCATGGCCACATGGGTTCAGACCGCATGGTCACATAAACTCAGACCGTATGGACGCATGAGCTCAGACCGCATGGTCGCATGAGTCTACTTGTCGCATATGGGTCAAGACCACCTGGAACTCTCGGTCACATATAATTTTGTCTTCTCCAGACAGCAAGTTCAGCCATGGCAAGAACTCTAAAAACCAAAAAATATGTTTTCTTCATAAAAACTTTATTTCAACTCCGAATCAAGTTAACCAAAAGCCAACATGCTCAAAATAAAGTGCTCCATCCATCCTAACAACTATTTTTTTTTCTAAAATACTATGTTTTAGTAGATTAAAACCACCAAAAATTAAGGAACCCATAAAAAACCCTAAACTTAGAATATATATCTACTCAAATCCACACATTAAAACTGAAAACTCCCAATACTGAAAGGGTTTAGAATCATAAAGCACACATGTTAGACTAATAAAATGCAAAGAAAGAGCAAGAATAAAAAAGGGATTTCTTCATGTGGTGAAAGGTGTACTTGCCTAATTTAAGGAAGAAAAGAAAATGTAGAGAATGAGGGAAGAGAGAGAAAGATATTGGGTTTTATAGTTAGGGTTTGAGGTTTAGACCATGGGTTCAACTAATGAATGAACCAACCCAACAATTAAACCATGGGTCTAATTAAACTAAAGAATGGGTCTAATCTCTATGACATGTAACTTAATAATCATGTAAGCAAAGAAATACTCTAAGCAGAAAATAAATACAAGAAAGAAATAAATATATCCCAAAATATATATTTCGGGATCGGGGAGTGACATCTCTACTCACCTTAGAATTTTTTTTCCTAGAAATTCAAACTCGAGGCTAGCTAGAGAAATCAAAATAAGTACTATGCTAACTACAAGCTCATGTCTATGCAATCAAATTCAAGCATATAATAAAGAAAATAGTGTCACATAGCAAGGGTAAACGAATCAAGAGATTCAAGATACGAAGGCATAAGAATGAATATACCTTCCATGTCGAATAGGTGCGGATACCGAGACCGAATATCGTTATCGCGCTCCCACGTCGACTCTCCCAAAGGGTGACGACCCTAAGCAACCAGACAAGATGGATAGTCCGATTCTTGAGCAACCTTCTCCCTTTGGTCCAAAATGCATACAAGTTGTTCCTCGTAAGATAAGTCAGTACCAACGACTAGCTCAGAATGGTCGAGAATATAACTCAGATCCGAAACATACCTACGCAATCGAGACACATAAAATACATCGTGCACCTCACATAGCGAAGGTGGAAGGGCAAGGCAATAAGCAACATTGCCTACCCGCTCGAGAATATCGAACAGACCGACGTATCACAGACTAAGCTTCCCATGAACCCCAAATCTAATGACTCCACAGGTTGGCCAAATTCGTAAGAACATGTGGTCACCGATGCAAAACTCTAAAGGCCTAAAGATGCTAATCTGTCCAATACCGATGCCTATCTTGCGCAAGCCGAAGTCGCTCTCTAATTTGCTTTATAACTTTTACTGTCTGTATGATCGTCTCTAGGCCTAACATCTTTTGCTCACCTATATCATCCCACAATGGTGACCTGCACTTTCCCCCATATAATTCTTCGAATGGTGCCATCGGAATACTTGCTTGATAACTGTTATTGTATGAGAACTCAATGAGATGAAGGTGATCTTCCCAAGACCCTCCAAAATCTAAAGTACAAGATCATAGCATATCTTCTAGGGTCTGGATGGTTCTCTCAGATTGCCCGTCCATTTGTGGATGGTAAGCAGTACTGAATCTCAACTTGGTGCCAAAACTCTGGTGTAAACTATTCCAAAAATATGAAGTGAACCGAGTGTCTCAATCTAATAAGATACTAACTGGGATGTCGTGCTGTCTTACTATCTGTTGCATGTACATCTCTGCTAAATGCTCTCTGGATTGCCCTACTCAGAAAGGAAGAAAGTGAGCTATTTTTGTGAGATGATAAACTATTACCCAAAATGCATCACGACCAGTCATAGACCTAGGTAAACCGGTCACAAAGTTTATTGTGATATGTTCCCACTTCCACTCCGAAATAGAAAGTGAATGTAATAATCCTGCCGGTCTTTGTTGTTCGGCCTTCACTTGCTGGCATACCAAACACCGAGAAATGAATCATACTTGTTTGATAATAAACAAAAAAAATTGAAACTAGGTTTATACGAAACCCTTTCTTTGTTTACAAACAAGAAAAAGAAGTACAATTAATCCTATATGAGGATGTTAAGTACAAAAATTTAATTCTGGAGAAATATTGCTATAGGAGTCTGATCTGCGGTCGATCACTTTGTCCCTTGGATCACGCAATGATGAAGAAGTGCTGTAGAAGACGAAGAAGAAGCTTCAAAGACTGCAGGAGGGATTCAACTCTCGTTGCCAAAGTAGTCAATCAACACTCTCTGGATGTACTCTCTTTTCTCCCTTGAATTCGACCTTTGTCTGTGACTCCTCAATTCTCTCAACCTTTTAAAATTCTTTGCCCCCTACTCCTGTGGCCAGAAGTCTCTACTTATAGAGTTCGGTCACAGTAACTGACCAGTCGGCGTAAAAACTGAACAGCGGAGAGAGCTGCACCTTTTATGCGACGGTTATAATAACTGCTACCCACGTCTGAATGATCTCCTGAATCTACGTGTGACGCATGTCCCATTATGAGGTAACACGTATAATCGCTCATCGAAGATCACGACATGCAAGCCACGTAGGTAACTGCCCCTCGTATAGAGAAGGTTGGCATAAAAGCCAAATAACTGTCATGTTGGCATAAAAGTCAAATAGTCATCTTGTTGGTCGTAAAAGCCAAGTAGTCATCTTGTTGGCATAGAAGCCAAGTAGCTGTCTGGTTGGCGTAGAAGCCAAATAGCTGTCCTATTGGCGTAGAAGCCAAATAGCTATCTTGCTAGCGTAGAAGCCAAGTTCTGCGTAAAGCTTGATGCTATATGGATAGGTAACCAGCGAAAAGATAGCCAATTATCCTTCTTTGACCGAGGTCTTTAGCATATTCTGGGCCAAATAGCCTTATCACGCACCTTTGCAAATATAGCCTGAGTTGGCGTATTTCGAGAAGATAGCATACGGCGTACTCCTATAGTTGAAAATAGCCAGGTCGGCGTATTTCGAGGAGATAGCATACGACATGATCCTATAGCTGAAAATAGCCTGATTGGCGTATTTCAAGTTGATAGCATACGGCGTGCTGCTATAGCTTAAAATAGCCTGGTTGGCGTAATATGTAGGGGTGGTGATGTGAGCGTATTGTCGCGCCCCGATCCCGCAGGGGCCGATCCCGTAGGGCCGATCGTCCTCGCTTGGTCCCTACGGAACCATTCGTCCTCGCTTGGTCCCTACGGAACCGTTCGTCCTCGCTTGGGCGCGATGCCGTGCAAGCCTAAGTTGCGCTTACACCAAGCAACGTACCTGCACAAGACAAGTTAGACAAAATATACATATATAGGCACAGAGTAAAACGCAGAGAACCAAGTTGAACACATTTGATAGCACACAAAATACTTTCTTTTTATTGAATACTGAAGATTTGGATTACAAAATGCTTGCTTGGCTGAGTTACAAAATATGCCTTAGAAGGCTTACAACTCTTTTTACATTTCCAAAACTAGCCACAACGCCCATTACATTATGCCCTTGTAGTAGGACCAAAATAACCAAAACATCTAGCAGAAGGAGAGTATCCCACTGGAGAGGTAAGCAGCGAAGGAAGCAGCACGAACACAGTCCTAAGGAAGGGTGCGCACACGCTGATTCAGGTTCAGGATGCTTGCCAGACTCTCGCTCCCAGCACCTGGATATTTGCCCACAAACGTGGGTCAGTACTACCACATGTACTGGTGAGCGACCGTGGCCAAACTCACCTTAGAAATCCATACTAAGTAAGCATATGAAGCTAGCATTATTAAGTGGTCTTTCTGGTTGTCTAGTTTCTTTTTAACAATTCATGCTAGGAAACATAGACAATATTTAGCATATGCATATGATATTTCTTACCCACGGCCGAGCGGTTATCCCTGCAGCAGACACACAAGTTAGCCACAATTTGCATATGAATAACTTATGAATCGAAAATAGGCATCAATGTGTTAGGTATGCAAGAAGGTAAACCTAGCATGCGTCCTAACTATATGATGGTCCCCTCCACGGGAATAGTAGTTGGGACGTACAAGCCCATCCTACTAATGGACGAGTCAACCCTCCCGTAAGTAAGGACGTTCATGCCTCAGGGTATCTAGATCTCTTTCCGGCCGAACGATCCCCAGTGCCCCAGGGACCGCCCGAGAGATAATCCTTGTGCACAAGTTGTCCTGACCAAATGCATGAATGCAAGCCCTATCAGAAAATATGCTATCATGCAACTGATGAATAATGCACACATAAGTCTATCTCTTCTTTTCTCTTTTCTAGATCAAGTCCAGAGTTTCCAGCTATAATACTCGAGGCACAGCATACAAGGGACAATAAGCAACTAGTAAGGTAGCAGTTCAATACACGAAGCATGCAATACTTTTCTTTTATCTTTAGCTTATCTTTTTAGTGAGGCAACATAATTTCAAGTGAACTAGAGATTCTTTATTAGGCATGCAGACTTAAAGGATTCATCGAAGGGCCTAAGCCACTCACCTAATGAACCGAACGAGGGGATGGGGAAGCCTAAGCGACGTTCACTCCTTGGTTATGCGTCCTGAAAATGCAACAATACTTGGTTAGCATACTTCAATCTCTTTCCCTTACGATTCGGAAGAACGCGCAAGCGAGAAAGCGAAATCATGAAAACCAAGTCATCGAAAGCAAGTCAAAACACAAAGCAACACAAAACCAAGAAGCAAAGCAACCAACAAAACTCTTGGACTTATTTCAATAGAAGCCGTTCGATTAATTCGAAGGGTTCATTGCACTTCGTCCGTGTTGATTCGGTAAGGTTTCCCCGAGACTCGATTCTCAACCGAGTCGAAGCCGCGTAGTATTCCATAAGTAACTGTTTGGAGCGGGGCATTACATACTACCCCACTGAGAAGAAGTTTCATCCATGAAACTTAAGAGATCAAGGAGGCAAAGATCAAGCATCAAGAGTTCAAAGGAATAAGACTCACCAACATCGTGTCCGCTCTCATCACGCTCAATATTCAACTGATACACTCTAGGCCTTCTTATCTGATCAGTTGGTTCCAGAGCAGGACCCGGAGGGGTCTGAGTCTCAACCCGAGCAGTCTTGTTGTTTCCATCCGGGTATGGTGGCGGAACCCTCTTGTTTTGGCAGTTCACTGCCTGATGCCCTATTTCCCCGCAGTTAAAACACTCATTATTTGCACCACGACAAATATCTACGGTATGGCCTGGTTTTTGGCAGTAAATGCAATTAGGACCTGGGCGCCGCTCGCCCGTTGTTTTCTTTTCTCCATTATAGTATCTTTTAGCAGGAGGGTTTCGAGGAGCCGGTGCCCTTTCTGGAGCATTTTGCGGAGTGAACTGCTCATTCTGCACGGCTGCCTCAAAGGCTTGTATATAGGTTTTGCACTCCCGGTTCATAACATCTTTTCTTAGATTATCGTTTAAGCCTTTTATGAACCGATGTGTGCGGGCTCCCTCATCGGGAATCATCGAGCTAGCGAACTTAGCAAGTTTGGAGAATTCTGACTCGTAATCTTCGACAGACATGCTCCCTTGCTTAAGCTCGGTAAACTCGTCTTCTTTTCTCTGCCTGACAGCTGGCGGGAGGAAATGTGCAAGGAATGCTTCCTTGAACATTCCTCAAGTGATCCTACCATCCTGATGCTTGGTGGCGAGGTCTGCCTTCTTGACTTCCCACCAATCGTGTGCTCGTAACCGCAACTGCATATCTGCGCACGCCACCCTCTTGTTCGCAGGTATTGAGGCAAAGCTAAACAAGCTCTCCATCTTTGCGACCCAGTCCATCACCTTATCCGGCGTGGTCCTGCCTTCAAACTCCGGAGGGTTCAACTTCAGGAACTCAGCGCCTTTAAAGGTAGACTTTCCGGCCGCGCGAGGAGGCTCGTTTGTTTCTGCTAATCCTGCGCCTTGAGGCATGGTCGGGGCAGTCACAGGTATTGCGGCGGTGCCAGATGCACCACTGTTCGCTGCTAGTGTTGTCACTATCTGCGTCAGGGAGTCAAGCTGCTTTTGTTGTGCCAAGGCTCTAGTATCAGCTCGTTGTTGTTGAGCCTCGAATCGTTCTTGTTGCGCAGCATGACGATCGTTTTGATTCTGTAACATTGCAATCAATCTATCCATTTGATCATCGCTCACGCTAGCTGCGCGCGATGACTCAGGGTTACCAGCACCTGTTCTTGTCATCTTTGCTGCAAAAGAGAGTAGCTTGCATTAGTCTCATAACGTATTATAGACTTATTGCTTGGGACGTTGGGTTTTCATACTCTTAGGGACCTTTCATACTCTCGATTTACTTCTTATAGATTTGGAATCTATTTTCGAAATTCGGGACTTTTGAAATCGCTTGAAAACTTATATCCTTTTCGAAGACGATGTTTGAAGAGGCCAAGGACGTAAAGCCATGCTCTGATACCACCTGTCGTGCCCCGATCCCGTAGGGGCCGATCCCGTAGGGGCCGATCCCGTAGGGCCGATCGTCCTCGCTTGGTCCCTACGGAACCATTCGTCCTCGCTTGGTCCCTACGGAACCGTTCGTCCTCGCTTGGGCGCGATGTCGTGCAAGCCTAAGTTGCGCTTGCACCAGGCAACGTACCTGCACAAGACAAGTTAGACAAAATATACATATATAGGCACAGAGTAAAACGCAGAGAACCAAGTTGAACATATTTGATAGCACACAAAATACTTTCTTTTTATTGAATACTAAAGATTTGGATTACAAAATGCTTGCTTGGCTGAGTTACAAAATATGCCTTAGAAGGCTTACAACTCTTTTTACATTCCCAAAACTAGCCACAACGCCCATTACATTATGCCCTTGTAGTAGGACCAAAATAACCAAAACATCTAGCAGAAGGAGAGTATCCCACTGGAGAGGTAAGCAGCAAAGGAAGCAGCACGAACACAGTCCTAAGGAAGGGTGCGCACACGCTGATTCAGGTTCAGGATGCTTGCCAGACTCTCGCTCCCAGCACCTGGATATTTGCCCACAAACGTGGGTCAGTACTACCACATGTACTGGTGAGCGACCGTGGCCAAACTCACCTTAGAAATCCACACTAAGTAAGCATATGAAGCTAGCATTATTAAGTGGTCTTTCTGGTTGTCTAGTTTCTTTTTAACAATTCATGCTAGGAAACATAGACAATATTTAGCATATGCATATGATATTTCTTACCCACGGCCGAGCGGTTATCCCTGCAGCAGACACACAAGTTAGCCACAATTTGCATATGAATAACTTATGAATCAAAAATAGGCATCAATGTGTTAGGTATGCAAGAAGGTAAACCTAGCAAGCGCCCTAACTATATGATGGTCCCCTCCACGGGAATAGTAGTTGGGACGTACAAGCCCATCCTACTAATGGACGAGTCTACCCTCCCGTAAGTAAGGACGTTCACGCCTCAGGGTATCTAGATCTCTTTCCGGCCGAACGATCCCCAGTGCCCCAGGGACCGCCCGAGAGATAATCCTTGTGCACAAGTTGTCCTGACCAAATGCATGAATGCAAGCCCTATCAGAAAATATGCTATCATGCAACTGATGAACAATGCACACATAAGTCTATCTCTTCTTTTCTCTTTTCTAGATCAAGTCCAGAGTTTCCAGCTATAATACTCGAGGCACAGCATACAAGGGACAATAATCAACTAGTAAGGTAGCAGTTCAATACACGAAGCATGCAATACTTTTCTTTTATCTTTAGCTTATCTTTTTAGTGAGGCAACATAATTTCAAGTGAACTAGAGATTCTTTATTAGGCATGCAGACTTAAAGGATTCATCGAAGGGCCTAAGCCACTCACCTAATGAACCGAACGAGGGGATGGGGAAGCCTAAGCGACGTTCACTCCTTGGTTATGCGTCCTGAAAATGCAACAATACTTGGTTAGCATACTTCAATCTCTTTCCCTTACGATTCGGAAGAACGCGCAAGCGAGAAAGCGAAATCATGAAAACCAAGTCATCGAAAGCAACTCAAAACACAAAGCAACACAAAACCAAGAAGCAAAGCAACCAACAAAACTCTTGGACTTATTTCAATAGAAGCCGTTCGATTAATTCGAAGGGTTCATTGCACTTCGTCCGTGTTGATTCGGTAAGGTTTCTCCGAGACTCGATTCTCAACCGAGTCGAAGCAGCGTAGTGTTCCATAAGTAACCGTTTGGAGCGGGGCGTTACACGTATTAGCCCTAATTTTAGATCTCCCAGTCATTAAAAGTAGAACCAAATCTCGTGCATTAAATGCAGAGATCTGCCCCCATCTCCCGCATTAACTGCAGAGATGTGCCTTGAGTTCTGTACGAAGAACAGCTTTTGACGTGGCGGTTGGTTTCGTCTCATCCTGAGCATAAAAGCTCATCTCTGCCTGTGTAGAATAGGCAGCATATTCCTTGAATGCGTAAACGACGTCTTATATCAAGGATTATATCACTAAACAACAGCCTGGGGCTCTATGTAGAATCATCATTACAGCCGTCCTCTCGATCGTCGTGCAGTACTCTTTATCAGGAGTCAGGTTCACTGCTTTGTCTGACAGGTTCATTCAAGGAATACGAAGAGTTCCTCGTACAACTTCCCGCTGCATTAAAAGCAGACAGGTTTTATGCCGAAGTGGCGATGTAGCAACCTTTTTACGCCAAAGCAGTCTGGAAGTACTGCTTTACGCAGATTGTTCTGGATCTATATTTTATGCGGAATAGCGCTGAAGCTCTACTATACGCCAATGGCTCTGAAGTCATGTTTTATGCCACCCAGTACTGGAGCTCTGTTTTACGCGGGCTTCCTACATGTTGGGAGTTTTACGCGTATAATACCCCAGCGTATTTTTTATGCTTCTACAAGACCCCCTTCAAAGTTTTTAAATTCCTCGTAATTTGAAATACTTTGAATGAAGCATAAAACGGTCAATATTTGACTCGTTCTGCGAGGCTGATTTCTCGACGAATTTTTAGGAATTTGTTAGGATTTGGCAAGTTCTCTTCTACCTATATAAAGGCAGGTGAGTGAACCTATTTTTCCCACACTTCCTTCACCAACAAGAGATGGTTGCCGAGATTTGTCGGTCTGACTTGAGGAAGAAGAAGATCATATTCTTTCAGCATATAAGGGGCCGTAAAAAGATGCATCTTCGAGCAAATGTCCTCTGCAACGATGGATCATGGAAGGATATCATACCTTCCTTTGCTCGGGATGATCAGCAATTTTATATGGCAATTCGTCTAGGAGAGGGGAAGGGTCTCATTTGGCCACACAGCTTGCAAGCTGTATTTTCTCCCATTATGGCGCAGGACGAGGGTAGACAATTTGGCCCTGTCTTCCAGTATTGTGTTGGGTCTGAACCCTAACACAAATCTAGGGCATGCCTGCCATGGCGTATGGAGGGTGGGCTTGCGTAATTGATACATGCCCAATTCTGTATCCTTTTGCCATTAATTATTTTCTTGTTAATCGACCGCGGAAGCCGATTAACTGTTGTAGAAGAAGAAAAAGACCTACACCAATATGAGAACCTGGCATAGCAGATTCTTGGTGTGATCTTAAATAAAAAATGAGAAACCCTTTGTAGGAAAAGGATTTCCATTATATGTAATCATGAAGATGAAAAATCCTTTGTAAACTGGATTTCCATCATATGTAATCATGATTAATAGATTTGTCTTCTTTTACGCATCTGATAATTTGCTATATTTGTTGTGAGGAAGTCTGATAATGTGCAGCTTCAGCACATCTGAATAATTTTACGTCGACTCTGATAAAAGAGTATCTAATCATGTCCCGTCTTTTACGCGTAACTGAAGGCGCGTAGAAAGCTCCTTAGCATTTGTCTTTGAAGATCCAAACTGTCATGCTATTTTGGACAAGGTGTCGCATAAAATTCTGAACTGTCACTTCTTTTGTACGAAGAATTTTCTGTTCAGACCATCATCTTCAAGAATAGTTTCCCAAAAATCCCTTGAAATAGGGTGAGAAATATCCGTTGAACAAGCCATACTTGAACTTTTTTAAAAGATTCTGACATGACTTTGGATGACCTTCCAATGGCCCAAGAAGAAGAGTCATCTTCAATGCTGAACTCTGCATATTTCAGGCACTTGGAATGTTTTGTAGCCAAAAAGGAGCATTGTTTGCGTAAACCCTTGTAATTGGACATCTGTAGCTTTCGAGCATAGAATCGTAGACTTGTAGCCTCTGAGCGTAAAAAGCTTCTGAACGTAAAAACGTAGATTTGTAGCCACTGAGCGTAAAACCTGCTGAGCGTAAAATCGTAGATTTGTAGTCTCTGAGCGTAAAATCCGGATCCGTTACGCAGCATAACTGTCCGTCTTCTTTTTTCAAATGATGGGCTGACATGGTCCTAAATCATAACCGACTATTAAATATCGGATTTGGTTAGGGATTCGAAGAGTTATCCGAACTCTATAAATAGCCCAATATCTTAAGAGGAAAACCCTTTATCTGTCTTCGCAAAATCCTTGCTTTCCAAAAACCCTTCTTCTTTGTCTCTTTCCTGAGAACTCAGATTCGTCATGGCACATAAACAGGCTTCCACTGCTAAGGGAAAGAAGGTCGCTTCCTCATCTTGCTCCACTGCTCAAGCACGAGCAACTCCCATTAGGCTGAGTGAGCCTCGATCTGAACGAAGTGCTCCACCGTCGAGTTGTGCTCCGGACATTACAGGTAAAGACTCCAGGAGGAAAACCCTTCGCACACGTTGTACGTGCATGCACAAGGTCATCTTCTATGCTGAGAGCCTCTTCGAGGAGGATGATGTACATAGATGTTTTATTATTACGCGCATATTTCTAATGTGTCGGCATAAAAACTCTATATTTTTGCAGTCTGGCGTAAAAAAACTCAGACTGTCAAAATTTGGCGTATACTACAAACTTTGAATTTTACGCGCTTGATATGAATTCCGGTGTAAAAATTCAAATTTTGTCAATCTGGCGTAAAAGCTCAGACTGTTAGATTTTGGCGTATACTGCCAACCTTGAATTTTACGCCTCGGAAGTAAATTCCAGCGTAAGACTCCAGTTTTTACAGTCTTGGCGTAAAAGCTCAGACTGATAATCTTTGGCGTAAACTGCAAGGATGTAGCATCTAGCGTAAAATCTGACTTGTTTTCTTGTATTTTGTAGTGGACTTGCAGATCCCTCTTTTTGCTGAGGTGATGGGCTCTGCTGCCGGAATGTTGAACTCCAATTATCTGGAGGATTTGTTCCATATGACATTTCCCATCTCTGGAGCCAATTATCCTGAAGAACGGGGAACCCTGATCTCATCCCAAGGAGAACGCATGCTGCTGAGTATGATCAGTGGGGAGCTCCTGACATATATAGATGGGACGGAGTATAAAAAATCAGGTTTCTTGTTCGGGGATGTTATCGACAAAGAGTCCCAGACTAAACCCAGGTTTCTTGGTTGCGGCTATGAGCGCCACTAGCGTTGGGCTGCCTATCAACCCCCACTTGTTCTTAGCCTTGATGGAGCGATACAACTCGCTCACTGGGACTTTTGCCACTCTGCTAGGTGAGTTGGGCTTGGCCCTTCATGAGATGACAGAGATTTCGAAGCTGCCAATGGGGGATACCCCTTATGAAGAGTACGTTCCCACGAATAGGGAGTTGAAGAATTCAAGCCCTCGGGCAGTGGCAGGGTACCAGGAGCTGATGTGCCACTATCTTGCCTGCACCACTTTCTACAAAGAGCCTTCTGATTTGGCTCACATCAAAAAGTGGGCAACCTACCTCTTCTTCCACCAGGCCAAAAATGCTAAGCTGGACAAGGTTGTAGATAGCAGAGATAAGCACTTGAACCTCCTGAGCATGCTCAGCGCCAACACGGTCGATGACCTTATTGAAGACGCAGGGGCTCCAGATTATACTCTCAATGAGGAGATAGGGGGTTATCCTGCAGGCACAAAAGCCCTCAGTTATATGAGGCATTATCGCAAGCCTCTGTCAAGGGAAGCTCAACTAGCTGGCTTCTTCTCTGTCTGGCTACGCCGATGGGTAGTGCCTGGCATCGCATCTACGGACCGCATACATCGCAACACCTTATGGCCCACAGTGCGTTTGGTATTCGGAGAAAGACTGGGCCTGCTCCGTGCCATGGTGTGTAGAGTACAAGCTGGCCTGAGGGCAATTACTAATGGGCTGCTAGCTGATAATACGCAGCGTGAAGGATTTCCCCGAGTGGAATTACCATTCCTATACTTGATGGGATGGTTAATTCTTCACAACACCAGGGTGATGTCTCCCGGTCCTGCCAGCAACTTGGGAAATAACTTTTTCTTGAATTACAAGAATTCCCCTTGGAATGTGGCGACCGTCATAGATTGCCGGCGGGCGTTAAATTTTGCCCACGGCTGGAAGCTCTTCTATACCGTTCCCCTCGTACATATCAATCAACAGGGGACGAAACTTAAGGATGAGGGCCATGGGAGGACCATTCTTTCTTCTGAAGCCTTCTACTGGTTGGTTTGCATTAGACCTTCCCATTTGCTGTACAGAAGTGAGGACCACTGCTACCTGGAACCTTATTTGCCCAGTCGGTTCGCCAGGCAATTTGGGTATGACCAGTTGCATGTGGGGAATCCCATCACCAGTTTCAAGTCCAAAGGTGGACTTATTGGTGGAGCCAGAGGATGGCGGTACTTTATCACGGGTTGTACAGGTGCAATATTTGCTGTACCTACGACTTCTCTCTCTATGGAGTTGTGCATTCTGCACTCGTACGCGCAGTTCTATGCGTCCATCAATACCTTCCATCGCGATTTTGATGTGCATAGAAGTTTTAGGATGCCCTCCCATAGGTCCACTGGAAGGGAGAAGATTTCGTCTGTTTCCTCGGATGAGAATAAAGATACCGCCAGGGTAGACGAGTTCTTGTTGATAATACCGAGAGGGGTAATAGCTCCGCCAGCAGAGCCTCTCGTTATCCACCATAAACGGAAGGCTTCTACTCTGAAAGAGCCTTTCCCCTGCAAGAAGAAGATTGCTAGAGGTCCGAAAAGGGCTTCCACCAGAGGGGCTTCTAGGAGTGAGCCTGTCGTTTCCCCTGTTGGGGATGATTCTTTGATTAGAGGTCCTTCGCCTTTTAGAGAGGGAACCTCTGTAGTTCCGGCTGACAGTGCCGGAGATTCTTTGCTCGAGATCGCTGCTGCTACTACTGCTTCTGGTAGTGCTACGAGATCGCCTTCAAGGCCGAGCCTATTAAGAATACCTTTATCCAGACAAATAATGGGAATAACCCCTCATTCGTTTATAAATATTTCCAGCAAGATTCCACCCGATGAACCTCGAGCGGATCTTAGTGACGACTGGAAAGACTATCCTCCAACGTCAGTTGGTGCCCCCTCTTCTCCAGGTATGACTGCTTGCTTAGCATCATAAAGAAATGATTTAGCTGTACAGGCTGCAGACGCGACATATATACCATCGGCCATGGGTAAGTGTTGTCTTTTCGCCTCTTTTAGGAAAATTAACATCAAGTTGATATTAACTTTCTCATGTCTTCTTTTCAGGCGAAGACATCTCTAGGGAGGGCAGAGTTGACGCAACCTTTGACTTTGTTGCGGATCCTGCCGATGAAACGGCGGTGTTTGATACCGAAGAGGCATGCTTTGAAGCTGCCGATCCTTCGTCCGTAATATTTTTGGGTGTCGTCTCGCCAACAGCAGTTCAGATATCCTCAAAGGAGGATGAGCCCGTCATCACGACTGTGCCTCTTTTTTTGAGTATGCCAGCAACTTTAACCGTTGCTGGTGTACCTTCTTTTATAGCGCCATCTGTAGAGGCAATGATTGTGGCAACGTCCTCCGCAGTCATTCCTGAAAGGCAATTTCCTGGTATCACAGCCACTCCTAGCGTGCATCCAGTCTTCGATATGCTGATTGAACAATATACCAGCCTATTCTACCGCAGCTTGAAGGAGTTAATTTCTATGGTGTTGGAGAAGAACCTGAGCTTTGATAATCTGCTGACGTCCTCCCAGCTTGCGATAGCGCCGATCAAAAATTTCAATGACGCTGGAAGAGCTGATGCGCTGGAGCAAATAGTTAATGGTTTAGAATAACCCATTAACGAATATTTGCAACTATCTCGAGGCAGCATCGATGATATAGTTTAGGCCGAGTATGACTACTTGACTGCGAAGCTTGCTAAGCAGATGGAATGTTTAAACAAATCCATCCAGGAATAGCAGCAGGAGATGGATGAAGAGCAGGCTGTCTTGACGGAAGTTATCCCTCAGCTAACCAAGTGCGAGGCCGAATATGAGGGAAATGACGCGAGGGTTCACAAATTGGAAGCTAAACTCGCTCAGGCAAAGGAGCAGGCTCTCAAGACGTCGGCAGCTCGAGATGTGCTGAAGAGCCGAATGGATTCAGCTCAGCAGAACTTGGCACACGCGGGTATCATCCGCGCCGGTTTTGTTCATGCTCGGTCGAAACTATCCCTCTTGAGTGTTGACGAGGCACGACTGGAGCGGTATCGCGCTAACATCTTAGACTCCAGGAATAAGAGGATGGCTACTTTAGGGCAATAGATTCGCGACTTAACTGCTCCTCCCCAATGATGTTTCTTTTTGTTTCTCCTGTAATTTCTCAAAGATAATAAAGACATATTTTCTGACTTTGTGGACCCATCACTTTAGAATATGATAGGCTAAGATAAAAGTGATATCAGAGGTATTATTAACATGACATACTTTCGTTAAGGTTTTGCTGAATGTAAATATATTCAGAGGTAATATGAACCTGATAGAATATAATCCAACTAAATTTGTATACTAAACACTATCAAAGGTAATATGAATATGATAGGTTTAAAAATTAGTTAAGCATATCCATTAAGAGGTCATATGAATCTGATAGAATATGATCCGGCTAACCTTTGTCCATGGTATCGTCAGAATAAGATCTTCAACATAGTCCGTTAAGCAAAGGAGATCAAGTATAGTACTTCTTTGGGAATTTGCTGTTGATAGGAGCCATTACCAAATTTTCATTAGGCTTGGCTAATCTGTAAGCGCAATTTGCAATCATATAAGGGCCCTCCATTTCTTTATGATTATTTATACGAACTTTGGACCTCGTACCAGAGGTAATATGGACGTAGTACGATACCGTGTTTGTTGAGGACATCCCGCTGGGAGATTTTTGTGGACCCATTACTTTTTGTGCATGTTTTAGTACAAGTAATAGGTTTGAGACAAGTCCTGACAGAGATAATATAGACGCGGTAAAATATGACTCTGTGGGGATGAATATGGACTGACTTTTTCTTTGCTGGGGAAAATGAGGATAGTTTAGAGGTAATATGGACATGAATATTTCGTTTCCATTGTGGGCATTCCACAGGAGAATTTTTTGTGGACCTATTACTTCTTATGCATGAAAGTGCAAGTAATAAGTTTAGGACAAGCCCTGCCAGAGGTAATATGGACGTGGCAGTTTTTATGGACCTAACACCATTGGCGTACTTAGAGTTAAGTACGGGTGCTAAGCTGAGATGACAACCGATATCAGAGGTAATATGGACATGAAAATCGATAGCTAAAACTCGGAAGGTTTTTTCAGAGGTAATATGAACATAAACTAGTGTCTGAAAAACTCATTGAGGAGTGATTCATTGAGTGAGGTCTATCCCAACATGAGGATAGACCAAAGGATTATTTCGTTGGGGAAATTAATGGAACGATAGCTCAGAGGTAATATGAACATGGCTAGCGTCTAACGAGACTGATTTGAAAGGTCATTGCGGGAGTGTGCAAGTAGACCTAATGATTGCTCCGCTGGGGGGAGTTTTGAAGATCCATCATCTATTGCGTATCTGGGATTTTTTGATACGGATGATGGCTTTTTACAAGAATTTGTAGCGAAGGATAAAATATTGCACATAGGCGCTGGGGATGAATAACCAAGAATTGATTTGTTCATCTGGATTGTGGACTTATTATCCATGGCGTACTTTAAGTACAGATAATAAGTTGAAACGACTAGCACTATCAGGGGTTATACGAACGTGATAGTAGGAAGTCAAAGAGGAGAACTTCACTCAGAGGTAAGGTAGACATCGAAAAGTTCTGAAAATATCTTACTTAGAGGTAATGTGGACATGGTAAGATATGACTCAGGGGATAAAGAAAAATAGGATAGAAGAAATATGGAAATGACAATTTTTTTGTGGTGATAGATTTACTCTGCTGGAGAAAGTGAAGAGACGTAGTTCAGAGGTAGTATGGACATGAACTGATCTATAGCCCCAAACTGGGAGGTTTGCTCAGAGGTCACTTGGACATGGCAAATTCAGCTGGGGAAAATGAGGATAGTTCTGAAGGTTGCTCATCTGGGGAGACACCGTCTTCTCTTTATAAATGCAAAGTGATAACTTTGGCATCAATCAACTCATGGATTTTCCTTTTTAGCATATAGCAATCCTTCGTGGGATGATGAATATACCGATTAAAGAGACAATAATCTGGGTCATCGACTTTGCCGGCCCTCTCAGGGTATCTAATATTGGGCAGCCAAAGTTTATTTTCCTTCATCAATATATTGAAGATTTTAGTGATGTCATCCTCATTGAAGGATAAAGTCCCCTTTGCCTTTCGGGCTCTCGATACCTGAGTCGTACGGTCCTTAGGGAAGACGGTCACAGTTGAATCATCTTTGGACTCAGAGGGTCTTCTACCCCCAGCTTTGGATGTTGCTCTATTTTGTCGAGAGAGACCACCCCCAGACATGTCATTGTCTGATTTGCCTCTATCCACAGAAGTTGATTTAGATGGACCTCCCTCTGGTATTATAGGATTAGACTCTAGAGGTTTGGAGTTTGCAAGAGATGTGGTAAACCCAAACCCAAAATGATTTCGTTGATAGTAAAGATCACCATGCAACGATATTCGTCTGCCTTTTCCATAGTTGAGATCCCGCTTCAACTTCAGATCATAACCCATGTTTTGCGTACTCCTCAAAACTTGTGGGCTATATCTGTGGATTTGCATTCTCCTAATATCTGATTCGTGAGAATCTTCTTGTATAATTGGTTTATTTCACATGCGACCGAAGATTATTTGATGCTGGTCATTGCGAGTTGGTGGAACAATAAAGACAGAATCTTTATGTGGCCCATATATCATGACGACATTAGATGTTGACGTATCTTCCCACATGATCTCCCCACGCTTGAAAGTTAGGGGCGCTAAATCTTGATTTTGACCCCTATCTTTGCATTTCTGGATCAAAAAATCTCACAAATCATTGAGATTAGCAGAAGAAGAAGAAGAAGGCTTATTCTGCCTTTTTACATCAGTAGGCCTGTGGAGATTGGGAACCATAACCCTTTCTCTGCCATATGAGTAGAGCAGTTCAGCCATGTGGGTAGCATACGATCCATCATCCGTCTAAGGAGCATATTTCCCCATGAAGCAGGTCTTCTTTACGCGGATGGGCTTACCCTGGCGTAATCTAGAGTTTTGTACGGGTTGGCATAAAACAGGGAGAGCCCTAAATGGCCTCCAGCGCCACGCGTATTCTGAAGAGCGGGCAACTTCTTCTCTTGGTGGCGTACAACTATAGCATTCGAAAGATTCGCCACTTGTTTTCCCTTGATGTGATCCAAGGGTCCATCTGCCTCCTCGTAGATGGGAGATGTATTTTTACGTGCAGGGTACGTTTGGAATTTCTGAATTGGCGTTGAGGCGTTGTCAAAAATTTTGTCTGCCACGTCACAGACGGGAGACAAAATTTTATGCGCGAGGTACGATATAGACTTCTGGATTGGCACTAAGGCATTGCCAGAAGCTTTGTCTGCTATGTCACAGACGGAAGACAGAGTTTTATGCGCAAGGTGCGGTATAGACTTCTGGATTGGCACTAAGACATTGCCAGAAGTTTTGTCTGCCATGTCACAAATGGGAGACAGAGTTTTACGTGCAAGGCGCACAGGTTACGATGTCACAACCTTGTTGGTCGGAGAGAGAGAGCCTGCAGGAAGGGTAGAGGATGTCCGGGGCATCCATACTTTATGCAACTTCCAGTTGTCTTGAATAGAGAGGGAATGAGAGCCACCCCCTGCGCGAAGCATGTCTTCATAAGCAGATTGGTCGAATTGGACGACCAGAGTCTTCTTCGTTGATCCGACGGATACATCATCGTGTTGAGCAATAGCTTTCTCGTTAGATGAGAAAGTAGTCCGCAGCAGAGTCGCCATCTTGTGTTTGATAATAAACGAAAGAAATTGAAACTAGGTTTATATGAAACCCTTTCTTTGTTTACAAACAAGAAAAAGAAGTACAATTAATCCTATACAAGGATGTTAAGTACAAAAATTTGATTCTGGAAAAATATTGCTATAGGAGTCTAATCTGCGGTCGATCACTTTGTCCTTTGGACCACACGATGATGAAGAAGTGTTGTAGAAGACGAATAAGAAGCTTCAAAGACTGCAGGAGGGATTAAACTCTCGTTGCCAAAGTAGTCAATCAATACTCTCTGGATGTACTCTTTTTTCTCCCTTGAATTCGACCTTTGTCTGTGACTCCTCAATTCTTTCGACTTTTTAAAATTCTCTGCCCCCTACTCTTGTGGCCGAAAGTCTCTACTTATAGAGTTCGGTCACAGTAACTGACCAGTCGGTGTAAAAACCGAAGAGCGGAGAGAGCTGCACCTTTTATGCGGCGGTTATAATAACTGCAATCCACGTCTGAATGATCTCCTGAATCTGCGTGTGACGCATGTCCTATTATGAGATAACACGTATAATCGCTCATCGAAGATCACGGCATGCAAGCCACGTAGGTAACTGCCCCTCGCGTAGAGAAGGTTGGCATAAAATCTAAATAACTGTCATGTTGGCATAAAAGCCAAATAGTCATCTTGTTGGTCGTAGAAGCCAAGTAGTCATCTTGTTGGCGTAGAAGCCAAGTAGCTGTTTGGTTGGCGTAGAAGCCAAATAGCTGTCTTATTGGCGTAGAAGCCAAATAGCTATCTTGCTGGCGTAGACACTAAGTTCTGCGTAAAGCTTGATGCTGTATGGATAGGTAACCAGCCTAAAGATAGCCAATTATCCTTCTTTGACCGAGGTCTTTAGCGTATTCTGGGCCAAATAGCCTTATCACGCACCTTTGCAAATATAGCCTGAGTTGGCTTATTTCGAGGAGATAGCATATGGCGTACTCCTATAGTTAAAAATAGCAAGGTCGGTATATTTTGAGGAGATAGCATACGGCGTGCTCCTATAGCTGAAAATAGCCTGGTTGGCGTAATATGCAGGTGTAGTGATGTGAGCGTATTAGCCCTAATTTTAGCTCTCCCAGTCATTAAAAGTAGAACCAAATCTCGTGCATTAAATGTAGAGGTCTGCCCCCATCTCACGCATTAACTGCAGAGACGTGCCTCGAGTTCTGTACGAAGAACAACTTTTGATGTGGCGGTTGGTTTCGTCTCATCCTAAGCGTAAAAGCTCATCTTTGCCTGTGTAAAATAGGCAACGTATTCCTTGAATGCGTAAACGACGTCTTATATCAAGGATTATGTCACTAAACGACAGTCTGGGGCTCTGTGTAGAGTTATTATTACAGTCGTCCTCTCGATCGTCGTGTAGTACTCTTTGTTAGTAGTCAGGTTTACTGCTTCATCTGACAGGTTCATTTGAGGAATACGAATAGTTCCTCGTACAATTTCATGCTGTATTAAAAGCAGACAAGTTTTACGCCGAAGTGGCGATGTAGCAACCTTTTTACGCCAAAGCAGTCTGAAAGTGCTGCTTTACACGGATTATTCTGTAGCTATATTTTACGCAGAATAGCGCTGAAGCTCTGCTGTATGCCAATGGCTCTGAAGTCATATTTTATGCCACCCAATGCTGGATCTTTGTTTTATGCGAGCTTCCTGCATGTTGGGGGTTTTACGCGTATAATTCCCCAGCATATTTTTTATGCTTCTACAGTGCTATCTCCCACTTTATCCCATTCTACCAAAAATATTGCTTGATATCTTGATACATCTTGGTACCTTCTAGATGAATTGAATACTGGGAACTGTGCGCCTCGTTCATTACTTCTTGTTGTATATCTCCACTTGGTACACAGAGACAGTTTCCAAACCTAAGAGTTCCATCTTCATGAATCGTCAACTCTTTCCTGAGACCAGTTTCATATTTCGCTCGAAGCTTCTAAACTTTAGTATCCTCTGCCTGAGCCACCTTAATCCTCTCTATAATGGTAGATTGTACCTATAAACTAGCTAATACTAATATACCTTGCAGAAGTACTATCTCGATCCCCATTTCTCGAAGATCTTCTAAGATATGTCGCTGCGATGTTAACATAAATATGCTACCTCTCCTGCTAAGAGCATCTGCTAACACATTTGCCTTGCCTGTATGGTACTGAAGTTCCATATCATAATCCTTTATCAATTCTAGCCACCTCCTCTACCTCATGTTCATATCCTTCTCAGTGAATATATACTTTAAGCTCTTGTGATCCATAAATATCTCTACCCGATCACCATATAAGTAGCGCCTCCACAGCTTCAGTACAAATACTACCGTCGCCAACTCCAAATCGTGGGTCAAATAATTCTTCACGTCATCTCAAAGCTGCCTCGATGCATAAGCTATCACCCTTCCATGATGCATCAATATACAACCAAGTCCTTTGCCTGGTGCATCGCAATACACTATAAACCCTCCTGAATCCACTGGAAGCATGAGAATCGAAGCTGAAATCAATCTCTTCTTCAATTATTCAAATAATGTCTGGCACTCTTCCGACCAGTCGAACTTAGCCTTCTTCTATGCCAATCGAGTCAGCGGTGCTAAAATCCTTGCAAAGTCTGCCACGAACCTCCTGTAGTATCCTGCCAATCCCAGGAAACTACATACTTCAGCTACTGTCTTAGGAAATGGCCAACTCTCTATGACCTCAACCTTCTTCGGATCTACTGCTACTCCTGCTCCAGAGATGATGTGACCCAAGAATGCCATATGATCCAACCAAAACTCTTACTTACTGAGCTTTGCGTATAAATGGTATTCCCTTAAAATATGTAAGACCTTCCGAAGATGCTCTTCGTGCTCCCCTTCGCTACTAGTATAGACTAGAATGTCATCCATGAAAACTACCACAAACTGATCTAAATACGGCAGGAAAATACGGTTTATCAAATCCATAAATATTGCTAGAGCATTAGTCAGTCCGAATGGCATAACTAAGAATTCGTAACTCCCGAACTCTTACTTGATGATACCCTGATCGAAGATCGATCTTAGAGAAAACCTTGGCTTTACTCAGCTGATCAAACAAATCATCGATCCTTGGAAATGGATACTTGTTCTTCACGGTTATATTGTTCAACTATCTGTAGTCGATACATAACCTTGACGACCCATCATTCTTCTTCAATAGAACCACTGGCGCTCCCCAAGGTGATCCACTGACTTGAATAAACTTCTTTGACTTCAGTTCTTCTATATATTGGTACATTATGTCTAGTTCTAATGGTGCCATTTGCTAAACTTTATAAGATATTGGCCCTGCTCCAGGAATCAAATCTATACAAAACTCAAAATCTCTTACTTGGGGTAACCGTGGTAGTTCTTCTAAGAAGACGTCTAAAAACTCCTTAACTATCTCGAAAAGTTGTTCTTCTGTCATTACTATCGTTGCAATCCTATCTTCATGTTGGTTTCCCACAGATCTGTCAAAGGTGATACCCTCCATGCCCGGGATACTAAATAATATCGTACCCTTATGGTAATCTATCAAAGTATGACTGTCTCTCAGCCAGTCCAAGCCTAAGATAATGTCAAAGTTACCCAAAGGAAATTTGATCTATACATATTCCACAAACTCCTACGAGCCCATAACCATTGAGTATATTCAACCTCTCTGGCAACACCTCAAACTCCAATCCAATGTGTGTCATAAATCATACAGATACAAATGAATAAGATGCACATGAATCAAACAATGCTATGGTAGGAAAATATACGACAAAAATATTGCCTGCCACCACATCGCCCGATGTTAAAGCCTCTTCAAAAGACAAGGTGAATGCCTGCCCTTGGCCCTGCCATACTCCTCGTTGTTATCTCCCTTAGTGATGCTATTGTGGCCTCTACTGGCCCTGCTGATGATTCTGCTGCTGCTGGTACCTCTCATCTTGCGTCAGTAATGGACGCTGAGCTAATGGGCACACTGTTATCCCTGGCCCTCTTTGTTGCACTGCTCCTTGTGCTAGCAGCGCTGAAAATTGGTGAACTGGCCCTCCTGGCCTCTATATCATTGGACAATTGATAGTCCGATGATCTGGACTGCCATACCTCATGCATAACCCATTAGCTTTCCTACATGCATCTCTATTGTGGCCTTCCTAGCCATAATAAGTACTTCTCGCTAGTTCTCCCTGGCCTTGTTTTTGTTGTTGCTGTTGCCTTGGCTGCTGCCGAGCCGGTACTGTCACTGTCAAAACTGTCGCCCTCCTTGGTGCTGAATCATAGATCTGAACGCCAGGTGATGGTGCTGACGTCCGAGGTACTCCTCCACCTCCTCCTCCAGTTTGAGCATGAGACCTCTTTTGGCATCATATCCTTGCCGATAACCTCAGCATGGTAAGATCGTACCTCTAAGCTGCTATCAGTACTTCTTCATAAGTCTGGTAGCCGTGCCCCTCTACCAGTTATAGAATCTCTAGATGAAATCCTACCTGGAACCTTATTGCTCTATCCGACTCAGTATCCACCATAGTTAGAGCGAATCTACTCAGCCTGTAAAACTTGGCTGCATGTCCATTCACTATTCTACCGACCTGCTTAAGACCGATAAATCTCTGTTGGAGCTTATACTGCACTATGACTCTAAAATATTTAGCCCAGAATCGAGCTCTGAAACTGTCCCCAGAGATAGAACGCCTCAAGCCAACCTTTACTGGCGTCCACTAGTCACGGGCAAGGTCCTGAAGTTATAATCGGACCAGGCCAACTTGTTTATCAGCCGGTACCTTCGCTGCCGCTAGAATAACTTTGATGTCTTGGAGCCATGCATCTTCCATGATGGTGTCCTCCGTGCGGTCAAAGTATCTTTGGTTAACTCGACAAAATCTAATCGAAGCCCACGAATCAGTCCTCTTGCCTCTTTCTAGAGCCGTCTGTAAATCTTGACTCAATAAGACATTCTGCTCTTGTTGTTGAAATTGCTGATGATGTTGCACTGCCATCTAATGTTGCTGCGTAGCCATCATTTTTTGGAGGAACTCCAGTAATGCCCGGGTGTCAAGTACCATTTGTACTACTGGTACTACTGGGGTACGGGGATATCAGGGGCTGGTTGCTCAACATGTCCAACTTTCAGTTCCACCATGCCAGCATGTTCAACTATTAGCTCTACTCGAATTTGACTCTGAACAGGTGCTACCTCCCGTTATTTCCCAGGGGAACCCTGTCCTTCCAAGCCTGCTGCTCCAGGAACTGAAGAAGCCCTAAAGAAAAGGACAAGAAATATCAAGAACAAGACTGGAAGGATCAAGAAAATAATTGATTCGATAGTCAAGCAAGGCTTCGAGTAGAACAAATTCTAGATTTCAAAGGCACATGTTTGATTAAGACTCCTATGATCATAACACCCCACAAGTCTGAAAACACAGACCTACATGGGCCACCACTAAAACCTTGTCACGCCCAGTATCGAAATAAGGAGACGGATATGGCCAGCTCCCCCGTACAAGGTGTAGATCGTCGTACGACGGTCACGGCTGTAACTAGACAAGAGGGTGCATACTACAAGCAAGTGACTTAGGGTCCAACATTAAATCTTTTGTCTCAATCAGTCAATTAAGAATAAAAACATAGAACATATATGTCACCCTCATATTTTTAATCAAGGGTAGTTTGGTAATTGACATGGGTATTTTTATTTTAGGATTGATTGTATTTAATATTGTGCATGTATAATTAATTATTTGTTGTATTATTTATTTATTATTAGATGGTAGATTATTTTGGACTTATGTAGTGGACCTAACCATTTAAATTAGATGCATGAACCCAACATTTTAGTTTAGTTTAGATTGAGCCCATGAATTAGGCCCATGTATTAGGAGGATGGATTAATTAGTGAAACCATTAGACTGGAACCTTCCTCCCTTAATTAATTCTTCATGAGAGGCCCCAAGGGATATTTTGGGCATTTTATAATTGCTTGGGGAAGGGGTATATGGCCGGCCATATGAGGAGGAGAGAGAGTGTCTCTTATTTTATTTTTCTATTTGCAATTAGATCTACATTTTTTCCTTTCCAAATTTCTTCATTCCCTCATCATTCTTTCACAAATTTCTTCACAAATTCCTTCCCTATTTCTCAATTGAGGCTTCTACAATAAGGATCTACAAGAAGAAAGCAAGGATCAACAAGGAGGAGGCTAAGATCTATAAAGAGGAGGCAACATTCAATATTTAGGGATTTTCATTGGAAATCCATCTCCCAATAGGTACATTTCAGTTTTTCTTCTTGTAATATGTTTTAAATCTAAGATTTAACCATGAGAAATCATCCCACATGCGTAGGCTACCCATAGGATTTGGTTTTAGGTTCATAAGAGACCTATAGTGGAAGTTATGTGTGTTTTTGTATCAATTTTAGGAAAATTCTGATATTGGCACATGTGGTATTTGTCAATTGGTCAAATAGATCAATTTGACATATACTTGATTGTTTGTGACTAGTGTCATATCCACAATTGGGTACGTGTAGGCCGTATCTCGTTAATTTGGCAATACGGGTTATTTTTGGGAGATTTCCTCCGACACGGGGATTTGTGCATATCATTTCTTGACATAGAAACGTTGTTATTATTATTATATGTATAGTTCATAATTAGTATTCTAGACTTGCTCGTGTCCTTCAGGATACGTTTGGTTGTGTGGTGGAGCCGTGTCGCAAGCGTATTATAGAATGAGTGGGATACGGGTGCGGTGCACTCCAAGTGTTTGGTATTGCTCTTAATTCTATATGTACTTGTGTATATATACATGTAGGTTATATTATATAATATATATATATATATATATATATGTATAAAAGTTTATGTATATAGATAGATTTATATATCTATATAACTACGTGTATATATATACCTATGAGTGATTATATATGTATATGTGAGTGTATATATATGTATAGATTGATATACATAGAGGTATATGTAAATATGTATATGTGTTTTGGTGTGAGCTATGTATATGTGTGTCAATAGGAGATTGATATATTATAAATATAGATTGATATTAGAGGTGTATGTACTAGTGTTTATATGTGTATGTGTGTATATGTTTGTGTGTATTGTGTGTTGTGAGAGTGTCAGTGAGTGAGTGAATGAGAGTAGTCAGTGACAACAATGTGGAGTTCAGTCGAGCCACAGCAAGAATGTGCACAGCAAAGAAGGGGGAGGCACTGTGCAGCTGCACAACAAGCATGCTCGAGGCAGTATTAGTGCAAGGGGAGAGCATCCTGTACATCGTATAGTGCACAACAAAGAGTACAACAGGAAGCTTCACTGCAGTTAGCCACTTCAACAAGGGCTCGTGCAGCCTCGAATACTGCAGCACAGTTTCCAGTCTACATTGATTTAACAGAGGAGTTACTGCAGTAGCAGTGAGCAGGATACTCACTGCAGGATGTGCAGTGGCAGCAACCTTTGGTCGAGCATCAGTCTATGTGCAGCCTCGAGACAGGCAGGTTCAGCAACATGCTGGTACAGCCAACTGAGAGCAAGGGCTTGGGCACAGTGGCAAGAGGGGGGAAGATACTGGAGTGCACACGAGGAGAGTGCACAGGTTTTAGAAATACATGTATTAATATCAGGTATCAGTGTACATTTCAGTTCAGTATCAGTCTCTACACAGTACCAGTATCAGTTATATCAGTGTATCAGTCCTATATCTGATAGTTCGGTTATCAAGTATAGAGGGTTAGTTTTGGGTATTGGTTAGTAGTATTATAGATAGTTAGTTAGATATGTATGCTTGTATGTAATATCAGTTAGTGAGGTTAGTATATAGTTAGTTAGTATTTGATAGTGGTTTATGTTAATGTAGTTAGTGTAGTGCAGTAGTTAGTAGTTAGTGATATACTTTGTATATATATAGTTTGCTATATGTCTATATATGTATATATGTAGTTGTGGTATTGTATTGTAGTAGGTATCTATGTATATTAGTGTAAGTATATATGTTAGTAATTAGTATATGAATAGTTAGTTTAGTAACTATATGTAGCTATCTACGTATTGTTTTGATATATATTACAGTACTTAGTATATGATAGCATATAGTTTGGTATTTGGGGTTATATATATACTAGGTATAATCGAAATTTGAATTACCTTGGGATACAATATCAAGGTAATGGGTCGATACCAAGGTATTGGGTTTAGGTATCGAGATAGGTAGTGTGATACGCATTGGTGCAAAGCCAAGGTATCCTAATTCCAGTAATTAGCTAGATATTATATGTTTGACTTATATATCTATACAAATTACTATTTTTATATATTAAAACTTGCGTATCTTGAGATACGGCATTTTTTCTGTTTCATAGTATCATAGATTAGCTAGTATAGCTTAGTTTTATAGTGTATCGACCTAGTGTCCTAGTATTGGACTCATACAACCTAGAATTAGTCGGTTTGACTTAGAAATGGCTTTATGACTTAGCATTACATCAGTTTCACTTATTTTCATTTATGAACCTTGTATTGATGAAACATACCATATATAGGTCTGTGTGACTCCAACTTGGGCATCGAGAGACACACTTTACTCAGGACTTCAGGCGAGTATATTTTTTTGTTAGTTTTTAATTCATAATAGTATATATATGCATGTTCTAGAATTGTGTACTTAATTTTGATACACTGATTTCACGAATTTGTACTATATGGATCCTGTCAGGGTCAGAAGATGTTATCCCCTACCGTGTTCAGCGGGTGCTCCTGTACATATATTTCATCGTGTACATTGGGTATTGATTTATATTTCATGTTCATACACTACTCATATTCAGTTTGCTTATTCGTGTATACACTGCTATTGTTCAGTATGATTATATTCGTGTACACCCACTACTCGTGTTCGGAGGTCATATTCTTGTTTGTAGCGTATTGTGATTGGATCCGTTGGTATTAGTTGGGGATGGAAGAGTAGGAGTTGATTATGTGATCAAAGCCCCATTATTCATCGTGTACATTCTGATTACATACCACACTTGTAATCATCTTATCTTATTGATCATGTTCACCCAAACTGATAACATAATGAACTTGTATTCTGAAGCACATTAGTTAGTTTACAGTTATTTTATCATATTGCAGATATTCACATTGTTGTTCTATATTCTCGTACATTACTTGTATACCTATTCTTCATTCAGTCGTATGTTTAGTGATCTTGTAATTTATTTCTATTATCTGTTTTATATGCTCAATTATATTATTGAAACTGCTTACAGAGGTATGTACTTTACTTCAATTCTGACTGGATATATTTTTCCAAATGATTGGCTTTTATAGCAGTGTCCCACATTCTACAGGCTGTAGGACGGCGTACCTATAGAGGATACTCCTGTAGACTAGGAGGACTTAGTTGTAGAGCCCGATGAGGTCTACTTATTTGTGTTGGCTTGTATTAGACTATTTGTTGAGATTCACAGTTTGTATATTATTTTAGATTGTGGATTATATCTTATTCTTTTCTTCGCTATTCCATTCGTGCTTTATCTTCCTTAGTTTGTTTTGTGATTAAGATTAGTTATTCTTGTGAGATACCATATTGTTCCTCCATTTGGAGTTAAGATGATTGACAGGTACTACATTATATTGTTGAGATATTAGATAGTTAGAAATGACCCAAACAACGTTCTACCGCCGATGCTGCGGCGTAGGCTGGGCGTAACCATATACTCGTGCCCGATTATCCGGGTGTGAGTCGTGACACATTTTTAGTGGTGGCCTATGCAGGTCTACATTCGCAAGTAGTGCGATATCATAGTTGTGCTCGCCTAGAGTACTGCTACGAGCCTGTTTTAGAAAAATAGGATTTAAGCTGAGAGTTTACTAAATCACAACTAGGAAATATTCTAATATCAGTTTTTTAATCCTTATCTATTCTTTGATGATATCATATCATATTCAATATTGATTCCTTATTTCAATCTATCTTCAGGATGCTGCCGAAGATGCATTTCCTGCGCTCAGGTGCCGCGACAGCACGATCAGTCACTTCATCACCCAAGAGGGCAGTACCCTCAAACGATGGTCCAATACCTATATTCAGAAGGTCAGCTTCACCAGTCCAGGTGGACGTATCTGTAGCAGCTTTCGGAGGTGCTCCATCTCCGGTACAGAGGGCAGCATAGACAGTTCCAGGGGATCTTCTACCCCCACCACCCGTAGTCGATCAGACATAGTTATTTGCGCTCTTCCAACAGATAATGAAGGCGCAACAGTGTCAATCAGAGGTCCTGTGATAGAGCATGGAGAATGCTCACCAGATCGTACTTGCAGCAATTGAGAGAGCTTCCACAGTCCAACCACAGACGGTACCACCTCAGTTTATTCCTCCACAACCGAGGCCGGGGAACATCATAGACTTCAAAAGGATGGGCCCGAAGGACTTTGGAGGCTCAGAGGGGATCCTTTATACGGATGATTGGATCGAGGACATCGAGTGAAACCTGCGGTTGGCACAGATTCCATAGATATTACAGATAGAGGCAGCAGGGTGCATGATGTTCGACATTGCTTTGACATGTTTCTGGATAGACCCTAGGATCGTAGTACCATGACTCACTTGGGAAGCATTCAAAGAGCTTTTCAAGGAGAAGTTCTTCCCAGATGTGGCTCTGACATCCTTAGAGAGCCAGTTCCAGTACCTCGTCCAGGGAGGTATGTCAGTGGATGAGAATGCGACGGAGTATTGCCGACTATGTCACTTCATTGAGGGGTAGAACCCTAGAGGTAGAGCCAGGAAGTTCAAGAAGGGCCTAAACTGGGGGGTCAAATCCTATACGAATGGAGATCCTACCGCCACCTTCGAGGAGATTCACAGACATGCGCATCTAGCAGAAGATGACTTAGAGCTTGGCTCTAAGAGGCCGAGGGACACAGGAGGATCCAGTACCAACATGGGTCCAGCGAAGAGGCCTTATTTCCAGCATCAGCACTAGAGGCACTATCAGCATCTGAGGCAGCAGTATCACTGGCCAGCTAGAGCGCCAGTACAGCAGATACACCAGATCCAGAGGACAGTTATTTCTTGCACTTTCTGTAAGAAGCAAGGACATTGATGGGATGCATGCAGGATGAGACTAGGCTAGTGCTTATTTTATGAATTAGGAGATCATCAGTTGAGGGCTTATCCTAAAGTCCCAATTCGTCCAGCTCAGGGTGGAGGACAGGCACAGAGAGCACCTGCTAGACCATTAGCGGGACAGAAGGGAGGACCTCTACCAACGCAACAGCAGCAGTTTGCTAAGCATCAGTAGCAGAGAGGTGCTCAGTGACAGGGGCGAGCTTTTGCCTTGACTGTCGAGGAGGAGAAGCCAGTTGGCGATGTCATCTCAGGTTCAGTTTATCTTGATTCCTTTTTAGCTCATGCTTTATTTGATTTTGGTACTTCTCATAGTTTTATATCTGTATCTTTTGCTCTGAGACATCGTCTTGAGTATGAACAGTTGGCGAGGACTTACAAAATCATGACCTGGGGTGGCATTATCCTAGTCAGTGATGTTTATAAGAACCAGAGAGTTTATTTGGAAGGCCGAACGTTGAGCGTATGTTTACTTGTAATGCCACTTCCGAGTTACGATATAGTACTCGGGATGGATAGGTTGAGTAGGCATCACGCTAGTATCAATTATCGTGGAGGCAGAGTTTTATTTCAGATGCCAGGAGAGCAAGAGTTTGAGTTCATCCGAGGAGCAGCAGGCCAGAGCGAAGGCAATTTCTGTAGAGCTTTGGTAGAAGAGCAATAGTCGCCGCATCAGTTGATTACAGAGTTTATAGATGTCTTTCCAGAGGAGTTGCCGGGGTTGCCACCGGACAGAGATATAGAATTCTCTATAGATTTGGTGACAGGCGCAGAGCCAATATCTCAGCACGTCTATAGAGTGAACAACAACGAACTGGTAGAGTTGAAGAAGCAGGTGGATGAGTGCATAACAAGGGCTTTATCCGTTCTAGTTCATTACCATAGGGTGCTCCTATACTTTTTGTACCAATGAAAGATGGGTCGGTACGTATGTATATCGACTACAGGGCACTTAACAACCTCACTATCAAGAACAAATACCCATTGCCGCAGATTTATGATTTGTTTGACTAGTTGAGCGGAGCAAAGGTATTCTAAATGATAGACATGAGGTCAGGGTACCACTAGGTAAAAGTAAAGAAGGAAGACATCCCGAAGATAGCTTTCAGGACTTGTTATGGGCAGATCGAGTTCTTGGTGATGCCGTTTGGGTTGACCAATGCCCCGGCAATATTCATAAACCTGATTAACAAGGTATTTCATCTGTACCTGGATCAGTTTGTTGTAGTCTTCATTGATGACATTCTGATATATTCGAAGACCCCAGAGGAGCATGAGCAGCACTTGAGCATAGTTCTGGAGACCCTTAGGAAGGAGAGGCCGTATGGCAAGCTATCAAAGTGTTTGTTCTTCTATGATAAGGTTGAATTCCTCGGGCATGTTATTACAGGAGATAGAATCGCAGTAGACCCGAAGAAGATTTTAGCAGTTGAATCGTGGTCTACCCCGAGTTCAGTAGCAGAGATGAGGAATTTTCTTTGATTGACAGGCTACTATCGGAGGTTTGTTCAGGATTTTTCCAGACTTGCAGAGCCGATGACTAGACTAACCAGGAAGGACGTAGAGTTCAACAGGACTGAGGATTGTTAGTCAGTATTTGAGGAGCTGAAGAAGAGGTTGACTATAGCTCCAATCTTGACATTGCCATCAGGAGTAGGAGGATTTTTCATATACAGTGATACATAGAGAAATATTTTGGGTTGTGTGTTGCAGCAGAACGGAAAGGTGATTGCCTATGCTTCCAGGTATTATGCCTGCATGAGAAGAACTATCCTACCCATGACTTGGAGTTGGCAGTAGTTATCTTTGCTCTTAAATTGTAGAAATACTACTTGTATAGAGAGAGAGTAGAGATCTTTACAGACCATAAGAGCTTAAAGTATGTGTTTAAACAAAAATAGCTCAACATGAGGCAGCGACGATGGTTGGAGTTGATGAAGGACTTCGACATTTTCTTGCAATACCATCCAGGGAAGACCAATGTAGTCGCGGATGCATTGAGCAGGTATCCTGTGGCTATGTACTTGACGAGAGACAGACATTTATTGGCCGATCTTGACAGTTTGGGCATTGAGGTATTAGTTCCTGGAGTCGCAACACATATATGGGGACTTCAGGTACAGTCAGAGTTAATAGATCAGATCTGAGCCACACAGTACGAGGATGAGTCTCTGAGGAGCATCAGAGCACAAGTCCAGATTGGGTTGGCAGAAGACTTCAGTATCGCAGATGATGGATTATTGCGGCATGGTACCAGATTGTGTGTGGTGAGTGGAGTATTGCGTAAGAAGATTCTTCAAGAGGCGTATCGATCTCAGTACTCTATGCATCTAGGTGCCAACAAGATGTATAGAGACATAAAAGAGCTTGTATGGTAGTATGGTATAAAGCAGGAGGTAGCTAGCTTCATATCCAGATGCTTGGTTTGCCAGTAGGTAAAGGCGGAGAGACAGAGGCTAGGTGGATTGCTTTCAGCCTTTATCCATTTTGGAGTAAAAATGGGAGCATATGACCATGGATTTTGTTTCAGGACTTCCGCGTTCTCCAGGTGGTAAAGATGTGATTTGGGTCATCGTGGACAGGTTGACCAAATTAGCCCACTTTCTGCCATTCAAAGTGGGTACATCTATGGAGAAGCTTGCGGAGATGTATATGCACCAGATAGTTAGATTGCACGGTGTTCCAATGAGCATAGTCTCGGATCGGAATAGTCGTTTCATGTCCCACTTTTGAAGGAGTTTGCAGGCTAGCTTGGGCACTCAGCTCAAGTTCAGTACCACATATCACCCTCAGACTAACGGACAGTCGGAGAGGACTATTCAGACTCTCGAGGACATGTTATGTACCTTTATTTTGGATCTTGGTGGTTCTTGGGAGGATCATCTTCACTTGGTAGAGTTTTTAAACAATAACAGCTACCAAGCCAGTATCGAGATATCACCGTTTGAGGCATTGTATGGACGAAGATGACGCACTCCATTATCATGAGATGGTGTTGGTGAAAGAGCTTTATTAGGACCAGAGATGGTAGTGGATACAGCCGAGAAGGTAAAGCTCATCAGGGATAGACTTTGAGTGGCACAGGACAGACAACAGCATTGGGCCGATAGCCATCGGAGACCTTTGGAGTTTGAGATATAAATTTTGTTTTGCATTGCTTGTGATTGTTTGTTTGTTTTGTTAGTGTGCTAAGGTTGTGTTTAGTGCTAATTTGGCGGTTTGGTTTTCTTGAGGATTTCTCCGGCACGTGGCACGATTTATTTTGGTGAAGTGAAAAGCTTAGTCCATGATTCATCGGACCTTTCACTATTCTTGAGAGGGTCAATTCAGTTTCATATAGACTAGACTTACCACCTGCATTGGAGGGAGTGCACAACGTGTTTCACATGTCGTAGCTGAGACGGTACGTGGCAGATCCCAATCATGTGTTGGATACTCGGAGATAGAGGTGGGCCCTACTCTTAGCTATCCATAGCAGCCAATTGAGATTCTGGATCAGAGAGAGATGGTGTTGAGGAACTAGACGATTCTTTTAGTGTGCGTCGCGTGGAGGCATCACTCGCCAGGAGAGAGTACTTGGGAGCCAGAGGTCGAGATGCGCAAGCGATATCCATATCTGTTCGAGCCGTGAGGTATAATTCTTTCTTGCATTATATTATTTGCTTTTGGTAGTTAGTTTCTTCCTTAATTTTGAGGATAAAAATTTTTTAAGGTGGGTAGGATTGTCACCCTCACATTTTCAATCAAGGGTAGTTTGGTAATTTATACGGATATTTTTATTTTAGGATTGATTGTATTTAAAATTGTGCATGTATAATTAATTATTTATTCTATTATTTATTTATTGTTAGATTCTAGATTATTTTGGACTTATATAGTGGACCTAACCATTTAAATTAGATGCATGAACCCAATATTTTAGTTTAGTTTAGATTGAGCCCATGAATTAGGCCCACATATTAGGAGGATGGATTAATTAGTAAAACTATTACACTAGAACCTCCCCCCTTAATTAATTCTTCATGAGGCCCCAAGGAGTGTTTTGGATATTTCATAATTGCTTGGGAAAGGGGTATATGGCCTGCCACATGAGGAGGAGAGAGTGTCTCTCATTTTATTTTTCTATTTGCAATTAGATCTATATTTTCCCCTTTCCAAATTCCTTTATTTTATTCATAAATTATATCCCTATTTCTTAATTAAGGCTACTACAACAAGGTTCTACAAGAAAAAAGCAAGAATCAATATGGAGGAGGCCAAGATCTACAAAGAGGAGGCTACATTCAATATTTGGGGATTTTCATTGGGAATCCATCTCCCAATAGGTACATTTCAGTTTTTTGCTTGTAATAGGTTCTAAATCTGATATTTAACTATAAGAAATCATCTCATATACATAGGCTACCCATAGGATTTGGTTTTAGGTTCATAGGAGACCTATGGTGGAAGTTATGTGTGTTTTTGTGTCAATTTTGGGAGAATTCCGAGATTGGCACATGTGGTATTTGTCAATTGGTCAAATAAATCAATATGATATATAATTAATTTTTTGTAACTAGTTTTATGTCCATAATTAGGTACGTGTAGGCCGTATCTCGTCAATTTGGCGATACGGGTTATTTTTTGCGGATTTCCTCCGATACGGGGATTTGTGCATATCAATTCTTGACACGGACAAGTAGTTGTTATTATTATTATACGTATAGTTCATAATTAGAATTTTAGACTTGCTCGTGTCCTTCGGGATGCGTTTGGTTGTGTGGTGGAGCCATGTCACAAGCGTATCATAGAATGAATGTGATACGGGTGCGGTGCACTCCACGTGTTTGGTATTGCTCTTAATTCTATATGTACTTGTGTATATATACATGTTGGTTATATTATATGATATATAAAATATGTGTAGGATTTTATGTATATAGATAGATGTATATATCTATATAACTTCGTATATATATATACCTATGAGTGATTATATATGTATATGTGAGTGTATATATGTATAGATTGATATACAAAGAGGTATATGTATATATGTATATGTGTTTTGGTAAGCTATATATATATGTATCGAGAGAAGATTGATATGTTATAAAAATAGATTGATATTAGAGGTGTATGTACTAGTGTTTATATGTGTATGTGTGTATATGTTAGTGTGTGTTGTGAGAGTGTCAGTAAGTGAGTGAGTGACTGAGAGCAGTCAGTGACAGCAATATGGAGTTCAGTCGAGCCACAACAAGGATGTGCACAACAAAGAAGGGGGAGGCACTGTGCACCTGCACAGCAAGCATGCTCGAAGCAGTATCAGTGCAAGGGAAGAGCAGGCTGTGTACTATGCAGTGCACAACAGAGAGTGCACCAGGAAGCTTCACTGCAGTTAGCTACTTCAACAAGGGATCGTGCAGCCTCGAGTACTGCAGCATAGTTTTTAGTCTGCATCGATTTAACAGAGGAGCTACTGCAGTAGCAGTGAGTAGGATACTTACTGCAGGATGTGCAGTGGCAGCAACCTTGGCTTCCTCGAGTATCAGTCTAGGTGCAGCCTCGAGGAAGGCAGGTTCAGCAGTATACTGGTGCAGCCAACTGAGAGCAAGGGCTCGGGCATAGTGACAAGAGGGGGAAAGATATGCAGTGCACACGAGGAGAGTGCACAGGTTTCGGCAGTACCTGTATCAATATCAGGTATCAGCGTACAGTTCAATTAAGTATCAATGTCTGCACAGTACCAATATAAGTTACCTCAGTGTATCAGTCCTATATCTGATAGTTTGGTTATCAAGTATAGAGGGTTAGTTTTGGGTATTTGTTAGTAGTATTATATATAGTTAGTTAGATATGTATGCTTGTATGTAATATCAGTTAGTGAGGTTAGTATATAGTTAGTTAGTATTAGATAGTGGTTTATGTTAATGTAGTTAGTGTAATGTAGTAGTTAGTAGTTAGTGACATACTTTGTATATATATAGTTTACTATATGTCTATATATGTATATATGTAGTTGTGGTGTTGTATTGTAGTAGGTATCTATGTATATTAGTGTAAGTATATATGTTAGTAATTAGTATATGAATAGTTAGTTAGTAACTATATGTAACTATCTATGTATTGTTTTGATATATATTACAGTACTTAGTATATGATAGCATATAGTTTGGTATTTGGGGTTATTTATATAGTAGCTATAAACAAGTTTTGAATTACCTTGGGATACCAGGGTAATGTCAAGGTAATAGGTCGATACCAAGGTATTGAGTTTGGGTATCGTAATAGGTAGTGTGATACACATTGGTGCAAAGCCAAGTTATTAGAATTCCATTAATTAGCTAGATACAATATGTTTGACTTGTATATCTATACAAATTACTATTTTCATATATTAAAACTTGCATATCTTGAGATACGGCATTTTATGTGTTTCATAGTATCGTAGATTAGCTAGTATAGCTTAGTTTCATAGTATATCAATCTAGTATCCTCGTGTTGGACTCATACAACCTAGAATTAGTCGGTTTGACTTAGAAATGGTTTATGACTTAGCATTGCATCAGTTTCACTTATTTTCATTCCTGAACCTTGTATTGATGCAACATACCATATATAGGTTTGTGTGACACCAAATTGGGCATCGAGAGACACACCTTGTTCAGGACTTCAGGCGAGTACATGTTCTAGAATTCTATACACGATTCTGACACAGTGATTTTACGGACTTGTACTACATGGATCCCATTAAGAGATGTTATCCGCTACCATATTCAGCTGGTGCTCGTGTACATATATTTCTTCGTGTACATATATTTCTTCGTGTATATTGGGTATTGATTTACATTTTGTTTTTACAAACTGCTCGTGTTCAGTATGCTTATTCGTGTACACACACTGCTCGTATTCAGTGTGATTATATTCTTATACACCCACTGCTCGTGTCCAATGGTCATATTCGTGTTCTTAGCGTATCGTGATTGGATCCATTAGTATTAGTTAGGGATGGGAGAGTAGGAGTTGATTATGTGATTAAAGCCCCATTGTTCATCGTGTACATTCTGATTACATACCACACTTGTAATCGTCTTACCTTATCGATCATGTTCACCCAAACCGATCACATAATAAACTTGTATTTTGAGGCACATTAGTTAGTTTACAGTTATTTTATCATATTGCTGATATTCACATTGTTGTTCTAAATTTTCGTATATTACCTATATACCTATTGTTCATTCATTCATATGTTTAGTTATCTTGTATTTTATTTCTATTATCTATTTTATATGCTCGATTATGTTATTAAAACTGCTTTCAGAGGCATGTACTTCGCTCTAATCCTGACTGGATATATTTTTCCAGATAATTTACTTTTAGAGCAGTGTACATATTCTACGCGTCGCAGGACGGCGTACCTATAGAGAATACTCCTGTAGACTAGGAGGACTTAGTTGTAGAGCCCGAGGAGGTCTAGTTATTTGTGTTGTCTTGTATTAGACTATTTGTTGAGATTTACAGTTTGTATATTATTTCAGATTATGGATTGTATCTTATATTTTCCTTCGTTATTCCATTCATGTTTTATCTTTCTTAGTTTGTTTTGTGATTGAGATTAGTTATTCTTGTGAGATACAATATTGTTCCTCCATTTGGAGTTGAGATGATTGACAAGTACCATATTATATTATTGAGATGTTAGATAGTTAGAAATGACCCAGATAGCGTTCTACCGTCGATGCTGCGGCGAAGGCTAGTCGTAACCACGTACTCGTGCCCGATTATTTGGGTGTGGATCATGACCATATATGACAAGGAAGTAAGGCATCCCAAACGTTCTGCCACGATATTATGGAAATCACCTATGCAAAATAAGGAAGCTGGCAAGTATCAACTCTAAATGGAGGATAATATGTTAATATGGTAATGATAAACAACACTCGATCACAATAACAAACTAGAGGACGATAAGGCATGATATGGAATAGAATAAAAGAAATAAAGTCATAAAAAATTATAAGTCCAAGTCTAATCTCAACACAAGATCTCAAATAATAATACAATGCCAAAGTTTAATTGACATATACAATATCATGAATAAACTAACTACACCTCATCAACTACTGGTACTAACTCAACCGGCTCTATGAGTGATAACTCAACTGGCTCGCCATTCTGTGGCCCGTAGTGCGTAGGACACTAGTTCTCTAATGAATCATCTAAAAATATCTTGTCAGGATTGGAGCGAAGTACAACCCAAATAGCAATTCCAATAATTGACAAAAACTAGGAAACAACAAAAATAATAATAATAAATGATGGAACTAACTGAACTAGCATATATCACGAGAAAGAGCATCATGGTAAATAATAGCAAGAACTGAGAATAAAATGGTGAGAAATAACAATGTAATGAATTAGAATAAAGAAAATAATATATAAATGTGCCTTGAAATATTAGTAAGATATTGTGATCGACTTGGGCCTAACACGGGCTATATATAAAAGGTGAGCTAGCATGATCACACGTGAGTGACATGATCTGCTAACTATCACGGGCTACACTAAATCACGGGCTATAAGGTATGATCACATATCCACTAATACTTTACCAAACCCCCAACTGGTATACGAATCCAAATCATGACACATTATAACACATATATCACACTGCAAGGTCTATAATATCATGCACTATGATCACGGTCTATATAATCACTAAGATATCATAGTAATCACTGAGATATCATGAAGTACGACACGGCGATCATTGAGTAACCACGACAATAACATCTCATCACCAAGATCTACGTATACCAATCCGTGAAACCATCGTGTCAATAATCAAATATCTTAATACAATTACATGAAACATAGAGGCTATCAAATAAGAAAAGTATTAGAGAATGTACTTGCCTGTGTTCTTGAGCAAATGATATATCTCGGTGTCCGAGCTGGAGTCACAAATACCTATATATGAATATAATGTTACTTGGGCATAATGATTGAGGAATGAATTAACATGCACTAATATGTTGTTTCTAGGCCATGACTAAGTCAAAGATAGATAAGCTTGGTCAATAATAAGTTATCTATGACATTCTAGGTTAATCTAGGTCATTCTAATAGGCTTCTAGCTTAATAGACTATAATAAACACTAATACCTATAATAACTTCCAACACCTTGGTCATATCTCAATACCTTAAATATAGAGAATTAATACCTTAATTATAACTCTCATTATCTAACATAGGACTAATAGTCTACCATATCCAGGTGTCTAAATACCTTAACTACTATCTCATAACTTAATACTTTTGTTAACCATATACCTTAACTATGACTTACTACATAACTCATTGACACCAACTAGATACCATACTCTAATACTCTCAATTATCATAAACCCCATTACCTAGCCTCTAGTTACAATACTATCCCACATATAGGTACATGCAATTATATACAATATCTCAATCCAAGACACTCTTCATGTAACTCAGTAATATCATACTCAAATCTGAGCACTAAGCCACATCTTGCACTACCGCTATGCTACCACATTCCCACTGTCCACTCTACACATTGTCTCATCTTGATTACACTCGAGTACACACCTATTCTTAACACAGGTAGTCCCTTACAATATCCAATCTGATCTTTGGACACAGTTATAGTGTGCAGAACTGGACCTATTTCCTTCAGGCACTTAACCCTATCTTACTGCTACTACTGCTACTGTATTTTGTTGTTGTTGCTAATACATCTTGCTGCTGCTACTGCATTTTGCTGCTGCTGCTGCTAATGCATCTTGCTGCTGCTGCTAATGCATCTGTTGCTACTGCTACTGTATTTTTTTGCTACTACAAATGCATATGCTACCTAGCAAGGATACCCGACCCCCTATAGCCAACTGCTGCTGCTACTGATGAACTGAAACCCGACCCCTCACTGCTCATAAACCTGGTATAGATAGTCAACAGCGCAAACTTCACTAACACTTGATAACAGTCACTAATTCAATCATCTCTGATCTTAATTTCTCCCACCAACACACACAGTCACACAAATAACATGTATTTATATATCATAAGCATAATGTATACTAATATCTATATTTATATACAATGAGGTTGAATGACACAAAAACCCATACTAATAGCCATTTCCTCATACACTTATAGTACAATAGCAAGATACTCTATTATACGTACCCAATTGAGAGTCAAAACCCATAATACACCAAAACCAACATTTCTACATATCAAATACACTATTTCCTAACTAATGCAACTTGCTACAATAAGATTTGAAGAGTAATTACACAAATCTTCCAAAAATGAGTCTCGTATGTCACTACCACATTTCCAGATAAGGGCATTTGTGTAATTTCACTTTTTGGAATAATTATGTATTTAATTAATCTGCTGTTTTTTATAAACTATTTATATGTTGTTAATTTGTGTTGGTTTAGGTCAAACCCTAGAATCTTCCATTAGGACTAACCCTAGAGTGAAACCCAAATTCATGACCTAGCTTTAGTGAAACCCTAAAATTCTAATTTGAGTTTAGGATAAAACCCTAGAGGAGACTAAACCCTAGTTAACTAATTCTACATGACTTAACATAAAGGATTAACCTAACCCTTGCAGTAGAGAAACCCTAAAACCTAGTCTGATATAAAAAGGAGCCTCCCTCAAAACCATTCTTCATGTAGAAAGAAGAAAGCCTAGCCTCCATCAAGAAAACCATTTCCCCACCTCCAGATTTCGGAATCTAACCCTAGAGATTCCATCTTCCTCCTCCAAAGCAAGGGAAACAAGGAGCTTGGGTCAAGAAGCCTTGGAGAAGAAGAACCTTCATAGGGAAACCATCTCCCTATAGGTAAATCCGATTTCTAATCCATTTTAATTCTGATTTTCTGTTGTAGTTGGCCTCTAGGAACCCTGTGCTGTGTAGATCTCGAATTATAGGGATTCTACATGAAAACCTAGGTCGAATTAGGTTTTGGTGTTCCAACGAGGGTTTTCCCCAAATTCGTGGACCCTAGATCATTAAGGTTTGCAAGTATACATGACTACATCTCCTACATATAGGTTAGATCTCGATTTTTAGGGTTTTGGTTGAGGATTCATGGGTTCTAATGTGAAACCCGATTTCAGCCCTAGGTGTTTGTAGGAATGCCCTTAAGGATTTACCTATCTATGTGTTCTAATACTGCATGTTAAATTTATATATATATATACACACACATATTTACATATGTATTGAATATATATTGTGTGATTTGGGGGATTTTCTGAGGAGTGCACTGTTCTGAGTGTTTGGGAACTACTGTGCAGTCAGGGTGTAACTGTGTATCATATATAGGGAAGAGGGTTCTCTGTGTTGTACAGTCGGGCATTGGAAAACTGTGTAGTTGGGTGGAGTTTAGTTTAGGATCTGTTCTAATATTGTGTCCCTGTTATTGAGGATGGATCCCTGTGTGCCAATACCTGTATATTTCAGTGTATTAGGTATATGTGTGAGTTTCAGTGTGAACCTGTATCTATGTACAGCAGTGTGTGTAGTTGTTTATGTGTCAGTAAGTTGTTGTGTCAACCTGTCTGTGTATGTGCCAGTATAGGTGAGAGCGTGTGTGTGTCTTAGCATTTCCTGTGTGAGTGATACCTGTGTGTGTGCTTTAGGTTAGTAACCAATGTGCTGTGTGTGTAGGGTGATTTGTTCCAGGTTCAATAGTGTACTGTGTGTTATCAGAGTGTCTGTGAGTGTGAGCAGTGTGTCTACCTGTGTTAGTGAGCAGTGAGTGTAGGTGTACCAATACCTGAGTGTATACTATGTGAACTATGAGTGTCTGTGTACATAAAACCAGTGTGAGAGCCTATGTGTACCAGTACCAGTACCAGTGTCAGTGTGGAGGAAACTAGAAGAATGATGTGTTATTTCAGTATCAGTGTGATATTGATACCCTTTGTTACTGATACTCTCACTTAGCCCCTGATACTTGACCTGATGTTCTATTTACACGGTTCTTTATGCAGAATTATTTGAGAGAGTGTGCAGCTGTGCAAAACCCTGTGTGAGTGAGTAAATTCTGTGAGAAGAGAGAGAGAGCAGTGTACAATTTACCTGTGAGCAGTTGGACTGGGTGAGCCTAGCTAGTAAATAGCAGTGTGGGTATCCTAATATCTGAGTATATGCCTATGTGAGTTATGTGTGTAGGAAATTAGTTCCAATGAGGTAGCAGTGCCTACTTGTTTCAGTATTTTGGACTGTGTGTGTAATTGTTGTGTGAGGGAGTGAGGAAATTCCTAGATTCTAGACAGTGAGTGTAGGTCTGTGTAGGTGTTCAGTGAGTGTTGCCTGTGAGTGTTAGTCTCAGTGTTAGGTCCTATGTGGGTATCAATAACCAGTGAGGGTGAGAATACCTGTATGTGTAATATTCCTGTGTATTAAATTGTGTTAGTGTCAACCTGTGTGTAGCTATGTGTGTCCCTATGTGTAGCTATGTGTGTCTCTGTGTGTAGCTAGGTGTGTCTGTGTGTGAGCAGTAATTCAGTTCAGTATGTAGTCTTGTGTCTCAGTGTCTATGTATTAGGTATTACTCTTCAGTCAACCAATAGGGTACAGTACAAGGTTGGGAACTCAAGTAGCAGTTAAGGTAATATAGATGAGTATGTCTATGACAGTTAAGACATAAGTGTTAGTTATTATATACCAACATATATAGAGTAGCATATTACTTATATATTATTTTCATTAGTTAGTGACCTTGTAGAATAATTAACTAGTTTTGGACCTAAACCTTAGGGTGGACCTAGTTTATCTAGGATAACCTAGTACTGAACAGTAAACCACAGAATTGACCTAGAGGCCTCGCATTTAATTAGCTAAACATATTTGTTCCTTTATGTCAGTATCTTGACATTATATTTTATCTTTAGGTCCCTGTGATCCCCTTTGGACATCGATCCTCACACCTTGCTCAGGACCACAGGCGAGTACATTCTCTGACAGTTTTTATTGTTGATTATTTCTATAATTCAGTTGTATTACATACTTGATTCCGACACTATGGATACACGGGTTAGCACCCTAGATCCCCATCATGAGGAGTCGTGATTGGAATCCATCGTGCTAGCTCGGGAATAGGAAATTATTAGTAGATTATGTGATCATATCCAACCATTTACATGGATCATAGCTCACCCCACTTCTCACGTCGGGTGCGGCCTGACCATTTACATGCATCATAGCTGTTATATATGATTAGCCTGACCACTACATGCATCATAGCTAACCATATGGTTAGCCTGACCTACAAGAATCATAGCTAATTATATATAACCAGCCTGATCTAGTCCCAAGCCGATCACATAATAAACTGATAATTCAAACACTTAGCTAGATGTCTATTCTTTATTCAGATTCACTTGTTCTATCATTCACTGTTTATTGTTCATTGCTAGATGCTCTATTGCCTATATTCATTTTCTCCAGTACTTCATATTTTTAGCATATATTCTCATCTTGTATTTCTTACACTGTTTATAGTTTTTGTCAATTTATTGAAACTGCTGTTAGTGCTTGTGCTTCGCTCCAATCCTGACTGGATAATATTTTTCAGAGGACCTGGAGAACCTTTGCCCCACTCATTACGGCCCAGGTTCAGAGGGAGATTTCACTCCGGAAATTCCAGAAGAGTTGCCTATCCTAGAGGAGATCCTACCTGGCTGTTCTTAGATTATTTTTCTGTATTTATTGTTTCAGACTGAGACTAAGTTGTATTTATTATTTTGTGACTTTGTGAGGTCATCTAGACCCAGGACTTGTGTTGCACTTTTGTGATTGGTTTATATAGAACTCTTTTCCATTCTCTTCGTGCCATTAATTCTTATAGCTTGTGATTGAGTATATTTACAGAACTGTGGATTATTATCATTGTCCTCCGTACGGAGTTGAGACTATTAACAGGATATATAGGTTATGTTGAGACCTAGACAACGTTCTACCGCCGATGCTGTGGCGTAGGCTGGACGTACCCACGACTCATGCCCAAATTTCGGGTGTGGGTCGTGACACGTTTTTAGTGGTGGCCCATGCAGGTCGAGTCCTAGATTCGCATTAGAGCAATATCGTAGTGGTGCTCGCTTAGAGTATTACTATGAGCCTGTTTTAGGAAATAGGAATAAGGCCGAGGATATGCTCAATCACAATTAGGAGATTCTGATTCTTATAATACTACTCTTAATGATTTTTCCTTTAGAAATTTACTGTCCTTCCTTGATGATATCGTGTCTATTGCCTTAATTAAATTCTTCGATCTGTCTTCAGGATGCCGCCGAGGACCAGATCCCAGAGAACCGGAGCAGCAGAGTCAGAAAGGTCTGCCACCTCTCGCCTTGCCGGACAGACATCTACAGCACCTCCTACATCTCCAGTACATGTGGGAGTGTCTGCAACATTCGGGGGTCCTCCACCACCTGTTCAGAGGGTCCCCATAGCTACGACGGCGCCACCACCACCACCAGTTCAGCATTCCGGAGGTTTGCCCATCGATAGAGCACAGATGTTCGCTTTGATTCAGGGCATGGTCGTTGCCCAGAGGACGTCGGCAGAGGTCCAGAGGGTGCAGGCTGAGGCACACCAGGCCCAGACAGAGATGATGAGGGTGAACATGGAGAATGCTCATTAGGTGGCTCTCCAGGCTGTGGAGAGAGTCACTCAGCAGCAGTAGCATCCTGGTCAGCACCACCAAAGGCCGGGCACCATTGTGGATTTCAAGAGGATGATGCCTCGGGAGTTCAAGGGGACAGAAGGGATACTCTACGCCAATGATTGGCTAGAGGACATCGAGAGAAACTTGCGCTTGGCGCAGCTTCCGGAGGCTCTTCAGATCGAGGCTGCCGGCAGCCAGATGTTCGACATCGCCTTGACGTGGTTTCGCATAGAGCCGAGACTCCTTGACAGGGGACTCACTTAGGAAGCTTTCAAGGAGCTCTTCAAGGAAAATTTCTTTCCTGATATTGCCCTGGGAGCTTTGGAGAGTCAGTTCCATGACTTAGCCCAGGGGAGCTCGTCCGTCGATGAGTATGCCGCGGAGTTTTGCCGCCTGAGCCGCTTCGTGCCATCGATGATTAGAGATCCGGGGGACAGGGCCCGAAAGTTCAGGAAGGGGCTGGCAAGGGAGATCAAGTCTCACACGTCGGGACGTCGCACAGCTACCTACGAGGGCATATTGATGGATGCCCAAATAGTCGAGGACGACTTGGACCTCAGGCCCAAAAGGGGACGCGATGTTTCCGGAGGAGCAAACAGTAGTGCGGGACCAGGCAAGCGTCCATACTATCAGTAGCAGCAGAGGCCCTTTCAGCAGCAGCACCAGCAGCACCAGCAGCACCAGGCACCAGCTCGAGGGCAGGTACAGCATCAGTAACAGAGGCAGACTCAGCCCGCCATCCAGTATGCGTACTGCGGGAAGATAGGACATACTAGAGAGATCTACAGGAAGAGATTGGGCTCATGTCTGTCCTGTGGATCAACGACACACCAGCTGAGGGATTGCCCTACCATTCGTCCAGGTCAGGGTGGAGCAGCGGCCCAGAGAGGACCAGACAAGGTACCTGCCGTACCAGGAGGCCAACAACAGAGGGCACCACTTCCACCGCAACATCAGAAGTTTGCCCAGCACCAGCAGCAGAGAGGTGTACCCTAGGGGCGAGCGTACGCCATGGCAGTCGAGGAGATCGAGCCAGCAGGAGACTTGATCACAGGTTCGGTTCTTCTTGATTGTATTCCTGCATTTACCTTATTCGACTCTGGCGCTTCCCATAGTTTTATGTCTGTATCTTATGCACTTCGACATCATTTAGACACAGAACCATTAGCTAGGACTTGCAAGATCAGGACTGGTGGAGGTATTATCCTAGTCCGTGATCACTGTAAGGACCGGAGGGTGTCAGTAGGAGGCCGAGAGTTGAGCGTGAGCTTACTCGTCATGCCACTTCCGGGGTATGATATTGTACTCGGAATGGACTGGTTGAGTAGGCATCATGCTACTATAGATTGTTATAGAGGCAGAGTATTATTTAGACCACCAGGAGAGCCGGAGTTTGAGGTCTTCAGAGGAGCAGCGGAACAGAGGAGGAGCACATTTTGCGGAGTCAGGACAGAAAAAAAGGAGCTACCACATCCTCTGATAGCGGAGTTCCTGGATGTATTTTCAGAGGAGTTGCCAGGCTTGCCGCTAGACAGAGATATTGAATTCCCTATAGACTTGGTTCCAGGAGCGGAGCCCATTTCACAACATGTCTATAGGGTCAACAACAGCGAGCTGGCAGAACTGAAGAAGCAAGTTAAGGAGCTGCAGGACAAAGGCTTCATCAAATCCAGTTCATCACCATGGGGAGCTCCAGTATTGTTCGTACCGAAGAAGGACGGCACGGTGCGTATGTGTATTAATTATAGAGCTTTGAACAACCTCACTATCAAGAACAAATATCCGCTGCCGAGGATAGATGATCTTTTCGATCAGTTGAGCGGGGCGAGGGTGTTTTCAAAGATAGATTTGAGGTCAGGCTATCACCAGGTGAAAGTAAAAAGAGAAGACACGCCGAAGACAGCTTTTTGGACCAGATACGACCAGTTTGAATTCATGGTGATGCCATTTGGTTTAACCAATGCACCGGCAGTATTCATGAACCTGATGAACAAGGTGTTCCACCAGTAACTTGACAAGTTCGTAGTGGTGTTCATCGACGATATTCTTGTATATTCCAAGACCCCGGAGGAGCACGAAGAGCACCTGAGGTTGGTCTTAGAGACTCTCAGGAGGGAGAATCTGTACGAGAAACTCTCGAAGTATGAATTCTTCCTTGACAAAGTTGAATTTCTTGGACATATGGTATCGGGTGACGGAATCTCGGTTAACCCACAGAAGATCGAGGCAGTGAAGTCGTGGGCTACCCCCAGTTCGGTAGCTGAGATCAGGAGTTTTCTCGGGCTAGCAGGATACTACAGGAGGTTTGTACAAGACTTCTCCAGGATTGCAGTGCCGATGACCAGACTGACTAGGAAAGATGTGGATTTTGTCTGGATAGAGGATTGCTATGCCGCATTTGATGAGCTGAAGAAGAGGTTGACGACAGCTCCAATTTTGACGCTGCCAGCAGGGACAGGTGGTTTCACCATCTACAGTGATACTTCAGGTAAGGGTCTGGGATGTGTTCTTCAGCAGCACGGGAAGGTAATTGCCTATGCTTCCAGGTAGTTACGCCCTCATGAAGAGAACTACCCCACCCACGATTTGGAGTTGGCAGCAGTTATCTTTGCTTTAAAGCTGTGGAAACATTACCTATACGGAGAGCGTATTGAGATCTTCACAGACCACAAGAGCTTGAAGTACGTGTTCACACAGAAGGAACTGAATATGAGACAGAGGAGGTAGTTGGAGTTGACGAAGGACTTCGACATCTTATTACAGTACCACCCAGGGAAAGCTGTCACGACCCGCACCCGGTTTAGGGGCACGAGTGCGTGGGTACGTCCAGCCTACGCCGCAGCATCGGCGGTAGAACGCTGTCTAGGTCAAGTGCTATCTAGATAATCTCACACTAGTATCCAACTCCATAAGGAGACACGGATAACACTAAAATAAATCTAGAAATACTCAATCACAACTACAGCACGATAGGAAATGAAGAAATAAAAGAATACAGCACAAGTCTAATGATAACATAACATACCTGCAATCCGTAACTTCCAATCCCCAAGTGTCAGAAACCAGTCTACTAATGTCACAGTCTGGAAAAATATTTTCCAGTCAGGAAGGAGCAAAGTACATCTCTAAATAGCAGTTCTATATAAATGACATAAACTATGTAGCAGTTCTAGATGGAAACATACCAGATGCATGTATAAGTACGGGAGATGTACAATGAGAGAAGTACTGGAAATACTGTAAGTAAATGCAGGAAAAGAAATAATATGTCCATGAGCAAGAATTCTATGACTAAGTGTGTGAGTACTAGCTTTAACATGTGATCGACTTGGGATCTTGATCAGGCTGGTTACATGTGATTAGCTATGGTTCATATAAAGTCAGGCTAACCGTGGGTTAGCTATGGTTCATATAAAGTCAGGCTAACCGTGGGTTAGCTATGGTTCATATAAAGTCAGGCTAACCGTTGGTTAGCTATGGTGCATATAGAGATCAGGCTAATCACACGTAACAGCTATGGTTCATATAAGTGGTCAGGCCGCACCCGACGTGAGATGTGGGGTGAGCTATGGTGCATATAAAGTTGGGTATGATCACATATCTACACTAACGTACTCCCCAACCCCCGACTGGTATAGTAGATCCAATCATGGTACGCTATGGCACAGGATTCCCTAGGAAGGTAGCAAATCTCCCCGGGAATTAGTGTCTGTACATGCACAAGATATCAAGGAAACAAGTCTCGTACAAGCTACACCATGAATAAGGAATAACATCTCATGACGAGATCCGTGTATACCAATCCGTGTAACCAACGTGTCAAGAACATGTATATTTACACTAGATACAGTGAACATAGGAGATATCATAAATTAGAAACTAATCAGAGAATGTACTTGCCTTGGGTCCTTAGCTGGTAAAACCAATGTCCTGTCCCAGAGTATCGTCTGGAGGAACCAACAGTCCTAAAATATATCAAATACAATATTTACATCAGGAGCTACACTAACACATCACAAATACATGAACTCAGGGCTCTGCCAGGTATGGCACTAGTCAACTAGGGTCATCTAGTAGGGACACGTATATAATACACATTACACTTATTATACTTACAATATTTATATACGCACCAATTTAAATGTATTTACAATATATATATATATATCTTTTAAATACATATTTGATTTATACTATTTGAACATTATATATGTATACTCATACATATGCTAAAATACCTTTTTTTTTAAAATATATATATATAAATACTAATTTGATTACATATACTAGAAATACGTATTTACGTATATAAATCATTTCGAACTTATTTTGAGCAATAGTTTCAAATAAAGGTTTATTTATAAAAACTAGAATTTATGTAAAAGCTAATATTTTCATTTATGGTAAAATCGGTCACCGATCCAATAAACTAATTTTTGAACTCATTTAGATTATTGAAACTATATTTTTAATTTAATAATGTAACCAAAAATTATTATTATTTTTACATATCAAAACCCTTTTAATTTGTTACATAAAAATAACTAATTACATAAACTAGCTAATTACATATTAATATAACCAAATTATATAAAATAACCAAATTATATATACTAATTTCATGAATTAAACTAATTATATAAAATACTAATTATATATACTAAACTGATTATGAGAAAACACCAAACTAATTAATTGATATTTACTAACTGGTTAATAACAAATTACTGTTTATTAAGAATTAGCTAATCAAATCATTAACTTAAACTAACTATAATTAATTAATTAACTAATAAATCATACTAAACTAATTAATAACAAGTTACATTAATTAAACTAGTTATATAAATAACTAATTATATACACTAAACTAATGTTGTAATTTAATAAACTAATTGTTTAATAATTTAACTACTGATTAATTAGTACTTACTGATTGATGAATTAATTAACTGATAAAACTAACTGATTAAGATTAATTAACTGATTAGTCAGACTAATTAACTAATCTAATTTTACTAACTAATCTAATATATACTAAACTGATTTTATAATTTAATTGAAAAGAAAATAATTAACCAATATAAATAACTAATAGTTATTTAATTAATTACTAATTACAATTAATATAACTTAAACTAATAACTATATTAATCTAATAACTATATTAATTAATTAGTTAATCTAATTAACTATTAACTATATTAATTACTATTTACTCTCAGTTCACAGAACTGAAAAAAAAAGGAAAGGGGAGAAAGGGGCTCACTGCGGGGTTTCAGGCTGGGGTTTTCCGACGAGGTCGGCCGGCCAGGGTGTCGGCGTCGGCGGTCAGCGGAGGAGAAGCTCGAGGCGGCAGCGGCATTCGAGGAGCGGCGGCGCGGGATCTCGACGACGGCGGCGTCTGGTCGAGGAGGCGGCTCGACTCGAGTGCGGCAGAATCTTCAGCGGCGGCTCGACTCGAGTGCGGCGGCGGGCTGCTCGAGGGCGGCGTTCGACGGATCTGGCGGCCACCGGCGGCGTCTTCGACCCAGGGCAGCGACAGGGCGGCGACGGCTTCGCTCCAGCGGCGGGCCACCGGCTTCAGCGGCGACGACGACGACGACGACTACTCCGGCGGCGGCTTCGAGTCTAGGGTTAGGGTTCTGGGTTTTGTGCGTCGGGGTCGTGTCCGGGCTGGACACGGCGGTCTGGTGTCTGCGGATCGTGTCCGGGGCAGGACACGATGGGTGCTTTACTGTGGACGTGTCCGGGTTTGCCGGACACGGAGATGCTGTTGTAAACTGGAGGATGTGGATGTGTCCGGGTGTGTCGGACACGGAAAAATCTGTTTGTAAAAATGTAAATCTGGACACAGGAAAAGAAATGGATATGGTGGGACACCCGGGGTCGGACCCGAGGCCATCACGGCTGACACGGATGCTGGACACACGGACACGAGCACACAAAATGGTGGTGGCTGTTGGCTGGTGGGAAAAATGTGGGGGCGAGCTAATAAATGAAAATTAGGGTTTCTAGGGAGGTGATGATGAGAACTTAAATAGGGAGAAAGGGTGTGGGATAAAGGGTTGCGGGTTGGCCCAATGATGAATGGCCCAGAATTTATTTAAACGGGTTTTACATGTGGGAAAAATGAGGGTGCAAAAAGGGGAGACAGTAAACTGGTAAATTTAAATAGAGAAGAAATTTAAGAAAATGTTTTTAAGAGGCTTTCAAAGGCTGACTGATTAAATTAGCTACGAATTAACTTCATTTTGGCAAAACCTTAGAAAATATGTAATTTGTTTATTTATTATTCCAAAATGGATATGATATCTTATTATGAAAACAACTAGTCCTATAATAATTTCATCAATAAAAATTTTATTATTTCAAGCCAATAAACATTTGAAACTAAAATATATATTATTATTTATTTATTTATTTTGTAATACATCGACATTTAGAAAAATGACTTTTATAAAAGATTTTTAAATTACCTTCTATAATCAAACATCGTTCAAAATAAAATAAGAATTTTAAGGAGAATTATTTTATAACTTGATATTTTAAAATAAATAAAAATCTAATTATTTTGGAAATTGGAATTGGAGGTTACAAGTCTATCCACCTTAGAAAAATTTCGTCCTCGAAATTTAGGGACGACTAGGATAGAAAAATTTGTTGTTCATAATGATGAATATGTCATTGAAGAAATATTTCTATAAGGAAAATATTTACCAAACAGAAGGAAACATGAAGAAAAAGAAAATATGGTTTAAGACAGGAATAACTTGAAGGAATCATGGCTCGGCTTTGAATCCTCTAGAAGGTTAGGTGTTGGAAAGTAGACACGATCACTGAAAACAGATAATTTGAATAATGCACGTTACCTTTTCAAAGTAACTAAACCAAGGAAGACCCAGTATAATGAATGATACAGACATGAAAGTTATAGATAATTCGAAAGATACGGCCGACAATTTGATTTAAGAAACTTAATACATCTTTCAGGATGTAATCAAGAGACATCTAATTGCCTTTCTTGATTTCTAGGAAAAAGTCTTCACTACCATCTGAAAATAATCCTTCCTTTTTATCCTCGTTCATTTTACTTTTCTCAATCTTGTGATTCATCATTAACTAATATTTATAAAAGTTCAAATTCCACAAACTTTATTGGATTAGATCTTCGAATTTCTGAATCAAAATTTTATTACATGTCCAAAATCCTTATCATCAAGTTCGAGTTGTTTATCTTAACATCAACTATACCTCGATTATTTTCTTCGATTTCAAATGTTACTGTCATGGTCAAGATTTTAATTTAAATCACAACCTCAATATACCATGATCTTACCTTACGACCTTCAATTATATGATCCCATAATCAATTATATTCTAATATTCTTTACCATGAGCTTCATTACATTCCATATTTCTCTACCCGTATGTATAATGTTTCCGAATTTGAAAAAATTCATCCTCTGAATTTATTATCCCAATGTAAAATATTTACTACTGAAGTCCTTAATATTTTAATTGAATTACAGTCGTATCATAATCTCCTCAATTTTGAGTAAATAACTAAATACAAAATTTACTATCCAATCCTTTTAATTGAAATTCAATCAATGCATATTTATAAAACAAAAAAATCTGCATCCCAAATTTAACTTTAAACACTCATCAATCATCTAACTCAAATTCAATTGATGCTTATTCCAATCTAACTCCTCCTCCCAAGAATTCAATTTGACACTATTCCTCTTGCGATTTTATTTCCTGCTTTTCTCTTCTTCTTTTTTTTTTTTTTTTTTTTTTCCCTCAAATACTCAACGATGCGATGCTTCCAGTATCTTCAATGCAACATTCATACTATATAAAAATTTCTATCTTGCAATCAAATAGATGAAAATGATAATCTCTCAAATTTCTCAAATTTTTAATAATCAATTCCATCAGATCAAGACCTCCTTAAAATTAATAAATCCTCAAATTTTTGGCTCTGTGAATTTATTAATTCTCCTTTTAAGTCAATATTTATCCTCGAGTTTCAATCATCCCCAATCTTCGTAGAATTAATGATCTGTCAATTCTTTTATTAACGCCTTAACTCTTTATTTAAATTAATGCTTATCCACAAATTTAATCTTCTTGTCTCTTTTGGTCAGTCATAACCTCGTCATAGATCTCTGCTATGGTCAAAACCCAATGATCAAGGTTTAACTTCCCGATCAACTTAAAATAAAATGCATATACCTCCTCAATATTAGATACTTCACATCGAAATAAAATTTAATCACTTCTAAAATCTTTGTAGCCTTAACTATGTTTAGTGAATCAATTTTAAATCCTCAATAATTTAACAACACAAAATCTCAACTCCTTAAAATTCTGAAAATTTAAAAAAATTTATTTCCACTTTTTAATTTATAACTCCTCAATGTAAATATGAGTGCTCACGGTCTCTAATACTCAAGGTGCACTCAATACCTCTATTGTCTAGAACTGTGTACTAAATTTGTACTGCCCGAATCACTTGCACTATTACCTCCAATGATCAAAGTTATCATCAACTGTGTTTTCTTTCATGATTTCAATTTATGTCAATTGGTATATCATCTAATTATCAACACACAGAGTGCTTACTGTTATTAACGTCATCCTTGACTAATCCTTGATATAGAATCGTTAGCACTCTTGGTATTATATCACTAGCTGCATTAATGGATTATCTCATCAAGCTCATTAGACTCATGATCACCTGTATCCTCTATAACACTCATGTTTCTTTACTCTCATGGGTATGTGTATGGTTCCTCATCTCGATGGTTGTATATGTATTTCCTTCGATCCTTTAAAGCCTATTAAACTCATCCGTGATACGCTTCACAACTTCCATTACAAATCCTGATATTTCTCTACTTATGACATCTCATTAAACCCTTTATACATATACATTTCTTTACCTTTAACATTTCTGATATCAATCATCAAATTGGACATCATGCTCCATAAATCCTTAACACAATTCCCAGATACTTAATCGCTTGCATAAATCACTCAATTACATAATCATGATTATCCAGGACGGGTAATTGGCTCTGATACTGACTCTGAGAACTATCACTGATACTCTATACTCTCCTTAATTCTCAGTCTCTAATGACACTACTCCTAGAATCATTGGTACAAGGTACTATGCTAAGGGCTGACTCTAGATTAAAGCCTACTGCTCACATGCCCAACTAAGAAATACTAGCAACACAGTCAATACTAATACAAGACACAAACAAAATTACAAGCCACTAATTATCATACTTAACAAGAAATCCTCAAGGAATAGGAGCTCAAAGACTGAATTGAGGACAGAAGGTATCCTTACCGCTAGTAAAGAAAGAAGCGGTGGAACAAAGTCCTGGAATAACAGAAATAGATAAGTCTTGAGATGATATTTTAAGAACCAATTTAGGATACAACCTGATAATCATACACGTCTGTCTGAAATCATGACACTCAGAATCCTCGCCACGCCAGTAAGCATAGATGCGATAAACGATAGGTTTCGTAACTAAGGTATGCACTCTATAATCATGTCGTCTAGAATCTTCGCCACGCCAACCGGTATGGCTGCGAAAGAATCTAAGCTTCATAACTATAGTATGTACATCCAAGTCAGGTCCCTACGTTCTCGTCACCACAGCTAATATGGCTGCGATAAATTCTAGGTTCCATAATCAAAGTAGACGTTTTACCTTCCTCACTGTCCTCATCAATATATGTCATCAGATGATACCATAAATCCTAGTCCGTAAAAATTCATCTCAATTTGAAATCAACCCAACAACGATACCAGGAATTAAAGTTAACAACTGGTCAACAAGAATCAAACTCAACAATGATACCAAGATTTTAATTTAATAACTGCTCAACAAGAATCAAGTTTAGTGACAACAAGCGAGAGCGGACGGAAACAAGGAAAGATTTAAATTAAAAATAAGATTCTCATGGGGTCATCCCAGGAATCTCTCAAGAATTTTGTGATTGAGTATCCTCTCTCATCCTAGTATCCTATGTCCTATATTCTATAGCAGGCACGCGGTAGTACAACTAATACGTCGCACTACCACGACATCGCACAACTTGCGAAGTCAGACCTGCATGGGCCACCACTAAAAACGTGTCACGACCCGCACCCGGTTTAGGGGCACGAGTGCGTGGGTACGTCCAGCCTACGCCGCAGCATCGGCGGTAGAACGCTGTCTAGGTCAAGTGCTATCTAGATAATCTCACACTAGTATCCAACTCCATAAGGAGACACGGATAACACTAAAATAAATCTAGAAATACTCAATCACAACTACAGCACGATAGGAAATGAAGAAATAAAAGAATACAGCACAAGTCTAATGATAACATAACATACCTGCAATCCTTAACTTCCAATCCCCAAGTGTCAGAAACCAGTCTACTAATGTCACAGTCTGGAAAAATATTTTCCAGTCAGGAAGGAGCAAAGTACATCTCTAAATAGCAGTTCTATATAAATGACATAAACTATGTAGCAGTTCTAGATGGAAACATACCAGATGCATGTATAAGTACGGGAGATGTACAATGAGAGAAGTACTGGAAATACTGTAAGTAAATGCAGGAAAAGAAACAATATGTCCATGAGCAAGAATTCTATGACTAAGTGTGTGAGTACTAGCTTTAACATGTGATCGGCTTGGGATCTTGATCAGGCTGGTTACATGTGATTAGCTATGGTTCATATAAAGTCAGGCTAACCGTGGGTTAGCTATGGTTCATATAAAGTCAGGCTAACCGTGGGTTAGCTATGGTTCATATAAAGTCAGGCTAACCGTTGGTTAGCTATGGTGCATATAGAGATCAGGCTAATCACACGTAACAGCTATGGTTCATATAAGTGGTCAGGCCGCACCCGACGTGAGATGTGGGGTGAGCTATGGTGCATATAAAGTTGGGTATGATCACATATCTACACTAACGTACTCCCCAACCCCCGACTGGTATAGTAGATCCAATCATGGTACGCTATGGCACAGGATTCCCTAGGAAGGTAGCAAATCTCCCCGGGAATTAGTGTCTGTACATGCACAAGATATCAAGGAAACAAGTCTCGTACAAGCTACACCATGAATAAGGAATAACATCTCATGACGAGATCCGTGTATACCAATCCGTGTAACCAACGTGTCAAGAACATGTATATTTACACTAGATACAGTGAACATAGGAGATATCATAAATTAGAAACTAATCAGAGAATGTACTTGCCTTGGGTCCTTAGCTGGTAAAACCAATGTCCTGTCCCAGAGTATCGTCTGGAGGAACCAACAGTCCTAAAATATATCAAATACAATATTTACATCAGGAGCTACACTAACACATCACAAATACATGAACTCAGGGCTCTGCCAGGTATGGCACTAGTCAACTAGGGTCATCTAGTAGGGACACGTATATAATACACATTACACTTATTATACTTACAATATTTATATACGCACCAATTTAAATGTATTTACAATATATATATATATATCTTTTAAATACATATTTGATTTATACTATTTGAACATTATATATGTATACTCATACATATGCTAAAATACCTTTTTTTTTAAAATATATATATATAAATACTAATTTGATTACATATACTAGAAATACGTATTTACGTATATAAATCATTTCGAACTTATTTTGAGCAATAGTTTCAAATAAAGGTTTATTTATAAAAACTAGAATTTATGTAAAAGCTAATATTTTCATTTATGGTAAAATCGGTCACCGATCCAATAAACTAATTTTTGAACTCATTTAGATTATTGAAACTATATTTTTAATTTAATAATGTAACCAAAAATTATTATTATTTTTACATATCAAAACCCTTTTAATTTGTTACATAAAAATAACTAATTACATAAACTAGCTAATTACATATTAATATAACCAAATTATATAAAATAACCAAATTATATATACTAATTTCATGAATTAAACTAATTATATAAAATACTAATTATATATACTAAACTGATTATGAGAAAACACCAAACTAATTAATTGATATTTACTAACTGGTTAATAACAAATTACTGTTTATTAAGAATTAGCTAATCAAATCATTAACTTAAACTAACTATAATTAATTAATTAACTAATAAATCATACTAAACTAATTAATAACAAGTTACATTAATTAAACTAGTTATATAAATAACTAATTATATACACTAAACTAATGTTGTAATTTAATAAACTAATTGTTTAATAATTTAACTACTGATTAATTAGTACTTACTGATTGATGAATTAATTAACTGATAAAACTAACTGATTAAGATTAATTAACTGATTAGTCAGACTAATTAACTAATCTAATTTTACTAACTAATCTAATATATACTAAACTGATTTTATAATTTAATTGAAAAGAAAATAATTAACCAATATAAATAACTAATAGTTATTTAATTAATTACTAATTACAATTAATATAACTTAAACTAATAACTATATTAATCTAATAACTATATTAATTAATTAGTTAATCTAATTAACTATTAACTATATTAATTACTATTTACTCTCAGTTCACAGAACTGAAAAAAAAAGGAAAGGGGAGAAAGGGGCTCACTGCGGGGTTTCAGGCTGGGGTTTTCCGGCGAGGTCGGCCGGCCAGGGTGTCGGCGTCGGCGGTCAGCGGAGGAGAAGCTCGAGGCGGCAGCGGCATTCGAGGAGCGGCGGCGCGGGATCTCGACGACGGCGGCGTCTGGTCGAGGAGGCGGCTCGACTCGAGTGCGGCGGAATCTTCAGCGGCGGCTCGACTCGAGTGCGGCGGCGGGCTGCTCGAGGGCGGCGTTCGACGGATCTGGCGGCCACCGGCGGCGTCTTCGACCCAGGGCAGCGACAGGGCGGCGACGGCTTCGTTCCAGCGGCGGGCCACCGGCTTCAGCGGCGACGACGACGACGACGACTACTCCGGCGGCGGCTTCGAGTCTAGGGTTAGGGTTCTGGGTTTTGTGCGTCGGGGTCGTGTCCGGGCTGGACACGGCGGTCTGGTGTCTGCGGATCGTGTCCGGGGCAGGACACGATGGGTGCTTTACTGTGGACGTGTCCGGGTTTGCCGGACACGGAGATGCTGTTGTAAACTGGAGGATGTGGATGTGTCCGGGTGTGTCGGACACGGAAAAATCTGTTTGTAAAAATGTAAATCTGGACACAGGAAAAGAAATGGATATGGTGGGACACCCGGGGTCGGACCCGAGGCCATCACGGCTGACACGGATGCTGGACACACGGACACGAGCACACAAAATGGTGGTGGCTGTTGGCTGGTGGGAAAATGTGGGGGCGAGCTAATAAATGAAAATTAGGGTTTCTAGGGAGGTGATGATGAGAACTTAAATAGGGAGAAAGGGTGTGGGATAAAGGGTTGCGGGTTGGCCCAATGATGAATGGCCCAGAATTTATTTAAACGGGTTTTACATGTGGGAAAAATGAGGGTGCAAAAAGGGGAGACAGTAAACTGGTAAATTTAAATAGAGAAGAAATTTAAGAAAATGTTTTTAAGAGGCTTTCAAAGGCTGACTGATTAAATTAGCTACGAATTAACTTCATTTTGGCAAAACCTTAGAAAATATGTAATTTGTTTATTTATTATTCCAAAATGGATATGATATCTTATTATGAAAACAACTAGTCCTATAATAATTTCATCAATAAAAATTTTATTATTTCAAGCCAATAAACATTTGAAACTAAAATATATATTATTATTTATTTATTTATTTTGTAATACATCGACATTTAGAAAAATGACTTTTATAAAAGATTTTTAAATTACCTTCTATAATCAAACATCGTTCAAAATAAAATAAGAATTTTAAGGAGAATTATTTTATAACTTGATATTTTAAAATAAATAAAAATCTAATTATTTTGGAAATTGGAATTGGAGGTTACAAAAGCCAACGTAGTCGCCGATGCCTTGAGCAGGTATCCGATGGCGATGTACTTGACGACAGATAGACATTTGTTGGCTGATTTGGAGAGCTTGGAGATTGAGGTGTTAGTTCTCGATACTGAGATTCAGATATGGGGATTACAGATACAGTCCGAGCTGATGGACAGGATCGGAGCTACGCAGTATAATGATGAGGCTCTGAGGAGAATCAGGGCACATGTTCGGGCAGGATTGTCGGACGACTTTATTATCGCAGAGGATGGTTCCTTACGGCACGGCACGAGGATGTGTGTGCCGAGCGGGGAGTTGCGCGAGAAAGTTTTACAGGAGGCACACCGCTCTCAGTACTCGATGCATCCCGGTGCCAACAAGATGTATCGAGACTTGAGGGAGCACGTATGGTGGTATGGAATGAAGCGTGAGGTAGCACGCTTCGTATCTCGGTGTCTAGTGTGCCAGCAGGTAAAGGCAGACCGGCAAAGGCCAGGTGGTTTGCTTCAACCTTTATCGATCCCAGAGTGGAAATGGGAGCATGTGACCATGGATTTCGTTTCAGGGCTTCCACGTTCTCCAGGAGGGAAGGACGCGATTTGGGTCATCCTGGACAGGTTGACTAAATCAGCCCATTTCTTACCTTTCAAGGTGGGCACGTCGACAGGAGGCTAGCAGAGATGTACGTACGACAGATCGTTAGTCTTTATGGAGTTCCTGTAAGCATCGTCTCGGATCGGGATAGCCGTTTTACTTCCCACTTCTGGAGGAGTCTGCAGGCTAGCTTGGGCACTCAGCTCAAGTTCAGTACCGCATACCACCCCCAGACAGACGGGCAGTCTGAAAGGACTATTCAGACTCTCGAGGATATGCTACGCACTTATGTTTTAGATCTCGGAGGTTCTTTGGAGGATCATCTGCACCTGGTAGAGTTTGCTTACAACAACAGCTATCAGGCCAGCATCGAGATGTCACCATTTGAGGCTCTTTATGGACGGAGGTGTCATACACCGTTATCTTGAGACGACGTTGGAGAGAGAGCCTTGCTAGGACCAGAAATGGTCGTGGATGCAGCAGAAAAGGTAAAACTCATCAGAGACAGGCTGCGAGTGGCGCAGGACAGACAGCGGCATTGGGCCGACAGCCACCGTAGACCCCTTGAGTTTCAGGTATAGATCATTATTTTTCTGGCTTATGTTGTTTGTTTAGATTGCGTGTTGAGACTGTTTTGTTTTAGGTTGGCGATCTAGTATTCCTATGGATTTCTCCGACGTATGGCACGATTCATTTTGGTCAAGGCGGGAAGCTTAGCCCACGCTACATCGGACCCTTCGGTATCCTTGCGAGGATAGGTGCAGTGGCATATAGACTGGACTTGCCGCCTGCATTAGAGGGAGTGCATAATGTGTTCCACGTGTCGCAGCTGAGACGGTACGTGGCAGACCCTAGTCACGTACTTGATCACTCGGAGATTGAGGTTGGTCCGACGCTCAGCTACCCCGAGCAGCCTGTAGATATCTTGGACCGCAGAGAGAAGGTGTTGAGGAACCAAACTATTCCTTTGGTTCGTGTTGCATGGAGACATCACTCTCCAGGGGAGTCGACCTGTGAGAGAGAGGACGAAATACGTGAGCAATACCCGTATCACTTCTAGACTTGAGGTATATTTCCTTTCTTGATTTCATTCTTGTTCCAGTTCAGTCAAATTTCGAGGACAAAATTTCTTTTAGGAGGGTAGACTTGTCACTACCACATTTTCAGATAAGGGCATTTGTGTAATTTTACTATTTGGAATAATTATATATTTAATTAATCTGCTGAGTTTTATAAACTATTTATATGTTGTTAATTTGTGTTGGTTTAGGTCAAACCCTAGAATCTTCCATTAGGACTAACCCTAGAGTGAAACCCAAATTCATGACCTAGCTTTAGTGAAACCCTAAAATTCCAATTTGAGTTTAGGATAAAACCCTAGAGGAGACTAAACCCTAGTTAACTAATTCTCCATGACTTAACATAAAGGATTAGCCTAACCCTTGCAGTAGAGAAACCCTAAAACCTAGTCTGATATAAAAAGGAGCCTCCCTCAAAACCATTCTTCATGTAGAAAGAAGAAACCCTAGCCTCCATCAAGAAAACTATTTCCTCACCTCCAGATTTCAGAATCTAACCCTAGGGATTCCATCTTCCTCCTCCAAAGCAAGGGAAACAAGGAGCTTGGGTCAAGAAGCCTTGGAGAAGAAGAACCTTCATAGGGAAACCATCTCCCTATAGGTAAATCCAATTTCTAATCCATTTTAATTATGATTTTCTGTTGTAGTTGGCCTCTAGGAACCCTGTGCTGTGTAGATCTCGAATTATATGGATTCTACATGAAAATCTAGGTCGAATTAGGTTTTGGTGTTCCAACGAGGGTTTTCCCCAAATTTGTGGACCCTAGATCATAAAGGTTTGCAAGTATACATGACTACATCTCCTACATGTAGGTTAGATATCGATTTTTAGGGTTTTGGTTGAGGATTCATGGGTTCTAATGTGAAACCCAATTTCAGCCCTAGGTGTTTGTAGGAATGCCCTTAAGGATTTACCTATCTATGTGTTCTAATACTGCATGTTAAATTTATATATATATACATACACATATTTACATATGTATTAAATATATATTGTGTGATTTGGGGGATTTTCTGAGGAGTGCACTGTTCTGAGTATTTGGGAACTACTGTGCAGTCGGGGTGTAACTGTGTATCAGATATAGGGAAGAGGGTTCTCTGTATTGTACAGTCGGGCATTGGAAAACTGTGTAGTTGGGTGGAGTTTTGTTTAGGATCTGTTCTAATGCTGTGTCCCTGTTATTGAGGATGGATCCCTGTGTGCCAATACCTGTATGTTTCAGTGTATTAGGTATATGTGTGAGTTTTAGTGTGAACCTGTGTCTATGTACAGCAGTGTGTGTAGTTGTTTATGTGTCAGTAAGTTGCTGTGTCAACCTGTCTGTGTATGTGCCAGTATAGGTGAGAGCGTGTGCGTGTCTTAGCATTTCCTGTGTGAGTGAAACCTGTGTGTGTGCTTTAGGTTAGTAACCAATGTGCTGTGTGTGTAGGGTGATTTGTTCCAGGTTCAATAGTGTACTGTGTGTTCTCGGAGTGTTTGTGAGTGTGAGCAGTGTATCTACCTGTGTCAGTGAGCAGTGAGTGTAGGTGTACTAATACCTGAGTGTATACTATGTGAACTATGAGTGTCTGTGTACATAAAACCAGTGTGAGAGCCTATGTGTACCAATACCAGTGTCAGTGTGGAGGAAACTAGAAGAAGGATGTGTTATTTTAGTATCAGTGTGATATTGATACCCTTTGTTACTGATACTCTCACTTAGCCCCTGATACTTGACCTGACGTTCTATTTACAAGGTTCTTTATGCAGAATTATTTGAGAGAGTGTGCAGCTGTGCAAAACCCTGTGTGAGTGAGTGAATTCTGTGAGAAGAGAGAGAGAGCAGTGTGCAGTTTACCTGTGAGCAGTTGGACTGGGTGAGCCTAGCTAGTAAATAGCAGTATGGGTATCCTAATATCTGAGTATATGCCTATGTGAGTTATGTGTGTAGGAAATTAGTTCCAATGAGGTAGCAGTGCCTACTTGTTTTAGTATTTTGGACTGTGTATGTAATTGTTGTGTGAGGGAGTGAGGAAATTCCTAGATTCTAGACAGTGAGTGTAGGTCTGTGTAGGTGTTCAGTGAGTGTTGCCTGTGAGTGTTAGTCTCAGAGTTAGGTCCTATATGGGTATCAATAACTAGTGAGTGTGAGAATACCTGTATGTGTAATGTTCCTGTGTATTAAATTGTGTTAGTGTCAACCTGTGTGTAGCTATGTGTGTCCCTGTGTGTAGCTATGTGTGTCTCTGGGTGTAGCTAGGTGTGTCTGTATGTGAGCAGTAATTCAGTTCAGTATGTAGTCTTGTGTCTCAGTATCTATGTATTAGGTATTACTCTTCAGTCAACCAATAGGGTACAGTACAAGGTTGGGAACTCAAGTAGCAGTTAAGGTAATATAGATGAGTATGTCTATGACAGTTAATACATAAGTGTTAGTTATTATATACCAACATATATAGAGTAGCATATTACTTTTATATTATTTTCATTAGTTAGTGACCTTGTAGAATAATTAACTAGTTTTGGACCTAAACCTTAGGGTGGACCTAGTTTATCTAGGATAACCTAGTACTGAACAGTAAACCACAGAATTGACCTAGAGGCCTCGCATTTAATTAGCTAAACATGTTTGTTCCTTTATGTCAGTATCTTGACATTATATTTTATCTTTAGGTCCCTGTGATCCCCTTTGGACATCGATCCTCACACCTTGCTCAGGACCACAGGCGAGTACATTCTCTGACAGTTTTTATTGTTTATTATTTCTATAATTCAGTTGTATTACATACTTGATTTCGACACTATGGATACACGGGTTAGCACCCTAGATCCCCATCATGAGGAGTCGTGATTGGAATCCATCGTGCTAGCTGGGGAATTATTAGTAGATTATGTGATCATATCCAACCATTTACATGCATCATAGCTCACCCCACTTCTCACGTCGGGTGTGGCCTGACCATTTACATGCATCATAGCTGTTATATATGATTAGCCTGACCACTACATGCATCATAGCTAACCATATGGTTAGCCTGACCTACAAGAATCAAAGCTAATCATATATAACCAGCCTGATCTAGTCCCAAGCCGATCACATAATAAACTGATAATTCAAAAACTTAGCTAGATGTCTATTCTTTATTCAGATTCACTTGTTCTAGCATTCACTGTTTATTGTTCATTGCTAGATGCTCTATTGCCTATATTCATTTTCTCCAGTACTTCACATTTTCAGCATATATTCTCATCCTGTATTTCTTACACTGTTTATAGTTTTTGTCAATTTATTGAAACTGCTATTAGTGTTTGTGCTTCGCTCCAATCCTGACTGGATAACATTTTTCAAAGGACCTGGAGAACCTTTGCCCCACTCATTACGGCCCAGGTTCAGAGGGAGATTTCACTCCGAAAATTCCAGAAGAGTTGCCTATCCTAGAGGAGATCCTACCTGGCTGTTCTTAGATTATTTTTCTGTATTTATTGTTTCAGACTGAGACTGAGTTGTATTTATTATTTTGTGATTTTGTGAGGTCATCTAGACCCAGGACTTGTGTTGCACTTTTGTGATTGGTTTATATAGAACTCTTTTCCATTCTCTTCGTGCCATTAATTCTTATAGCTTGTGATTGAGTATATTTACAGAACTGTGGATTATTATCATTGTCCTCCGTACGAAATTGAGACTATTAACAGGATATATAGGTTATGTTGAGACCTAGACAGCGTTCTACCGCCGATGCTGCGGCGTAGGCTGGACGTACCCACGACTCATGCCCAAATTTTGGGTGCGGGTCGTGATATCGTATCATAAAATGCCATGATACGCTCTACTCGTATCCAATTATGGACACGTATCTAGTCCCATAATTTAATCTAAGTCTAATTAGATCTAATTGGTCTCATGACACACACTTGATATGTCAATCTCATAATCCCCCCTAATTGGACAAAAATTACCATGTAACTTCCATAATACAAGTCATACGAACCTAATTCTTAATCCTATGGGTAGCCTAAGCCAAGGGATGATTCCTAATGGTTAAATGCATAAATTATAGTCTAAATTAAGGGGTGGATTAAGAATTTACCTATTGGAAGATAGATTTCCAATGAAATGCTCAATGGACACCATTAAGACACGATCTCCTTGCCAATTCCTCTTCTTTCAAGTGCTTATTGCAATCCAAGCTCCAATACTTCTTAGATGGTGAAATTGAGAGGGAATTGGTGTGAATTGGGTTGAATTTATGGAGGGATAAGTTAATTTGGGGAAGAACACAATTGGGGATCTAAATAAAATAAACTAATGAAGAGGAGAGACTCTGTGAACCTATCTATAGGTGGTCGGCCCCCTTCTCTTCCCCTCCAAGCAACAACTAATGACCAAAGTACCCCCACTAGTTAATTATGAGGAATAATTAGGAAGGACTATATTGGAAAGTCTCTAAACTAATGCATATTAAGTTAATCTCCTTAATTAACTAAGGAAGAGGGTCTAATGAGCTTAATCTAATATTGGGGTCAATATGTCATGATAATCCAATGGGTCCACTAATGACAAGTCTAACTAAGCATAGGTTAGCCCACTAACAAATAATTAAATAGCACTACATAATATAATTAATTAGTAGCATATAATATATTATTTAATCACTAATAATAAATATACTTGTCACGCCCAGTGCCGAAACATGGACACGGCTGTAACTAGACAAGCGGATGCATACTACCAGCAAGTCACTTAGGGTCACACAGCACATCTATTTCTCAATCAGTCAAGCGAGAACAGTAAACATAGAACATTTATGACAAGGAATTAAGACATCCCAAATATCCTACCATGAAATTCTGGAAACCAGCTGTACAAAATAAGAAAGCTGGTAGAGTATCAAAAGTACATAATCATGATCAACTACAGTCTGATAAATTACAATCATGTAAAGGAAACTAAATGTCCAAATTTTACGGCTAACAAGTACCGGTAGCTAAATGCCCAAAATAAGTAAAGTGTGGAATAACGAGCAAGAAGAAAAAGTTACTCGTTTCCTTCAACGACCATCCGCCTAGTGCGCGCCATTGTTCAGGGGAAGTACGCTTTATCCTCTGGCACTGACTCTAAACCTGGCCATGCAAAACCAGTGGGGTTAGACCGCAAATAGCAAGTACCACAAATGAAGCACGAATAAAGAAACAAAACTAGGTTATAAAATATATATATATATATATATATATATATATATATATAGTTCTATTTTGTAGTTTTGGTCCATATCCTATCATGCCACAATAATCTAACCCTACAACCAAACAAGGACAAGGATTAGACCATCGCGCCATGATAGTCCATGTCCCTAGACTATTTGACAGTAGATATAATACACAAACAAGCCTAGTTACCTAATCGACCAATCATTTATACGGTTTACTAGATGGAGTCCGGGTTATCCCAGAGATATTATGCATATAGGAATCATCAGATCGAACCAAGTATTAGCAGGGTTAGCCGAGCCATAAATTGCCATATAGCACTTAGTATTGCGCACCAGTCTCTCATAAGGCCATTGTGCTAAGATCGCATAGAACACATAGTATAGTATAATAGTTGGATATTGCCATCCACTAATGAGGACTTAAATAATATCCATGGGGACTAGCCTGTACACCCTAATTAAAATGACTGAAGGTGGCTAGTTAGGCATGATCTCAAGATTCTATTCCCTCCTAATGTTTTACAAGTTTACTTGCCTAGTTAACCCAATTATTAATTAGAATCACATGGCGTGGTCACATGGTATTTTCCTTATATGATGTACCATAGTACGGCTATGCTAGATACGAATCCACTTTGTCACTTGATAGTCCAACTTGGATTCACCCCAGCATTATGCAATAATTAAAAAATCCTAGCCACGCTTGGTTATTGACTAACCCTTATGTCCACGCTAGAGATTAAGTCACTTCACATGTCACGTAGCGCATAGGTACACCGCAGTGTAAACATGTAATATAATCGCATAGTAAAACTTAGGACGTAGGAACATATAGCACATAGTAAGTGTATCAGCACGGATACAAGTAATTGGGTCATGATGCATAGATGGGTCTAATACTCTTGTGGTCATCAAAGTCACACATACAAACCATAAAGTCCAAAGGAACATTCAAACCAAACTAGTCCAATAAAGCGTGTGCAAGGGGTCGCATACGCACATAAGGATAAAGGACGCATGGGATCTGTTGTCGCATAGGAAGTCAGGCCGCATAACTGCATGGGTCGCATGGTCGTACGATCGCATGGTCGCTGACCATATAGGTCGCATGAGCTCAAGGCCGCATGACCGCATGAGTTTAAACCGTATGGCCGTATGAGTTCAGGCCGCATGGCCACATGAGTTCAGGCCGCATGGCCACATGAGTTCAGGTCGCATTACCGTATGACCTCAAGGTTGCATACACTCACTTGCCGTATATAGGTCAAGGCCGCAAGGATCGCTTGGCCGCTTAGGACTTCGTCTTCTCCAAACAGCAAGTTCCGCCATGACGAGAACTCCGAAAATTAAAAATTATTTTCTTCATAAAAATTTCTTTTTAACTCTGAATTGAGTGAACCAAAAGCCAAAATGCTCGAAATAAAGTGCTCCATCCATCCCAAAAAACTAATCTTTGAAAATACTATATTTTAGTAGATCAAAACCACCAAAAACTCAAGGAACCCATGAAAACCCTAAACTTAGAATGTAAATCCATCCATTAAAAACGAAAACCCCAAGTATTAAATGTGTTTAAAATCATCATGGGCACATAATAGACAAATAAAATATAAGGAAAAAGTAATAATCGAAAATTAAAAGATTTCTCCATGTGGTGCAAGGTGTACTTGCCCAAATGAAGGAAGAAGATTAAATAGAGAGAATGAGGGAAGAGAGAGAAAGATGTTGGGTTTTATATTTAGGGTTTGAGGTTTAGACCATGGGTTCAACTTATGAATAAACTAACCCAACAATTAAACCATGGGTCTAATTGAACCAAAGAATGGGTCTTGTCTCCATGCGTACGACCTAATTATAATGTAAGCAAGAAATAATCTAAGTAGGAAATAAATACAAGCAAGCAAAAAAATATATATATCCCAAAATATACATTTCGGGAATGGGGAGTGACAATACTAAATGTCCAAAATATCCTTATCCAGAAATATGGTATTGACAAGTCTACACTCCTTAAAAAAAAATTATCCTCGAAATTTAAGAAAGAAAGAATGATACCTCATGACTCAAAGAGATAAGGGTATTGCTCGCGCATCTTGGCTTTCCTTTTCTAGGTAGACTCTTCTAGAGAGTGATGCCTCTACGCGACGTGTACCAAGAGAATCGTCTGGTTCTGTATCACCTTCTTATTGCGATCCAGAATCTCCACTAGCTGCTCTAGATAGATGAGAGTCGGACCCACCTCAATCCCCGAGTTATTCAATACATGACTAGGATCTGCCACGTACCATCTCAGCAACGACACATGAAACATATCATGCACTCCCTCTAGTGCAGGTGGTAAGTCTTGTTTGTAGGCCACTACACCGACCCTCACAAGAACACCAAAGGGTCCAATGTACCGTGGACTAAGCTTTCTGCTCCACCAAAGCAAATAGTGCCCCACGTCGGAGAAATCCGCAAGAACACCAGATTGCCAACCTTGAACAAACACAACCTTAAAACTCAACATAAAATAAAACAATCACAAGTAATACAAATAAAATATATACCTCAAACTCTAAAGGTCTTCAGTGGCTATTGGCTAAATGCCGATGTCTGTCTTGTGCCACCCGAAGTCTATCCCTGATGAGATTTAACTTCTCAGTTGTATCCAAAATCATCTTCGGTCCCAACAAGACTCTCTCAACAACATCATACCAAGATAGAGGAGTGTGACATCTTCGTCCATATAAAGCCTCGAATGGTGACATCTCGATACTGGCCTGGTAACTGTTGTTGTAAGTAAAATCTACCTGGTGAAGATGATCCTTCCAAGAGCCTCTAAAATCCAAAACACAAGTATGAAGCATATCCTCGAGAGTCTGAATAGTCCTCTCTGACTGCCCGTCTATTTAGGACTGATATACGGTACTGAACTTTAGCAAGGTGCCCAAGCTAGCCTACAAACTACTCCAGAAGTGTGATATAAAGCGATTATCCCGATCCAAGACTATACTCACAAAAACTCCATATAATCTGACAATCTGTCTCACATACATCTCCGCTACCTTCTCCGTAGACGTACCCACTTGAATGACAAGAAATTGGCTTATTTGGTCAACCTATCGACGATGACCCAAATTGCATCTTTACCTACTGGAGAACGAGGAAGCCTCAAAATAAAATCTATAGTAATATGTTCCTACTTCCACTCTGGAATGGGTAAAGGCTGAAGTAAATCACATGGCCTCTGCCTTTACCTGCTGGCACACTAAACATCTGGATACAAAGTGCGCTACCTCCCGCTTCATACCATACCACCATACATGCTTCCTCAGATCTCTATGAATCTTGTTGGCACCTAGATGTACAGAGTTCTGCGATCGATGCACCTCCTGAAGAACCTTTTCACACAACGTCCTATTTGGTACACATAACCTGGTACTGTGCAGAAGTAATCCATCCTCAGTAATAGTGAAGTCTTCGGATAATCCCATCCGAACATGTACTCTAATGCTCCTTAAAGACTCATCATCATACTGTGCAGCTCGAATCATGTCTATCAGCTTAGACTGTTTCTGCAATCCCTATATATTTATCTTGACACCTGGTACCAGCACCGCAATACCCAAGATCTCAAGATCGGCCAATAAATATATGTCCGTAGTCAAGAACATAGCCACTGGAAACCTGCTCAAGGCATCAGTGACTACGTTGGCCTTCACTGGATGATACTACAATGATATGTCAAATTCCTTCATCAACTCCAACCATCATCGTTGTCTCATATTTAGCTCTTTAGGGCAAACACGTACTTCAAGCCCTTGTGGTCTGTGAAGATCTCCATACGCTCTCCGTATAAATAATATTTCTACTGCTTTAGAGCAAAAATGACCGCTGCCAACTCTAAATCATGGGTAGGTAATTCTTCTCATAAGGACATAAGTACCTGGAAGCATAGGCAATCACCTTCTCATTCTACTGTAAGACACAACCCAAACCCTTTCCTAAAGCATTACTATAGATGAATAAAATACTATAAAGGAGGCCCCCTTTGTTGTCCCACAGGTGGACTCGCTGGTACCCTCTGGGCCTGTGCTGCTCCCTGGCCTGCTCGAACCAGAGCCATTAAATATTCCCTCAACTGGTGGCCTGGCTCTCCGTAGAAGAGGCACACTCCAAGCCTCTTCATGTAGACCTCTCGAGTATCTCCAATCTTTCTACAGTATGTACACTGTGTGGCATGCTGTACCAGTCTTGGGGCCTGGTATATCTGCTGCCCCGGTGCTGTAATGGTGCATAAAACTGATATCGTTGCTGCTAGAAGGTCCTCTGCTGCTGGAGGTGGGGTCGTTTGGCTGGACCCGCACTACTGCTTGCTCCTCCTGACATATCTCGCATCCTTTTGGATTTGAGCTCCAAGTCATCCTCTGCTCTCTGTGCGTCCATCAGGATATCCTCAAATTTTGTCGTACGGTGTCCTCTAGTGAGAGATTTGATATCCCTGATCAAACCCTTTCAAAACTTTTGGGCCTTCCATTAAGAATTTTGTCCCTCTAGAATTTTGCCTAGCCTGTAGAACTGTATTTCGTACTCGTCCACCGTCATGTTCTCCTGGACGAGGTCTAGGAATTGGCTCTCTAGAGCACTTTCGGCCACATCTGGAAAGAACTTCTCCTTGAAAAGATCTTTAAAAGCTTTCCAAGTCAGTCCTGGCACTACGATCCTTAGGTCCGTGCGGAACCATGTCAATGCAATATCGAACATCTGGCTGCCCGATTCCTCAACCTTTAAGCCCTCCGAGATCTATGCTAGGCTCAGGGCTCTCTCAACGTGTCACTACCATATTTCTAGAATATGGGCATTTTTGTCTTTTATAATAGTTGTGTATATATTATTTATAATTTATATAATATGTAAAGTATATATATTATTATTATTAATAATAATATGGGTTAGTGGGCTTGACTTTATGTGATAATTAGACTCAACCCAAGACTAGCCATTTTTGGGACCTAACTAGTCAATCCTCCTCATGAAATTAGAAATTTGTTTAAGTTTCCATTAGAGATGAAAATCCTACTTATTGGAAGACTCTTCATGAAAATCCTAGAGGGCACTTTGGTATTTGTGCCTTGGAAAACCTTAGGTCTCTAGTGGCCGGCCCTATATAGGAGGGGGGGCCTCCTTCAAGCTTTATTTTATTGTTCATAAAATCCTAGATTGAGTTCTTCCCTAAAACCCCTCATTCCTCTACCAAATTTTAGAAAATCTAACCACAATCTCTATCATTTCTCTCATCTAAGAAGCCTAGAAGCTTAGGTCTCAAGGAGCATCGGAGGAGAAGAAGTTTGGCTAGAGAATCCTTGGGTTGTATTAGAAATCTATCTCCCAAGAGGTGAAATTCTGAAATCTATCTTTTAAATTCTTTTTTTATTATTTTGAGGGCCATTAGGAGCCCTCCTATAGTTTAGGAATACCCACAAGGGGAGAGAGTGAGTCCCTATTATTTCTATAGTGATTTCTACGTTAAGTTGTGTCCATATTGGGGGTTTTGTGTTCATGAGAGTATTTTTCTCCATTCTTCTTATAACTAATCATAATAGTTATAAATAGATGTATTTAATATATATATTTATTATTAATAATAGTATTGGGGGTTTTGGCATGAGTGTATCATGAGTTTCACATTAGTGCACCACGGGTGTTTGTTGAAAAACTAATTGTGTGTGTATATACATATTGACTTTGATATCTAAGTGTGTGTGTGTGTATATATATATATATATATATATATATATATATATAGGGTTTTTTTATATATGATTATGTGTGTGTGTGTGTGTTGAGGAGTCAGGTTGTTAGTTGTTGTGATAGGATAATGTTACAGTCCGACAGGCCAGGTAACCGCTGCATTGATTGGCAATGATCGAGGGGTATGTTGATGCAGAAGGGTAGACAAGGGATCTTATGTGTGTGTGTGTCACAACAGAGGGGTTAACCAGGGGTATTGATAGCAGTGAACTGCAGATTTAAGGACTGCATCGATGTAGTGTAAGGGTTGGGGGTTACTGGAAGTGCATACCTTAGTGTGTGTTGCAGGCATTGGGGTTTGGGGGAAATGCTGACATCGAGGAAGAGGGATTTCATGTAGGGAGTCCAGGAAGTAGGTATTAGAGTTAGGTGTTTGAGAATAGGTGATGATAAAGAGCGTATCAGGATACATGAATATTTTTGAGTATGTTTAAGAGTGTTCACTGGTGTATGTGGCCTGCATATGAGTAATCAAGGATTGAGTATATGTGCAGGCTCGAGGGGTGAAAGATTATGAGAGAAGGAGTAACTGATGTCAACTAGTGTACAACATGATAGAATGATCACCGTTGTGATCAAGAGTGCTCGAGAGTTTAATAGCAGCAATAGGTAAAGTAAGTTGCAGGCCAATTGGGTATCGGGTGCACTAGTGCATGTGTGAGGGGACTAGTAGTAGGATCAGGTGCAACAGTGTTGGGGAGAGGTTGGTTGCAGTCATTCATGCATTCACAGTATTGCATATGCGGTTATATAAAATCCCTAATTTTAAAAACTGTATTAACTATTTAATTAATTTATAGTAATTATTAGCTAATTAGAAGAAATAGAATTTTATGGGATTTTTATTTCTAGGTAATTATGCATTTAAGGATTTATGGAGCAATTATAATTTTACCTTAATTTAGCCCATGTAGGAGACCCTGTGGACTGTTGATAGATTTATTGTATGCTCTAAAATAAATTTCTAGAACTTTATACATATATATGTATATTTATATATAGAGAGAGTTACTATAAGAATAAATAAAAAAGAAATAGAAAGAAAAGAAATTAGAAAAGAATAGAAAAGAAAAAGAAAAAGGAAAAAAACTAATTAGAAATCAAAACCCTAACCTATTATAACTTTAAACCCAACCCACTATCCTACCCAACCCGCAGCAAAAACCCAAAACCCGTGTAACAACCTAACAGCAGCAGCTAAGCCAGCGACCGCGCGAGCCCGCGATCTCCCCCTGCTCTCTTCCTCTCTCTCTATATATATGTAATAACAACAGTTAAAACCCTAACCCAAACCCTAATCGCCTCCATCCCGCGCTGACCCGCCGCCGCCCGGAGTCCCTGCGCCACCGACCGGAGCGCCACCCGCCGCTCGCCGTCCACGTCCATCCGCGCGCACCCCAACAGATCGCAGAAGCGAACCCCTGTTCACGCACTGTTTCCTGGCTCCTCGCTCGACCAAATTCGACCTCGTCTTTACTGGTATGATCCTCACTTATCCCCCCTCCAATATTGGGTATTAGTTTGCTTCGAACAGCGCACAAAACTAGGTAAAAATCGATGCCAACTTTAGGAAAAATCGTATTTTTGAACTGTAGAAAACTACCCCATCGACCCATGTTCAAGGACTCGTATCTCCCACCAAAGAGATCCGAACTTACTTTTTATTTTTGCTATGGAAAGACCACCTGACTGAGATCATTCCCTGTTAATTACATTATTTTATTATGTGTTAAAATCGAAAATAAATTAGGTTAAAAATTTAGAAAAACCTGTTTGTAAACCCTCCAAAACTTGTGATATTGAGCGTGTCCCGCCAAACGAGACTGCCCCGTCGTGTACCAAGGGCACCGAAAGGTGCGTACGGTATATCCAGACATGTGAGCTTTCGCGAAAACTGGTTCGGACGCGTGTGCGCGTCGGAATTAGCCCGTATCCGTAAAAAGGCCCCGTATCACGACTTTTGCAAAATATCGCACCATTTATTGTACGCTAGTCAAAATGCGACAAAGCTTGCGTCATTGGACTCGTGGTATTGTGATGGTCCTGTGACCCAAGTTTTACGCAATTCTGAGACAGTTGACTAAGCCGCCTATTTGCGGGCCCCACGGTTGACTTTTTGGACAAATTTGTGTTTGGCTCACCGAAATCCAAAATTAGACGTACCGTTGAGTTCATATTGACGTTTAGAATTGGTTTGACCTATAATTTGTCCTATTTAGAGACCTTTACCCCTGGCACGCTTTTTGGTGTAAAGTGGGCCAAAGGTGGACCCCGTTTTGACCCGAAATTACCGTTTTGCCCCTGTGTCCAAATTGGATGAAAGGGTAGTGTTTTCTAGCTATCTCGCTTATTCTGGGAATGTTGGTGATGTTTATTTCAGCATCTGGAGACGTTCATTCGGAGGCCGTAGTTTCTGACTCTTAGTGTTTGACATCTGGACGTTACACTTTGCAGCTATTTTGCCAAATAAGTATACCTTGCCAAATTGTTTACAGTATTTTGCATGCTTATTATATTTCTGTATATTCATTGCATGTGTAGTTTCTTTCAATCATTACTATATATTAGATATGTTGACACACACTTGACACTTAGTATCATGAGAGGACAATTAGTAGGCGTATGGGCTATATAACCACTTTGGTAAACTGTAGTAACTAGTACGCACTATGGCAGTCATGTCCGATGGTCGCTACCCCCGTGGTATGTCGATTGATGGTGTTACAAGGGTCACTACCCCCGCGGTATGACAGCTGATGATGTTCTAGACGGGTGTGTGAGTTGTGAGATTAGATAGAGTAGCCTACCCTTGTCTATACGTCAAAAAGTTATCCTCATTTACATTCATATAGATTGTCTTGTACAACGTACTTATATATTTTCAAACATTATGCATGTTCACTGTATTCAATTGGCTTACTTCTATGTATCTTGTTATGTCCCCTGAGGACCTGGTCCCTTGCCAGATATAGACGACCAGGAGTACCCGCAGGAGTACGGGCCAGGACCTGACACGTTACTTTCTATCGAGGAGGTCTTGCCTTCTGAGCATCATTGATTATCTCTTGCGATGGATCTTTTAGCTGACACTCTTATATCATTATCTTATTTTATATTGGAGATTTTACTCTTCTCACTCATTTTAGTTTTAGATATAGTCTTTGGTAGTGGATTTGTCTCCACCCGACTATTATTTTGGATTATTCAGACTCATTATTCTAGTTTAGTTATTTCTTTTCTATGACTTGTTGTGTGGATAAGATTTGTATTTCTGTGACTTGTGACTATATATATACCACTTGTAAATTGTTATTCATATTACAGCGTACACATGTGTTATGGTTTCCATATATTGGAGTTGCCATATACATGCGGCTGGCATGCTTACGTGTCCTAGTCCTACGTATTTTGGGACTAAGGCGTGACAGGTTAGTTAGTATAAGTTTTAGGGGTATATGCAAATATCAACCCGAGTGTACTACATTAGAGCTTGCTGCCAGTAACAGCAACAATACACCCCAATTACAGTATCATGGTAGTTGCTTTGGTGTGGTGTAGATAAGTGGATATGAGGTAAGGTTAAGGTAGTGTATGTGCACAGAGCTTTGGAGCACTGCTAGGTGTAGTTGCCTGGGAAGAGGACAGTTAGCAAGGCATGCCCTGTCCTTATTTTCCAACTAACTGAAGGAAGGGTTTGGACAAGTGGTGTACAACCATGTATCAGTAATGGATCCTTGCAACTGTGGTAATGTTGGGTGCCATGTAATAGTACACAGGGTTTACTATGGTACAAGAGTGAATAGGTGTTAAGGTCATAAGTGGCTAGGAGTATCCAAGTGATTTTGGGGTACCATCATTATGTGTTAAGGGGTATCATAAGATGCATGATATTCTAGAGTATCATGGCTAAGGTGCTTATATGGTAAGTAGGTGATGGAACTCTAAGTTGTCAGTTAGTGTCAGTTGTATAGTAGTTATTGGGTTAGGTGCAAGAGCATAAGTATTAGCTATGGTTTTGGTATTAGGGATACCAAGTTAATATTGGGGGTTAGTTATTAAGCTAGGTAATAATAAATATGAGTTATATATATATATATATATATATATATATATATATATATATATATATATAGTATCTGGTAAAATTGATGTTAACAAAATTTAGTAGTAATAGCTACTATAAACTAAGGTATTTTAGTATTGACCCAGAAAACCTAGTATAACAAGACTTTGACCTAGTCTTAGCCTAGAAATTATATTTCAAGCTAGTCCATTTCTCATTCCAAAAACCAATTTAAAATTAATATTTGATTTATAGGTCATTGTGATTCTATCTTGGATATCGATCCTCATTTGCTGCTCAGGACCACAGGCGAGTACATTCTCTGACAGTTTTTTATTATTTTGATCATTACTATGATTCTAGTTTTAGTGTATATTTGATTCCGACATAGTGGATACACGGGCTAGTATCATAAGATACCTTTCATGAGAGTCATGATTGGAATCCATCATACTAGCCGGGGATGGGAAAATATTAGCAAGTTATGTGATCATATCTCACCTTACATGCATCATAGCTCACCCCACATATCACGTGGGGTGTAGCCTGACCATTTAAATGCCTCATATCCTGTTATATATGATTAACCTGACTATTGCTCGCACCATAGATAACCAGATAGTTAGCCTGACCATACATGTATCATAGCCAATTATATATAACAAGTCTGATCTAGTCCAAAGCCGATCACATAGCGAACTGATATTTTACGGCACTTAGCCAGTATTTCTATTCTTGTGCCAGTAAATTCATTTCTAGCATTCACATATATCTGTTCACTATAAGTTATTTCTATATGATGATTATATGTCTCTCCAATTTTTTATATATTCCAGTATTTTATTCATCATGTATTTTCTTACACTGTTTTATAGTTTTTATCATTATAATTAAAATTATTGTTAGTGTTTGTGCTTCATTCCAATCCTGACTGGATAATATTTTTAGAGGATCTTGAGAATTTCTGTCCTACCCATTATGGTCCAAGAGTAGATGGCGATTACACCCCGAAGATTCCAGAGGAGCCACTCCATCTGGAGGAGACACCCCCGCAGTTGTTTAGACATCACTTAGCCTACTTTATTTATGTATTGAATTATTCCAAACTTGAGACTTGAGTTATATTATGTTGAGACTTGTATTGCATTGAGATAGCTAGACTCTTAGACTCTGTTCTGTTAGACATATATTATTTGGTCTCTCGTATTTCTCTATATCTTTATCATGCCATTTACTTTCTCTATAGTTATGGTGATTATGTACATTATGAATTGATGATCATATGCATATTCATTGTCCTCCGTTTGGAGTTGAGATATGTTGACAAGTTTAATATCATTGATAGTAGCTATGTTGGACCTAACAACGTTCTACTGCTGTCATGCCCCAGTCCCAAAATACCGAGGGACTAGACACGTGGCATGACCAGCAGCACACACCGATGGACAAATCCAATTTAATGGATCCATCAGGGCGTACTTAAGCTGTAATACAACAATAAGGGTGTAATATACTAAATCTCATCCACAAAAATGAATATACGATCTCAGAATTATAAACCAAGATCAATCTCAATAAAACATAAACTCGGGAAACAACCCGATAATGAGTCTGATACAATAGTCAAGATATAGAAATAAAAATAACAACAACTACTAAGTATGAATAAAGCATATACTCAGAAGATAGCCTCGGTGATCACTCGTCTACTGGACCTGGTACTGCTCCAATGTATGCACCTGTTCCTTCTTCTGCTCCTGCTAATGCTCCTGTACTGTATACCTCTGGGTGGATCTCCTCTGCTAATCCTGGGGACATAATCCGGATCCAGGTCCTCAGGGGACATAGCAAGGTACATATAATACAAGCCAAAGTAAATGCAGTACAACAGTAAATAAAATAAATAGGGTAAATAGGTAACCATCTATGTGAAATACAAGTGAGAGCATCACTAGTACTCAGGCTGAGACCACTACAAGCTCTGTGTCGGGGAGCCGATAACAGTCATATCACGTAATGGGTCAAGCTCGGTTTAGAGTCTTGAGCACCGCATTAATAAGGGTTATATATATATAATCAGCCTGTAGCCTGTGTGTCTCTCCCCACCCAATGTAATCACACGTCTTATGTCCATGACACGCAAGATCAAAACTAATGCAGCAAGTCATATAATGTCTATGAATATAATGTCTATGTCATAAATCCTGCAACCTACACAGAATCACCTTGAATATTTCAGGAAGATTCTGTCTCATGAATAGTGTCAAGTGTCCTGGGTTGTGATGTACTTGATAATGCAAGCATGAGAATATAAAGGGTCATGATATCCATCTCTAGATGACGTTACACAACTTCGCGTACGGGGTTGGCACCCGACTATTAATCGGACGCTAAGTAAATCACACGGTCCTAGGTTTAAGCAGGTACAATAATCACATAAATAAAATAAGAGAATAATATGAATCAATATACTACAAATATGGCAAGGTACACTTGCCTGGGGTTCTGACTCCAACTGTAGCTCTGGTCTTAGTGGGATTTGCAGGTACTCCTTCGGTTGCTAAAATAAATATTACCATTAGATTTAGAAAATATCAAATAGCTAGAAACGCCTGTCCTTGAGTCCAATTTGGAAACAAGGGCAAAAATGACAGTTTCTGGTTGAAGCGGGGTCCATATGTGGGCCGCTTCGCACCAAAAAACGTGTCAGGAACAATGGTCCCCAAATTCATCAAACTTAGTGTCAACAAGTCCAGAACGATGATACGAACCCAACGGAACTTTCAAAATTGGATTTCGATAAGCCGATCACAAAATTGCCCGTCAAGTGGATCCGTGGGGCCCACTATACGCGATTGCTACGAGTCCGATGGCGCAAATTTCTTTTCGATCCGACGTATGTACAAAAAGTTACAACGAGTTCCAGAACAGGCAGATACGGGGCATTGTCGGCAGATACACGTTGATTTTGGTGTGTACGCACATCCATATCAACTTTTGTGAAATCCCGCATGACCGTATCAACGGCGTGCACCTTTCGGTGAAGACCGCATGCGACCAAGTCGTCCCGTTTGGCTGGGCGCACTCAGTTCAGGGGGAAAATAGGTTGTTAATTTTTCTGTTTTTGGATCGCAGTTCACGATCATCACAGGATGCGCCACACCCAGCGGGTTGCACGTGCATCGAGAGGGTCACGCAGGGTTCGTGTCACAATAGACGGAACAAAAAATGGAGCAACGAGGAGAGAGAAAAGGGTACCTGAACAGGGCTCCGTGGAAATCGGGGTTCTCGTGTCCGTGAGTCGACACGACACAAGGGGACACTGTGTCAGGGTACTGTGCTGTGTTCGGTTAGGGTTTCGACAACAGGGCACCGGTGCTTGTCGGAGGAGGGCGAAGACGGCTTGGCTCGGTTGCAGGGAGGTGGCACGGTGTCGGCTCAGACGAAGGCGGCCGGAGCAGTACTGGGTTTGGGGTAGCTAGTGCAGAGACGGCTGAGGCGGCTGAGGCGGCTCTCGCTTTGGGGTCGCCGAAGAAGACGACCGGGGTGGCACTGGGGAAGATGGTGGAGCAGGGTGACCGCTGAGCGGCTGGGTGGTGGTTGGACAGGTCGGGACGTGGCTCAGGGAGAGGGGCGGAGGAGACGGTGGCTAGGGCTTTAGGGTTCAAGCGGGTGCGGGTCATCGGTAGGAGGTAGATCTGGATGAGGAAGGTGGAGAGGGCAGATCGAAGCAGGGGCGCTGTGGGTTCTTGGCGGAGGAGAGAGGCGGCTGCGGGGCTGGAGGGTGATGGTAGTGGTGCTGGGCTGGGGGTTCGACGGTGGAGGGGTTAGGGTTCCGGCGTCGAGGCGGGGGAGGAAGAGGGGATTAAAAAGAGGCGGCCGGAGAAGGAACAGGATTTGGATTAGGGTTTCAGTCGGGTTAATGGGTCCGGGTCGGGTCAGTGGGTCGGGGGGAGGATGGGATCCGACCCGATCCGCTAAAGCTTAAATGTGGGTTCGGGTTAGCGGGTTTCAGGTCGGCGGGTTAGACCCGGATCCGACCTGCAGGGCTCGGGTTGGTTCAATTGAACCGGGTCCGGTTCGGGTTAGTTTGGCTTGGTTCAGTTGAACCGGATTTAATTCTAGGGTTTGTTTGGTTTAATAATTAATTGGTTTTTAGGGCTTTAAAAATGCTTTCGGTATCCAATAAATTCTCGGAAAATTATCCTATGTCTAATTTTTTATTTTACACCACAAAATATTATTTTTATAATATTTTAATATTATTTAACATTATTTAAAAATCATTTAATTTCAAAATACCTTAGTTTTAAATAAATTAAAAATCCTAAAAATTTCAGAAAATTGTAAAAATCTATTTTAAAAATCCTGAAAAATCAGGGGGTTTACAATATACCCCCTTTAAGATAATTGCGTCCTCGCAATCAAAGAATAATCGGTCAACAGAGATGACACGGTTGCAAACATTGTTCATTACTATCAAGAAGAATCAAAGTTGAGGGTTTTAAGAATAACACATACGAAAAATCATTTCCCTAAGCATTAAAAGTTATGCAATCTCCTGTATGAAGGAGATCTAGAAGACTACAGTTTAGAAAAACTAGGTTATCACTTATAAAAACATACTAAGTTATTAATTATAAAACATTATAGGTTATTGATTATTAGCAAGTTAAAAACTATCAGGTTAAGGCTAAGGTCACAAAATAACAGGCACGAGCTAAAACAAATCTAGAAGCAGATAACTATAAAAACTTATGCACATTAGCTACTCCAATAGTCTGCGCGTCTTCCAAGGTCATCGTGAAAGCTTGCCCGCGTCCTTGCGGTCGATTCCTCTACTGTTGCTGGGCCTGCTGGTAGAGTGCTGCTTGTGGTATCAAAGATGGCCTCGGCTGATACCCTCCTGGAGGTGGTGGTATGAATCCTTCAACTCCTGTTTGCGGTGCTCCCAATGCTGGATAAACAGGCCTTGGTGCTGGTAATACTTGTTGGTTTACCATCGGTGCTCCTTCTCGATGCTCGGGGCATTCCTTCACTAAATACTGACTGGATCCGCAAGCTAAACATAATTTCCTTTTGCGTCTGCACTCGTTCTCAATATGGCCTCGCTTATGACAATACTGACAGATAGGCAGTACTTGTGGAGATGCTTCCGGTGGCTGGTGCATGTGAGGTCTCTTTGTTGCTTCTTCCTATGGTGCTCCGACTGGTGCTGATGTTGACGGCCGCTTCAGACTGGTCTCTCTCCTGGTGACGCGCTCCATGCGTCGGGCTGCAGCAAGGACGTCCGAGTAAGATATAGGTGCAACGGATCTAATTAGTTTATGTAGCTCAAAGTTTAGTCCGTCGAAGAACTTTTCAGCCTTTTCTTCTTCTGTCGGGATCAGGGTTTGGGCAAAATGACTCAGATGAATGAATTCTATGTTGTACTCTTCTACTGTCATACTGTCTTGAGTGAGGCGATTGAACTTGTCCCAAGGTTCTGATCGAGCGATGGCTGGAATGTACATCTCCTGGAAGAGTCTGGAAAACTCTTCCTAGGTGACTCGGTCTGGTCCGAGCCGTATCTCCTCAGATAGCCACCAGTGATGTGCATTGTCCGTCAATTGCATCTTGACGGCAGTCATCCAACGTTCCCATGGAAGCTCAGCTTTTTTTAGTTGATGTTGAGTGTTGGTGAGCCACTCATGAACTTCTGTAGGCTCCTCTTTGCCAGAAAAGGTTCGGGGCTTCAGTTGGCAAAAATCGATGATAGAGCCCGTCGTTGGCCATCGTACTGGTAGATTCGTCTGCTCTAATGCGATTGATTGGCTGTGACTCAAAGCCTCTTTTTGAGCTTGTATTATTTCATAGATCATTTGAAATATCTGTTGTCCTTCCATAGCCTGCCCTTGTGGAAATACGGGCATTAGTGGAGTAAACTGCGTCGATGGTGGAATGTCATCTTGTTGGATTCTCGAGGCATGTTGATTTGCTTGATTGTGTTATTGAGCTGATTGACCACCATCCACTAGTGTTACTTCATCTTCGTTGGTTACCACAGCATCTCGTGGTAATGTTGCAGGAGTCTCGTCATTTGCTCAAGAATCCATAACTCTGTAACCAAAATAAACAATAAGAGGCGCACAGGAATCAAGGCAGGAGGCAAGTCAAGAAATAAATTTGAATCCGATATAGATATCAAGAACATTTCAAGCAAGTGGATGAGATCCTAAACACTTATCCTATTCTTATTGCACGCTTTCTCGGTACCTAAGTTGAAACGGAATAATTTAGTCATTGACCTGCATGGGCCACCACAAAAACTATGTCACGCCCCAGTACCAAAATACCGAGGGACTAGACACGTGGCAATGGCCAATAGCACACACTGATGGACAAACCCAATTTAATAGATCCATCAGGGCGTACTTAAGCTGTAATACAACAATAAGGGTGTAATATACTAAATCTCATCCACAGAAATGAATATACAATCTCAGAATCATAAAGCAAGATCAATCTCAATAAAACATAAACTCGGGAAATAACCCGATAATGAGTCTGATACAATAGTCAAAATACAGAAATAAAGATAACAAAAACTACTGAGTATAAGCAAAGCATATACTCAGAAGATAGCCTCGGTGATTACTCGTCTACTGGACCTGGTACTGCTCCAGTGTATGCACCTTTTCCTGCTTCTGCTCCTGCTAACGCTCATGTACTGTATACCTCTGGGTGGATCTCCTCTGCTAATCCTGGGGACATAATTCGGATCCAGGTCCTCAGGGGACATAGCAAGGTATAAATAATACAAGCCAAAATAAATACAGTACAATGGTAAATGAAATAAATAGGATAAATATGTAACCATCTATGTGAAATGCAAGTGAGAGCATCACTAGTACTCAGGCTGAGACCACTACAAGTTCTGTGTCGGGGAGCCGATAGCAGTGATGTCACGTAATGGGTCAAGCTCGATTTAGAGTCTTGAGCACCGCATTAATAAGGGTTTTATATATATAATCAGCTTGTAGCCTGTGTGTCTCTCCCCACCCAATGTAATCACATGTCTTATGTCCGTGACACGCAAGATCAAAACTAATGTAGCAAGTTATATAATGTCTATGTCATAAATCCTGCAACCTACATAGAATCACCTTGAATATTTTAGGAAGATTTTGTCTCATGAATAGTGTCAAGTGTCCTGGGTTATGATGTACTTGATACTGCAAGCACGAGAATGTAAAGGGTCACGATATCCATCTCTAGGGGATGTTACACAACTCCGCGTACGTGGTTGGCACCCGACTATTAATCGGACGCTAAGTAAGTCACACGGTCCTAGGTTTAAGCAGGTACAACAATCACAGGAATAAAACAAGAATAATATGAATCAATATACTACAAATATGACAAGGTACACTTGCTTGGGGTTCTGACTCCAACTGTAGCTCTGGCTCAGTGGGATTTGCTGGTACTCCTCCGGTTGCTGAAATAAACACTACCAACAGATTCAGAAAATATCAAATATCTAAAAACGCCTGTTCTTGAGTCCAATTTGGACACAAGGGCAAAAATGACAGTTTCTGGTTGAAACGGGGTCCACATGTGGGCCGCTTCGCACCGAAAAATGTGTCAGGAATAATGGTCTCCAAATTCGTCAAACATAGTGTCAACAAGTCCAGAACGATGATACGAACCCAATGGAGCTTCCAGAATTGGATTCCGATGAGCCGATCACAAAATCGCTCGTCAAGTGGAGCCGTGGGGCCCACGATACGCGATTTTGTCAACGTTCTCAGAATTGAACCAAACTTGGGTCACAGGACCAGCGTATTGCTACGAGTCCTTTGGCGCAAGTTTTGTTTCGATCCGACATATCTACACAAAGTTACAACGAGTTCCAGAATAGGCGAATACGGGACGTTGTCGACGGATACGCGTTGATTCCGGTGTGCACGCACATCCATATCAACTTCTGCAAAATCCCGCACGACCGTAGCAATGGCGCGCACCTTTCGGTAAAAACCGCACGCGACCAAGTCATCCCGTTTGGCGGGGCACACTCAGTTCCGGGGGAAAATGGGGTGTTAATTTTCCTATTTTTGGATCGCAGTTCGCGATCACCACAGGACGTGACACACCGAGCGGGTTGCATGGGCATCGAGAGGGTCACGCAGGGTTCGCGTCATAACAGACGGAACAGAAAATGGAGCAACAAGGAGAGAGAAAAGGGTACATGAACAGGGCTCCGTGGAAATCGGGATTCTCGTATTCGCGAGTCGACATGACACAAGGGGATACTGTGTCAGGGTACTGTGCTGTGTTCGGTTAGGGTTTCGGCAATAGGGCACTGGTGTTCGTCGGAGGAGGACGGAGAAGGCTTGGCTCGGCTGCAGGGAGGTGACACGACGTCGGCTTAGACGAAGGCGGCCGGAGCAGCACTGGGCTTGGGGTGGCTAGTGTAGAGACGGCTAAGGCGGCTCTCGCTTCGGGGTCGCCAGAGAAGACGACCGGGGTGGCGCTGGGGTAGATGGCGGAGCGGGGTGACCGCTGAGCGACTGGGTGTTGGTTGGACAGGTCGGGACGTGGCTCAGGGAGAGGGGCGGAGGAGACAGTGGCTAGGGGTTTAGGGTTCAGGCGGTTGTGGGTCGTCGGCAGGAGGTGGATCTGGAGGAGAAAGGCGGAGAGGGGAGATCGAAGTGGGGGCGCTGTGGGTTCTGGGCGGAGGAGAGAGGCGGCTGCGGGGCTGGAGGGTAATGTGGTGGTGCTGGGCTGGGGGTTCGACGGTGGACGGATTAGGGTTCCGACGTCGAGGCGGGGGAGGAAGAGGGGATTAAAAAAAGGCGGCCGGAGAAGGAACATGATTCAGATTAGGGTTTCGGTCGGGTTAACGGGTCCGGGTCGGGTTAGTGGGTCGGGCGGAGGATGGGATCCGACCCGATCCGCTAAAGCTTAAATGCGTGTTCGGGTTAGCGGGTTTTGGGTCGGCAGGTTAGACCCGGATCTGACCCACAGGGCTCGGGTTGGTTCAATTAAACCGGGTCCAGTTCGGGTTAGTTTGGCTTGGTTCAGTTGAACCGGGTTTAATTCTAGGGTTTATTTGGTTTAATAATTAATTGGTTTTTAGGGCTTTAAAAATGCTTCTTGGGTCCAACAAATTTCCGAAAAATTACCCTATGTCTAATTTTTCATTTTACACCAGAAAATATTATTTTCATAATATTTTAATATTATTTAACATCATTTAAAAATTATTTAATTTCAAAATACCTTAGTTTTATATAAATTAAAAATCCTAAAAAATCCAAAAAATTGTAAAAATCTATTTTAAAAATCTTAAAAAATTAGGTGGTTTACAACTGTCGTTGCTGTGACGTAGGCTGGACGTACCCACGACTCATGCCCAATTTTTTGGTACGGGTCATGACACATTTTAGTGGTAGCCCATGCAGGTCTAGAACAGTATGATTAGGTCATAACTAGTACAATATCGATGTAGTGCTCAGACTTAGAGTACTATTACGAGCATGAGATAGGGTATAGATGAGATTATTCTCAATCAAAACTAGGAAATTTTCAAATTTATTTTGCTATTCTGAATAATTGCTTTCTATAAATTTTATTGTCCTTCTTTGATGATATCGTATCTTTTTTCTTAATTGATTTCTTCTTGTTTCGATCGGTCTTCTGGTTGCCACCGAAGACTAGGTCGCTAAGATCGGGACCTACAGCTTCCGAGAGGTCTGCCACCTCTCGACTTGCCACCCAGACAGCTGGAGTTGCTCCTCCTACTTTACCTGTTCATATAGGAGTTTTTGCAGCCTTCGGGGGTCCTCCTCCCCCACCTGTCCAGAGGGTTATCCCGACTGTTGCGGAGGAACTTCCACCACCACAGATTCCGTTCCTAGGAGTCGTGACCGCTGACGAGGTACAGATGTTCGCATTGATCCGGGACATGATGGATGCTCAGAGGATGTCGGCAGAAGCTCAGCAAGTTCAGGTTGAGGAGCAGAGGGTGCAGGCAGAGGCGCACCAAGCGCAGACTAAAATAATAAGGGAGAGCATGGAGAATGCTCATCAGGAGACTCTCTAGGCAGTGGAGAGAGTCGCACAACAGCAGCAGCAACAGAGGCCAGGTACTATAGTGGACTTCAAAAGGATGATACCTCGAGAGTTCAAGGATATCGAGGGGATACTCTACACTGACGACTGGCTGGAGGACACAGAGAGGAACTTACGTTTGGCTCAGATTCCAGAAAGTCTGCAGATCGAGGCTGCCGGCAGCCAGATGTTCGATATTGCGCTGACTTGGTATCGTACGAAACCGAGACTTACTGCTGGAGGACTTACTTGGAAGGATTTCAAGGAGATTTTCAAGGAGAAGTTATTTTCTAATGTGGCCCTGGGAGCCTTGGAGAGTCAGTTCCATGACTTGGTCCAAGGGAACATGTCGGTCGACAAGTATACCATAGAGTTTTGTCGCTTGAGTCATTTCTCACCATCAATGATTCGGGACCCAGGAGACCGAGCACAAAAGTTCAGTAAGGGGCTGATGAGAGAGATTAAGTCTCATACTTATGGACGTCGTACTGCTACCTTTGAGGGCATTCTGATGGATGCCCAGATTGCTGAGGATTATCTGGAACTCAGGCCCAAGAGAGGACACAACATGTTTGGAGGAGCAAGTGGTAACGCGAGACCGGCCATGCATCCCTATTTCCAGCAGCAGAGGTCGTATCAGCACCAGGCACCAGTTCGAGGATATATCTAGCAGCAGCCGTAGAGGTAGACCCAGCCCGCTGTCCAGTGTGCATATTATGGAAAGGCGGGACACACGAGAGACATCTGCAGGAAGAAGCTGGGTACATGTTTGTCTTGTAGATTGTTAGCACACTAGTTGAGAGATTGGCCGTCTATTCAGACTCGTCCAGGTCTGGGCGGATCAGCTGCTCATAGGGGACCTGCCAGAGTACATACTACACCAGGAAGCCAGTAGAGGGGACCTCCACTCCCGCCACAACAGTAGAGGTTAGCCTAGCACCAACAGTAGCAGAGAGTTACATCCAGGGATGAGCGTATGCTATGACGGTCGAGGAGGCCAAGCCAGTAAGAGACGTGATATCAGGTTCAGTTCTTCTCGATTCTATTACAATATTTGTATTATTCGACTCTGACACTTCCCATAGTTTCGTATCTATATCATATGCTCTTAAGCATCATTTAGAGGCAGAACTATTAGATAGGACTTGCAAGATAACGACTTGCGGAGGCATTGTCCTAGTCAGTAATTTTTGTATAGACAGAAGAGTTTTATTGGGAGGTCAAGATTTGAGTGTGTGCTTACTCGTAATACCACTTCCGGGATATGATATTATACTCGGGATGGATTGGTTGAGTAGGAACCATGCTACTATAGATTGTCGTGGAGGCAGAGTGATATTTTGATCGCTAGGAGAGCCAGAGTTTGATGTCGCCAGAGGAGCAACGAAGCAGAGCAGGGGCATCTTTTGTTGAGCTAGGATAGAAGAGAAGGAGTTGCTACATCATTTGATAGCGTAGTTCCTGAATATTTTTCTAGAGAAGTTGCCAGGTTTTGCCTCCAAACAGAGATATCGAGTTCTCTATAGACTTGGTGCCAAGCGCAGAACCAATATCACAGCACTTCTATAGGGTCAACAATAGCGAACTGGCAGAACTGAAGAAGCAGATTGATGAAGTACAGGATAAGGGCTTCATCAAATCCAGTTCATCATCGTGGGGTGCTCCGGTATTATTCGTACCGAAGAATGATGGGTCAATATGCATTTGTATCGACTACAGAGCTTTGAACAACCTCACTATCAAGAATAAATACCCGCTGCCGAGGATAGATGATCTCTTCCATCAGTTGAGCGGAGCGAAGGTATTCTCAAAGATAGGCTTGAGGTCGGGCTACCACCAGGTAAAAGTAAAAAAAGAAGACATTCCGAAGACAGCTTTTCGGACTCAATATGGCCAGTTTGAGTTCATGGTAATACGGTTTGGTTGACTAATGCACCAACAATATTTATAAACCTGATGAACAAGGTATTCCACTAGTACCTTGACAAGTTCGTGGTGGTATTCATCGGTGAATTATTTTGTATTCAAAGACCCCGGAGGAGCATGAGGAGCACTTGAGGATGGTTTTGGAGACTCTCAGAAAGAAGGAGCTTTACGGGAAGCTTTTGAAGTACGAGTTCTTCCTTAACAAGGTTGAATTCCTTGGGCATGTGGTGACAGGTGACGGGATCTCCATTAACCCGAAGAAGATCATGGCAGTAGAGTCGTAGGATACTCCCAGTTCAATGGCTGAGATCAGGAGTTTTCTCGGACTACTAGGTTACTACATGAGGTTTGTAAAAGACTTCTCCAGGATTGTAGAGCCGATGACTAGGCTGACCAGGAAGGATGTAGATTTTGTCTGAATGAAGGATTGTTAACTCATATTTAATGAGATAAAGAAGAGATTGACGATATCTCTAGTTTGGACCTTGCCATCAGGGTCAAGTAGATTCACAATCTATAATGATGCTTCAGGGAAGGGTTGGGTTACGTTTTTTAGTAGCCCGGGAAGGTGATTACCTATACTTCCAGGCAATTATGTCCTTATGAGAAGAAATGCCCCACTAACGATTTAGAGTTAGCAGCGGTCATCTTTGCTCTAAAGCTGTAAAAATACTATCTGTACGGAGAGCGTGTGGAGATCTTCACAGACTATAAAAGCTTGAAGTATGTGTTTACACAGAAAGAGCTGAATATGAGGCAGCGGAGATAGTTAGAGTTGATGAAGGACTTCAATATTTTATTATAATACCACCCAGGGAAGGCCAACGTAGTCGTCGATGCCTTGAGCAGGCATCCGATAGCTATATACTTGAGGATAGACAGACACTTGTTGGCCGATCTTGAGAGCTTGGGAATTAAGGTGCTAGTTCCTAGTATCGAGATTCAGATATGGGGATTGCAGATACAGTCCAAGCAGATGGGCAGAATCAGAGCTACGCAGTATGATAATGAGGCTCTAAGGAGTATCAGGGCACAAGTTTGGACAGGATTATCAGGGGACTTTACTATTGATGATGATGGATCATTGCGGCATGGTACTAGGATATGTGTGCCAAGCGGGGAGCTGCACGAAGAGGTTTTGTAGGAGGTGCATCGCTCTCAATACTCGATGCATCCAGGTGCTAACAAGATGTATCGAGACCTGAGGGAGCACATTTGGTGGTATGGTATGAAGCGCGAGGTAGCATCTTTGTATCCAGGTATTTAGTGTGCTAGTAGGTAAAGGCGAAAAGACAGAGGTCGAATGGATTGCTTCAGTCTTTACCCATCCCAGAGTGGAAGTGAGAGCATGTGACTATGGATTTTGTTTCGGGACTTCCGCATTCTCCAGGAGGAAGGGACGCGATTTGGGTTATCATAGACAGGTTGACCAAATTAGCCCACTTCTTACCATTTAAAGTGGGTACATCGACAGAGAAGCTAGCTGAGATGTATGCTCTCGAGGATATGCTTCGCACTTGTGGTCTGGATCTCACAGGTTCTTAGAATGATCATCTACACCCGGTAGAGTTTTTTTACAATAACAGCTACCATGCCAGTATTAAGATGTCACCATTCGAGGCTCTATATGGATGGAGGTGTCGTACACCGTTATCTTGGGATGATCTCGGTGAAAGAGCCTTGTTGGGACCAGAGATGGTCATGGATGCAGTTGAGAAGGTGAAGATCATCAGGGATAGACTTCGAGTGGCACAGGACAGATAGCGACATTGAGCCGACAGCCACCGTAGACCCTTAGAGTTTGAGGTATAGGTTTTGTTGTAATTGCTTATGATTGACTTGTTGTAGATTGCGTGTTAATGTTGTATTTGTTCTAGGTTGGCGATTTGGTATTCTTGTAGATTTCTTCGATACGGGACATGATTCATTTTAGTGGAGGTAGAAAGCTTAGTCCATGGTACATCGAACCTTTTGGTATTCTTGCGATGGTTGGTGCAGTGGCCTATAAACTATACTTGCCGCCTCCACTAGAGGGAGTACATGACGTGTTCCATGTATCGCAACTGAGATGGTACCTGGCAGAACCTAGTCACGAACTAGATCATTGGAGATCGAGGTTGGTCCGACTCTCAGCTATCCAGAGCAGCCATTAGAGATTTTGGATGGTAGGGAGAAGGTATTGCGAAACCAGACTATTCCTTTGGTTCGTGTCGCATGGAGACATGACTCTCCAAGTGAGTCAAACTAGGAGAGGGAGGACAAAATGCGCAAGCAGAACCCATATATCTTCGAGCCTTGAGGTATTGTTCTTATTGTTCTGATTGTGTTCTTGTGCTAGTTTAGTTTAATTTTGAGGACAAAATTTTTTAGGAGGGTAGACTTGTCACTACCAAATTTATAGAATAGGGGCATTTTTGTCTTTTGTAATAGTTGTGTATATATTATTTATAATTTACATAATATGTACATTATATATATTATTATTATTAATAATATGGGTTAGTGAGCTAGACTTGAAGTGACCATTAGACTTAACCCAAGACTAGTTATTTTTTGGACCTAACTAGTCAATCCTCCTCATGAAATTACAAATTTGTTTAAGTTTTCATTAGGGATGAAAATCCCACTTATTGGAAGGCTCTTCATAAAAATCCTAGAGGGCACTTTGGTATTTGTTCCATGGCAAACCCTACGTATCAAGTGGCCGGCCCTACATAGGAGGGGGGAGCCTCCCTCAAGCTTTATTTTGTTGTTCATGAAACTCTAGATTGAGTTCTTCCCCCAAACCCCTTATTCCTCCACCAAATTTCAGAAAATCAAATCCAATCCCTCTCATTTCATTCATCTAAGAAGCCTAGAATCTTAGGTCTCAATGAGCATTGGAGAAGAAGAAGTTTGTCTAGAGAACCATTGGGTTGTATTGGGAATTCATCTCCCAAGAAGTAGAATCTGAAATCTCTCTTTTAAATTCTATTTTTATTGTTTTGAGGACCATTAAAAGCCCTCCTATGGTTTAGAAATACCTACAAGGGGAGAAAGTAAGTCCCTATTTGTTCCATAGTGATTTCTATATAAAGTTGTATCCATATTGGGGGTTTTGTGTTCATGAGGGTATTTTTCTCCATTCTTCTTGTAACTAATCATAATAGTTATAAATAGATGTATTTAATATATATTTTTATTATTAATAAGAGTATTGGGGGTTTTGGCATGAGTGTATCATGAGTTTCACATTAGTGCACCATGGGTGTTTGTTGAAATGCCAATTGTGTGTATGTGTATATACATATTGCCTTTGATATCTAAGTGTACATATATATATATATATATATATATATATATATATATATATATATATATATATATATATATATATATATATATTGAGTGTTGTTTATATATGATTATGTGTGTGTGTCTTGAGGAGTCAGGTTGTTAGTTGCTGTGATGGGATGATGTTACAGTCCGGCAGGCCAGGTAACTGCTACATTGATTGACAATGATCGAGGGGTGTATTGATGCAGATGGGTAGACAGGGGATCTTATGTGTGTGTGTGTGTGTCACAACCGAGGGGTTAACCAGGGGTATTGATAGCAGTAAACTACAGATTTAAGGACTACATCGATGTAGTATATGGGTTGGGGGTTACTGGAAGTGCAGACCTTAGTGTGTGTTGCAGGCATTGGGGTTTGGAGAAAATGCAGACATCGAGGAAGAGGGATTGCATATAGGGAGTCCAGGAAGTAGGTATTAGAGTTAGGGGTTTGAGAATATGTGATGATAAAGTGCGTATCAGGATACATAAATATTTTTTGGTGTGTCTAAGAGTGTTCACTAGTGAGTGTGGCCTATATATAAGTTGTCAGGAATTGAGTATCTGTTCAGGCACAAGGGGTGAGAGATTGGGAGAGAAGGATCAATTGATGTCAACCAGTGTACAACAGGGTTGAGTGATCACTGTTGCGGTCAAGAGTGCTCGAGAGTTTACAAGCAACAGTAGGTAAAGGAAGTTGTAGGCCAATTAGGTATCGGGTGCACAAGTGCATGTGTGAGAGGACTGGTAGTAGGATCGGGTGTAACAGTATTGGGGAGAGGTTGGTTGCAGTCATTCATGCATTTATAATGTTTCATCTTTAGTCAGTTAGTATAAGTTTTAGGGGCTTATGCAAATATGAACCCGAGTGTATTACATTAGAGCTTGCTGCCAGTGATAGCAACAATATACCCCAACCGCAGTATCATGGTAGTTGCTTTGGTGTGGGTAGATAAGTGCATATGAGGTGAGGTTAAGGTAGTGTGTATGCACAGAGCTTTGGAGCACTGCAAGGTGAAGTTGCCTGGCAAGAGGACAGTTAGCAAGGTATGCCCTGTCCTTATTTTCTAAGTAACTGAAGGAAGGGTTTGGACAAGTGGTGTATAACCATGTATCAGTGATGGATCCTTGCAACAGTGGTAATGTTGGGTGCTATATAAGAGTACACAGGGTTTACTATGGTACAAGAGTGAATAGGTGTTAAGGTCATAAGTGGCTAGGAGTATCCAAGTGATTTTGGGGTACCATCAGTATGTGTTAAGGGGTATCATGAGATGCCTGATATTCTAGAATATCATGGCTAAGGTGCTTATGAGGTAAGTAGGTGTTGGAACTCTAAGTTGTCAATTAGTGTCAGTTGTATATTAGTTAATGAGTTAGGTGCAAGAGCTTAACCTTATCTCACTACTACTGTTGCTACTTTATTTTGCTGGTGCTAATGCATCTTGCTGCTACTGCTACTATATTTTGTTGCTGCTACTAATGTATCTTGTTGTTGTTATTACTGCATCTGCTGATACTGCTACTGTATTTTGCTGCTCTACTAATGCATATGCTACCTAATAAGGATACCCGACCCCCTATCGCCAACTGCTGCTGCTACTGATGAACTGAAACCCGACCCTTCACTGCTCACAAACCTGGTACAGATACTCATCAGTGTACAACTTCACTAACACTTGATCACATATACTAATTCACTCCTCTTTGATCTCAATTTCCTCCACCAATAGACACAGTCACACAAATAACAACATGTATTTATATATTATAAGCATAATATATACTAACATCTATATTTATATACAATGAGGTTGAATGACACCAAAACCCATACTAATAGCTATTTCCTCATACACCTATAGTGTAATAGTAAGATATCTATGATACATACCCAATTGAGAGTCAAAACCCATAATACACCACAACCAACATTCCTATATATCAAATACACTATTTTTTAACTAATATAACTTGCTACAATAAGATTCGAAGAGTAATTACACAAATCCCCCAAAAATGAGTCTCGTTTCACACCGTATCATAAAATACCATGATACGCTCTACTCGTGTCCAATTATGGACATGTATCTAGTCCCACAACCTTGATCTAAGTCTAATTAGATCTAATTGGTCTCATGACACACACACGATGTGTCAATCTCGTAACTCTCTAATTTTGGACACAAATCACCATGTAACTTCCATAATACAAGTCATATGAACCTAGTTCTTGATCCTATGGGTATCCCTAAGCCAATGGATGATTCCTAATGGTTAAATGCATTAATTAGAGTCTAAATTAAGGGATGAATTCAGAATTTATCTATTAGGAGATGGATTCCCAATAAAATTCTCAATGGACACAATTAGGACACGATCTGTCACTACCATATTTTATAGGAAAGGGTATTTTAGTAATTTCATATTTAATTAAATATTGTGCATAATAAATAATTATTTGTTTTATTATTTAATTGTTGTTAGATGTTAGTAATTTATATTAGACTTGTGTTAGTAGACCTAACTAGTTTAGTTTAGACTCATGGACCAACATGTATTAATTGTTAGAATTTAGCCCATTTAGAAAGCCCATTATTTAGGAGGAGGATTAATTTAATTAAACTATTAGACTGAAAGCTTCCCGCCTTAATTATTTTTTTATGAGAGGCCCCAAGTGGTATATTGGACATTTTATATTGACTTGAGGAAGGGGAAAGGGAGCCGGCCTATTAAAGAGGGGGGAATTTGTTTCTCTCTCCTCTTTTTATTTGCAAATTAGATCTAGAATTTCCCTTAATCAAATTCTTTCATTCCCACTTCATTTTCCTACCAAATTTTATCCCAATTTCTTCCTAAATCACCATTGGAGACTAGTAGAGCAAGGATCTAGAAGGGGGAAGCAAGGATCGACAAAGAAGAGCAAGGATCTACAAGTTTGAGGCCAATTTCATCACATTTGGAGGTTGCATTGGGAGTCTATCTCCCAATAGATACAATTTAGTTTTTTTCCCTTAATTTAGGCTATAAATCTGAGATTTAACCGTAATAAATCAACCCATATGCATAGGCTATCCATAGGATTTGGTTTTGTGTTCATAGGAGGCCTATTGAGAAAGTTATGGTATTTTTTTTGTCAATTTTGGGGGAATTCCGAGATTAACAATTGTTGTGTTTGTCAATTGGTCCTATAGATTAATTTGACATGTGCTTATGTGTTTGGGGCTAGTGTTGTGTCTACAATTGGGTAGGTGTAGGTCGTATCCCAATAATTTGGTGGTACGTATTGATTTGGGGGGTTTTCCTCCGACACAGGACTTTGAGCATGTCATATTTTGATACGGACACGTAAATTTGTGTTTGACTCTTCGTATTACTCATTAATAATATTTTAGACTTGCTCGTGTCCTTCGGGGTACGTTTGGATGTGTGGTGGACTCGTGTCACAAGCGTATCCTAGATCTAGTGGAATACCGGGTGATACGATCCATGTGTTTGTGCAATTTAATTATAGATCTATTTCTCTTGTGTTCTTATTCATGGTGAGGTGTAATTATAAATATGTATATACATATTTGGGGTATATTTATATTTATGTATTAATTGTGTCTTAGATCTATTTACCTATTTATGTATATTGTATGTAGCTATTATTCTACATATGTAAGAGCTATTTAATAGTGTAGTGTATGTATATATATTATAATATGTATAGATGTGTATATGTTAAATAGATATTTATATGTTGTTATATTTATATTTATATGATGTATGTTATATATTGTGTATGATTATATAAACGTATACGTATATGTGTTGTTATACATATGTTACTATGTATGTGTATATTACTATGTAGTTATTATGTACATATATATGTATGAGAGGAGTATGTGGGTGTGTATAATTATTAGTTATAGTTATATATACATATTATAGTATATATATTATGTGTTATATATATATTACATATATATTGGGTATATATATATAAGTGAGAGAGAGAGAGAGAAAATAGGAGTTTTAGCTACAAGTTATCAGTGACAGCAGCCAATAGGAGCTACAGCGACAGCAGCATTAGCACACAGCAGCAGCAGAGGAAACATTGACAGCAACAATTGTAAACCCCCTCACCCAAAATTAGGCCTACTTCGATTAGATAGTGAAACTAGGGCTAGTTTGAACCGCATTTAGATTTAGAACACGACATTTTATTTAATTATGTAATATTTATACCACTTAGCGCACATTACCGTTGCTTCGATAATTGGAGCACTACACTAGCCATTGCCTTCCTACAAATTTCACAACCTTGTCGGAGACATGCCCGCCTACCATTCTGACCTTTGTGTAACTTATAATTATGCCTTCTTGTGCTATATTTTAGTCGCATAATATTCATCGCAGACGTTATTATTTAATTCTAAATAAATTTAACTTTGTATCCTTGTGCGTTCCAATCGAAATTGGAGACACAATCTTGACCCGTTTTGTGGAACCCAATTAATGATAATATTATACTCTGAATCCTCTATATCCATGACACTTGTGTCCCACCTAATTTTATCCCCATGTACTTCCAACTAATTCCAGAACACCTTGCACAATAATTTTAATTAATTTAATCCAAATTCTGTCTTTGTGCAATTTTATAATTTATTGGGCACTTTTATGCAAAAGTGTGTTGAGGTGTCCACACCGTTGGACACAATACATGCAGAAACCAATTTTTCCTTCATAGGAATTTTCCTATAATTTTCAAAATATGCAAACGTACAACATCGCCCCCTCATTTAAATCTATCCTTGCATTTAAACAATGCAAATATAGCCCACCAAACACCCCCATGAAAGGCCAAACCCACTCCAAGGAGGGTTGACCAAGCCCAAACTTTTAGGTCAAATACCTAAAAATCCTACATGTATAAATATCTCCTTCTTCTTTATTTTTTCCCAAAACCTAAAACCCAAACCAAACTCCTAGCCGACAATACCCAACCCTCCCTGTTCATCCTCTTCCTTCAGCCTCCCCGGCCTGAGCTTCGCCGGAGACACGCCTGAGACCCCGCCGTTCTCCACCCAGCACTACCATCTCCCTCACCCTTACCCGCCTTCAACCTCTACACCACGCTGGAGCTCGACCCGTTGCTCACAGTCGAGTCCTCCACCGCTCGACCGCAGCCTCCCACGACTTTGACCCGGCCTGGCCAGCTCCCCTACCACCCCGTACCCCGCCGACGACCGCCTTTACGATGCCAGAACCCACCTGTACTTGATTTAACCCTGCCGGAATCCTTTGTCGAGCCACGATAAGCAGCCCCGACTCTGCTGAACCGCCATTACCGCCACCACCTCCTCCATTCTTGTCAGCTGAACACGCCCGAGCCACCCGCCGTTCACCTCCCTCGATAGTCAGCACCCCCTCTCCCTCTGTTCTCCTTCCCGTCATCCTCGCCACTCGACCGTGCACCTCCATCGTCTCCTCCGCCTCGCCTGGGCCTGGCCGGAGCAGTATCACGATGAGCCTCCTTCTCCTGGCCAGAGCAACACCGAGCCATTCTCCTTCTCCTTCTTTCGTCTGAGAGCAACACACCCGAGCCTCCTCCTTCCTGTTCGACCACCTCCCCTGGCTGAACCTCCTCTGGTCGGACCTTCCTTCCCCCTGGCCGGACTCCGGTTAGCAACCCACAATCATCATCATCATCATCATATCAAATCATCATCATCACCATTCATTCTCAATACCTTAACCCTAATCACCCTATCATCATCATCCTAGTCACCATCATCATCGTCCTCATTATCATCATCATCCTCGTCAATATCATCATCCACATCATCGTCCTCATTATCACCATCACCCACATCATCATCCTCGTCAACATTATCATCCACATTAGCGTCCTCGTCAATATCATCATCTACATCATCATCCTTGTCATCACCCTCACCCACGTCATCATCCTCGTCATCACCACCGTCCACAACATCATTCTCGTCATCACCATCACCCACATTATCATCCTCGTCATCACCATCATGTAATCACCATCATGATCATCACCATCATCTTCACCATGAGCATCACCATCATCATCGTCGCCGTAGTCATAATCATCGCCATCATCGTAGTTATCATCATCAACATCGTCGTCAACGTCATCCTCGTACGCGTACCCCGAGAGAACCAATTGGATTATCTGCGCGACTTCAGGAGCAGGTTATTGATACTGCACAGCTTCCTTGCTAGGCAAGTATACCTTGCCTTGTTGTACTGTTTAAATTATGTATTATTAGTTGCATATTTATTATTTTACTATTATATAACTGTGCGCGTCCGAGAAGACTCGGGTGCAGTCAACAAAGGTGTTAATGTTAGGATTTGTATCTAACCTAGTGTCTAGTAGACCCACCTAAAGTTATGGAGTTATCAGTATGACTCCCCAGGCCGTGACACATTTCTTACACGTATTGTGAGTCTCATGTAGGGCACGGACTTGCGTATGCGGTTGGCCACCTGTACGTGTAGGTCGTGCGACGGATAGGGTACAACTACTAATAGTGATGCATGTTAGAAGACTTAGCAGTTATTAGTAGTCGGAACATAGACTATTGTAGTACGAAGGTCCAATCCTTGCCCTTATTTGGTTGTAAGGTTGGACTATTGTTCTAACGATAGACTATGAGCCAGAGTTACGGCACCGATACTTGCACTCCATTCGGTGTAGTAGCTACAGCGTGTTATGGATTCAACATGCATAAATCATTGGGTGGGGAAGACAATTAGTAGGCGTATGGGACAAACAATTGGCTGCCATAGTTTCAGAGTAAACTGCGGGGCCGTGAGCCTCAGTGTTACCCAATTATGGGCCAGTGTTACCCGATTATGGGCCAGTGTTACCCGATTATGGGCGTATATGCTTGTCGATACATCCGACAGAGGTTACTAGCTGAGCGCTATCATGATCGGTGATGTAGTCAGCATATACTCCTGGCATCCAGTTTACAGCTGATGCCAGGTACTTAGCCTCTGGCTCGACGCTATGCTTTATACCTTTCACCTACCCATACGTACCAAGGTTGTCTTCAAAGTGCATTTCACTTAGCTGGTTAGTTCACCCTTGAGTTTTTACAGTATTTACTTTATGGCATGCTTCTATGTATCTTGTTATGTCCCTTTGAGGACCTGGTCCCTTTCCAGGTGTCGATGTTCATGAGTATTCGCAGGATCGCAGATCCGGATTTGCTACGTATACTTCGAGGAGGTCTTCTCTTCGAGCTTCTGTGGGTGAGATTGAGATTATACCATGTGACTTTATATTGGTTATTCATTTAGATACTTTATATTGAGATCTAGTTGCATGGTTATTGGTTATTCATTTATTCATTGATTTCTGTGGGTGAGATTTAGATTATACCCTGTGACTTGTGATAGTTTTACCACTTGTGAATTATTATTCATTATATAGCGTACGCATGTGTTATGGTTTCCATATATTTGGAGTTGCCATATACATTCTGCTGGCATGCTTACGTGTCCTAGTCCTACGTATTTTGGGACGGGCGTGACATGTTTTTAGTGGTGGCCCATGCAGGTCAAGAGCATATTGTCTCGGTAACGTTACTGTACCGAGCAAGCCTGTATCTAGGATTAGAGTATAGGATCTCATCCATAATTGACTATGACTTATCTTTCTTCCAGTCTGTTCGATTTAAATAATTGCATCCTGCTTGATTCATGTGCTTCCCTAATAGTTCCTTGAGTATAGCCTTCTCCTAGAATATAGAAGTCCCTGTTGTTAGATAATAAGTAAGGTAACCTTCCTATTAAGATTACAACTAGGATAATGACACATCACTGAGTTAGAATACTTAATGAACCCTAGCAACCCATACCCGTAGAATGATTGACAATTATCCCTTGATAATTAGGGATGACTTGATAGTAGTATAGACACAACTAGAGTGAGTTATAAATTTAACCATATTGTTTAACCCTAGCATTAAGGTACCAATAGAAATCCAAGGTTGAACATTAGGGCTAATCCTAACCTTTATAGTGAGATAGTATTATAGAACTATACATTTAGATTCTTGTCTTGATACTAACAAACTGAACTATAGGAAGCCGAGAGGAATAACATAACATTTTCCTAAATCATACACCAAACACAGAGGTTAGCAAACCACCTTCCCCTTAGACAACCATGATATTATCTAGAGCCTTTCTATTTAATTTCAAATCTTGATCCTCTGAAAATCTAGTGCTCACTATTTGTGCGACGACTAATTATGTTCTTCTGTCGTGCCGCCTAACGCTTCCATTCTTAATGTTAACACTTTTATTTTATAAGCACTATGATTAAGACTTAAGATGACCATGACCTATATAATGTAAGAGGATACCAAAATAAGTACTAAGATCCTTTCTCGTAAACCTTAACAGGAGTTTCTACTATAACCTTAAGGCAGTACAGTGCTAGTAATTATTTTAAGTTGGGTAGTATGCCTTATAACATAGTATCACATAGTCCTCTTGACACACTAATGAAGTATAATTGAATGACCTTAACTATAGACTTACCTAAGAAGATAAGGTCTATTCAAACTATAGAACTTAGAAGCCCATACCCCTATTTAGTCGACTAGCGACTTAGACAAGGAGTTTGTATGACAACTGTAGAGACTATAGAGTCTTACCTTTTTATGAACTTGAATTATTTGGTAACTTCTCTCATCATAATCTAGCGTACTTATATTTTCTGTACTACCTTGACTTATGCCGCTATTATAGCCTAGTTTTGCAAGCTTATTATTTTATCGAGCTTGATCATGATATTGTATTATTGGGGATGCCTTCTAATACATTGTCTAATCAGAATCAGTGTTTTAAGGTCTAGCTAACCTTAGTACATTTGGTTCGCCCTTCGTAATACTACTTTACGTGGATTAAGATATATAGTTGATTAGTGGACGAATATACTTGCCCTCTAGATATGTCTAAGCATATCGTATCGGTTACATAACTGTACTGATACGAGCATGCGAATAAGAAACTACCAAATAGGATTTCAATCCACAATTTCCTTGACAATTCCTATTTGAATTCTTTAAACGCCTTGATTCCCACACTTCTATTCTATTACCTTCCCCTTGAACTCTTTATTGCTTTTCATCTTCCCTTATTTCGGAAAGACGAAACCTCGTGCTTGATATAAGTTGATACACTGATAAGTACTAGATATACCCTATAGGCTAATCATATGACTTGGTGACTCTCTTTTATAATTGGTTAAGGGCATATCATATATGATATATTTAGTGTTAAAACTTTGAGGTTTGAATAACATGATTAAATAATTAAAGGGATATTTTCTTAGATGTATAGCCTTAGGTGATAGATGGGTAAATTCTAAGTTGGGTAGAAACCGCATTGTTAAAACTTAAGGTGAATTCTTTTAGACTGTGACCAAGTAAGATTAGATAGAGAGAAACCATGTCTTATTTTAATTTTGAGGACAGAATTATTTTAAGTTGGGTAGATTGTAAACCCCCTCACCCAAAATTTGGCCTACTTGGCTTAGATAGTGAAACTAGTTCTAGTTTGAACCCTATTTAGATTTAGAACACGATATTTTATTTAATTGTGTAATATTTATATCACTTAGTGCACCTTATCGTTGCTTTGATAATTGGAGCAATACACTAGCCATTGCCTTCCTACAAATTTCACAACCTTGTTCGAGACATGCCCGCCTACCATTCTGACCTTTGTGTAACTTATAATTATGCCTTCTTGTGCTACATTTTAGTCGCATAATATTCGTCGCAGACGTTATTATTTAATAAAAAATAAATTCAACTTTGTACCCTTGTGCGTTCAAACGAAATTGGGGACACAATCTTGACCCATTTTGTGCAACCCAATTAATGATAATATTTTACTCTAAATCTTCTATGTCCATGATACTTGTGTCCCACCTAATTTTATCCCCATGTACTTCCAATTAATTCCATAACACCTTGCGCAATAATTTTAATTAATTTAATCCAAATTCCGTCTTTGTGTAATTTTCCAATTTGTTGGGCACTTTTATGCAAAAGTGCGTTGAGGTGTCCACACCGTTGGACACAATACATGTAGAAACCTATTTTTCCTTCATAAGAATTTTCCTATAATTTTTAGAATGTGCAAACGCACAACATCGCCCCCTCATTTAAATCTATCCTTGCATTTAAACAATGCAAATATAGCCCACCAAACACCCCCATGAAAGGCCAAGCCCACTCCAAGGAGGGTTGACCAAGCCCAAACTTTTAGGTCAAACACCTAAAAATCCTACATGTATAAATATCTCCTTCTCCTTTATTTTTTCACAAAACCTAAAACCCAAACCAAACTCCTAGCCGACAATACCCAACCCTCCATGTTCATCCTCTTCCTTCAGCCTCCCCGGCCGGAGCTTCGCCGGAGACACGCCAGAGACCCTGTCGTTCTCCACCCAATAATACCATCTTCCCCACCCTTACCCGTCTTCAACCGCTACACCATGCCGGAGCTCAACCAGCTGCTCACAGTCGAGTCCTCTACCGCTCGACTGGAGCCTCCCACGACTTTGACCCGGCCTGGCCATCTCCCCGACCACCCCGTACCCCATCGACGACCGCCTGTACGATGCCAGAACCCACCTGTACTCGATCGAACCCCGCCGGAATCTGCTGTCCCACTACGATGAGTAGTCCCGACTCTGCTGAACCGCCATTACCGCCACCACCTCCTCCATCCCTGTCAGTCGAACACGCCCGAGCCACCCGCCGTTCACCTCCCTCGACAGTCAGTACCCCCTCTCCCTCTCTTCTCCTCCACGTCATCCTTGCCACTCGATCGTGCACCTCCATCGTCTTCTCCGCCTCGCCTGGGCCTGGCCTGTCACGACCCGCACCCGGTATAGGGGCACGAGAGCGTGGGTACGTCCAGCCTACGCCGCAGCACCGGCGGTAGAATGCTGTCTAGGTCACAATAAAACTAATATAACTCACAACCTGTCAATAATATCAATCTCCATAAGGAGGACAATATACATCTCATAATATAAACTCAATCACAACCACTATAAGAGTATAAGGGCACGATAAAAGATAAGAAGAATGACATAGTCAAGCACCATGTCTCAAAATAAAGATAAATCACAGTCTAGCTGTCCAACATAAAATCTCCACAAGTCTCAACATAACTAAGAATAAGTCTAAACATAAACTGAAATAAACCTCACATAAGTCTCAACGCATAAAATAAATATAGTCTAAATAGCTGCAGGTAGTGTCTCCTCTAGATCTCTGGTGTATAGTCTGCATCTATACCTAGTCCATAATGTGTCGGACACCAGTCCTCTAAGTCGCAGTCTGAAAAAATATTTTCAGTCAGGATAGAACGAAGTACATCTCTAACAACAGTTCTACATCTAAGATATAAACTATGTAGCAGTAAATAGATAGAAATATACAAGATGCATATATATGTACAAGAGATACACAATAAAGAAAATACTGGAAATACTATAAATAAATACGGGAAGGAACAATACATCAATGAACAAGAATACTATGACTAAGTGTGTGAGTACTAGCTTTAACATGTGATCGGCTTGGGAACTTGTACACGAGTACGGGCCTGGCTAGTCATACGTGTATTATATGACCAACACTAACATGTGAACAAAACTTGTACATGAAGGGTATGATCACATATCTACACTAAAATACTCCCTATCCCCGACGGGTATAATAGATCCAACCATGGTACGCTATGGCACGGGATTCTCTAGGAAGGTAGCAAGTCTGCCCAAGAATCAGTATCTATACATGCACAAGATAACCAATGAAACAAGACTTTTACAAGATACACTATATACAAGGAATAACATCTTATGACGAGATCCGGATATACCAATCCGTGTAACCATCGTGTCGAGAAATAAGGATATTTATACTAGATACAATGAACATAAAGGATATCATAAATAAGAAACTATTAAAGAATGTACTCGCCTGGGGTCCTACTGCTGACAATAACAATGTCCGATATACGAGGTCTTGTCTGAATAATCCAACAATCCTATAGACATTATTAAATAATACAATATTGCATCAGACACTAATCTAACACACAATTATAAATACACTGAACTCAAGGCTACGCTAGGTATGACACTGGTCAACTAGGGTCAAGTGCGCATCTAATTGTGCGGGTATCGCGTCTGTAATTGCTGTGCAAGACAGACAGTCAATGATACGGGTCTTGCCACTACGTCGGTGTACATATGGCAGTCTGCTAACATATTACATGGTCACAGGTCAATGTAACTACGGGGTATCCGTGGTTACACTCGGGTCACCTAGTACATATATATATATATTATACATATTATTATCTAACATATATATTAATTACATATGCAATATATATATTGTATATACACTAATTAAGTTCACGTACTATATATATATATACCAATTAAATACATATTAACATATACTAAATACCTATACTAATACATACATACTAATATATACTATTGAATGCGTATGCTACATATATATATGTATATATATATACCAAATACGTACATACTAAATATATACTAATAAGTAGAATATATATACCCATTATATACATACACCTATCAAAATATGTATACGCGTACGTATATGCAAGGGAAAGAACTCGAACCTGTGCGTGTGCACGAGAGCGGTGATGACGATGACGACGATGTTGACGACGACGTTGATGACGACGATGATGACGATGAAGGTGATGATGGAGGTGAAGGTGATGATGACGAAGGTGCTGGTGGTGCATGGTGGTTCAGTCGAAGGGAGGGCGACCGGAGGGAGAGGAGGTCGAGGGGAGAACTGCTGGACGGTGGTGGTGGATGAGAGCAGTGGTGTCGAGAAGGAGGCAGGGAAGAAGGTCGTGGTTTAGAGTGGTGGTAGAGGTGATAAGGGTGGTTGCAGGCGTTCAGGCGATGGAGTTGGCCGTCGTGTGGGGGCGGGTTGAAGGAGAGGGAGGTCGGGATGTGCAGCGTGGTCGGGGACCGCTGCTCAGGCGAGCTCCGGTCGAGTCGGGATCCAGGCGGGGCTCAGGGACAGCGGGAATGCTCGGCTCAGGGTACAGTGGGGTCGACAAGGTGCTCTCCGGCTTCAGACGGGTGGATCCGGTCGAGACTCCGGCGTTCAGTCTTTAGGAGTCGGTAGTTGGCAGTGGCTTCAGGTGAGCGCGGGATGGGCAGCAGAGGGCTCCGGCGTTAGGCGAGGGGGTCATCAGTGGGGTGGTTCCAGCGATGGTTGAGGGATGGGGATGAGAGATGAAGAAGAAGGGTGAATAGGGAAAGGGGAACAATTGGCTGTGTATAGTTTTAGGTTGAGTAAAAGAGAAAAAGAAAAAGAAAGGATATTTATACACATATGGTATTTTGGGTTGACCTAGAATTATTTGACTTTGGTCAACACTAGGAAAAAGGCCTTGGCTTGTTATGGAGATATTTCAATGGGCTAGGATTCGAATGGGTTCGATGAAATTGCTAGAATTCCATTGGTTTAAAGGTTTGGAGGCCATGGTTTCAAGGGGTTGATGTTAAATTACATACTCCTGAAAATTATGGAAAAATATACATGAAAGAGAACAATGGGTTTATTTGCGTGTCGTGTCCAAGGGGTGGACACCTTAATGCACTTTTTTACAAAAGTGCCCAACAATTAGAAAATTGCACAAAGTTAGTTTTATGATTTAATTAATTAAAAATAAATACAATTGGTGTTCTAAAATTAATTAGAAGTACAAGGACAGAAATTAAGTGGGACTGAAGTGTTATGAATGAAGAAGACTCAGAATAGAATATTACCCTAATTTGTGTTGCATAAAATGGGTCGAGATTGTGTCTCCAATTTTGATTGGAACACACAAGGATACAACGTTAGATTTTATTTAGAATTAAAATAAACGTCTGCGACAAAAATTGTGCGGCTAAAATAAAGTACAAGAGAACATAATTATAAGTTACACAAGGGTCAGAATGGAAGGCGAGCATGTCTATGAAAAGGTTATGAAATTTGTTGGAAGGCAAAGGCTAGGGTAGCGCTCCAAATATTGAAGCAACGGTAAGGCGCAACAATCAATTAAAATCATAATTATTAAATATAATTAAATATTATGCAATCATTTATATATTAATTATAAAAAAATAAAAATACCCCTAATCTGAAATATGGGGGTGACAAGCCTACCCTCCTTAAAAGAATTTTGTCCTCGAAATTTCAGATACCTTGTCTCTCTCTGTCAAGTCATAACCTCTTCATTAATCTTTACTACGGTCAAACCCCCAACAATCATGGTCTAAGAAAACTCTACCTACAGTCATTCAATATGCAATCTAAGGAAAACATATGTATGGTTTATGGTTTGTTTTGTCATGGTATTGTAGTCTCTGTCAAGGTGTACTACTAACTATATTCTAACAAGTAAATTACTGATACAAGCTACGATACTAAAAAATAAATCAATCAAACAAACAAAAATGGAACAGGAGGAAAGGAAAGAACAGAACCTGCTAACACATTACCTGTAGTATCGGTCTCTTCGACCGTCATCGCAAATGTTCTGCCCAGTTGGGGTGGCTCCTTCCGCGGGTGCTGAGCAATCTGCGGTTCCACAAGTGGCCTAACTGGATCTCTATAATTTGTAGCTGCATGTTGTTTGGGAAGATAATGAACTAAAGAAAAATCCCTCATTTGATGACCTGCATCGCCACAGTGCAAACAAAGTCCTAACCTTAATCTACAGCTCTCCCAAAGGTGACCTAGTTTCTTACATAAATGACAAATCTGCTGATCCTACTGAACACGAACCGGTGCCTGGTACTGCTGGTGGTTATACTGAAACGTCCTCGGCTGTTGCTGGATATGGGGGCGCTTGACCGGTCTCATTCTACCACTCATATCTTCAGAAATATTATGACTCCTCTTAGGCCTGAGACCTAGATCATCTTCTGCAATCTGGGCATCCATCAAGATATCCCCAAAGGTAGCGATACGATGACCAGAAGTGCGCGACCTAATCTCTTTTGTCAGCCCCTTTCTAAACTTACAGGCTCTATCTCCTGGGTCTCGAATCATAGATGATGTAAAGTGGCTCAATCGACAGAATTCTGCAGCATAATCGTCGACCGACATGGTTCCTTGGACCAAGTCATGAAACTAACTCTCCAAAGATCCTAAGGTCACGTCGGGAAAGAACTTCTCCTTAAAATGCTCCTTGAAGGTCTCCTAAGTAAGTCCTTCTTTAGTGAGTCTTGGTTCCGTACGATACCACGTCAGTGCGATATCAAACATCTGACTTCCAGCAGCCTCGATCTGAAGAATATCCGAAATCTTTGCCAAATGTAAGTTCCTTTCTATATCCTTTAGCCAGTCGTCTCGTAGAGTATCCCCTCGGTGCCTTTGAACTCTCGAGGTATCATCCTCTTGAAATCAACTATAGTGCCTGGTCTCTGCTGTTGCTGCTGGCCAGGGTACTGTTGGGCAACTCTCAAAATTGCCTGTAGTGCCATCTGGTGAGTGTTCTCCATGCTCTCTCTCATCAGTTCAGTCTGCGCTTGGTGTGCCTCTGCTTGCACCCTCTGAGCCTCAGCTTGAACTCGCTGAGTGTCTGCCGTTACTCTCTGGTCATCTACCATGCCCTGGATTAAAGTAAACATCTGTGTCCTGTCAATGGGCACACCTCCAGAAATTGGAGTCGGTGGAGGAGGAAGGTTGTCCGTCACAGCAGCGGCAACCCTCGGAACAGGTGGGGGAGGAGGATCCCCGAAAAATGTAGACACTCCCATATATACCGGAGATTTAGGAGGAACTACGGATGTCTGTCCATCATGTAGAGAAGTGGCAGACCCCTCTAAAGCTAATGCTCCCACTCTCATAGATCTTGTCTTCGGCGGCATCTTGAAGACAGACCCAAAGAATTAATTAAGGCAATAAATACAATATCATCAAGGAAGGACAATAAAGTTCTAAAGAAGCAACATTCAGAAGGAATAAGGATAACAAAATAAATGGATTAGAGATATTCCTAGTTGTGATTGAGTATTCGCTCTCATCCTAGTATGCTATATCCTAGATCCTATCGCAGGCACGCAGTAGTATAACTAAGACGTCACACTACCACGATATCGCTCAACTTGCGAAGTCTGACCTGCATGGGCCACCACTAAAAATGTGTCATGACCCGCACCCTGTACAGGGGCACGAGAGCGTGGGTACGTCCAGCCTATGCCGCAGCATCGGCGGTAGAACGCTGTCTAGGTCACAATAAAACTAATATAACTCACAACATGTCAATGATATCAATCTCCATAAGGAGTACAATATACATCTCACAATATCTCATAATGTAAACTCAATCACAACCACTATAAGAGTATAAGGGCACGATAAAAGATAAGAAGAATGACATAGTCAAGCACCATGTCTCAAAATAAAGATAAATCACAGTCTAACTGTCCAACATAAAATCTCTACAAGTCTCAACATAACTAAGAATAAGTCTAAACATAAACTAAAATAAACCTCACATATGTCTCAACGTATAAAATAAATACTGTCTAAACAACTGCAGGTAGTGTCTCCTCTAGATCTCTGGTGTGTAGTCTGCATCTATACCTAGTCCATAATGTGTCGGATACCAGTACTCTAAGTCGCATTCTGTAAAAATATTTTTAGTCAGGAAGGAATGAAGTACATTTCTAACAGCAGTTATACATCAATGTTATAAACTATGTAGCAGTAAATAGATAGAAATATACAAGATGCATATATATATACAAGAGATACACAATAAAGAAAATACTGGAAATACTGTAAATAAATGCGGGAAGGAACAATATGTCAATGAACAAGAATACTATGACTAAGTGTGTGAGTACTAGCTTTAACATGTGATCGGCTTGGGAACTTGTACACGAGTATGGGCCTGGCTAGTCATACGTATAGTGTATGACCAACACTAACATGTGAATGAGACTAATACATGAAAGGTATGATCACATACCTACACTAAAATACTCCCCACCCCCGACTGGTATAATAGATCCAACCATGGTATGCTATGGCACGGAATTCTCTAGGAAGGTAGCAAGTCTCCCAGAGAATCAGTGTATGTACATGCACAAATAACCAATGAAACAAGACTTGTACAAGATACACCATATATAAGGAATAACATCTTATGACGAGATCCAGATATACCAATCCGTGTAACCATCGTGTCGAGAAATAAGGATATTTACACACGATACAATAAACAAAGAGGATATCATAAATAAGAAACTATCAGAGAATGTACTCGCATGGGGTCCTACTGCTGGCAATAACAATGTCCGATATACGAGGTCTTGTCTGAATAATCCAATAGTCCTATAGACATTATTAAATAATACAATATTGCATCAGACACTACTTTAACACACAATTATAAATACACTGAACTCAGGGCTACGCTAGGTATGACACTGGTCAACTAGGGTCAAGTGCGCGTCTAATTACGCGGATGTCGCGTCTGTAATTGCTGTGCAAGATAGACAGTCAATGATACGGGTCTTGCCAGTACGTCGGTGTACATATGGCAGTCTGCTAACATATTACATGGTTACAGGTCAATGTAACTACGAGGTATCCGTGGTTACACTCGGGTCACCTAGTACATATATATATATTATACATATTATTATCTAACATATACATTAATACTAATTTATATATATACCAATTAATTACATATGCAATATATATATTGTATATACACTAATTAAGTTCATGTACTATATATATATATATATATACACCAATTAAATACATATTAACATATACTAAATACCTATACTAATAAATACATACTAACATATACCATTGAATACGTGTGCTACATATATATATATGTACATATATATATACCAAATACGTACATACTAAATATATACTAATAAGTAGTATATACATACCCATTATATACATACACCTATCAAAATACGTATACACGTACGTATATGCAAGGGGAAGAACTCGAACCTGTGCGCGTGCACGAGAGCGGTGATGATGATGACGACGAAGTTGACGATGACGTTGTTGACGACGATGTTGATGACAACGTTGATGACGACGATGACGACGACGAAGGTGATGATGGAGGTGAAGGTGATGATGACGAAGGTGCTGGTGGTGCGTGGTGGTTCAGTCGAGGGGAGGGCGACCGGAGGGAGAGGAGGTCGAGGGGAGAACTGTTGGACGTTGGTGGTGGCTGGGAGCAGTGGTGTCGAGGAGGAGGCTGGGAAGAAGGTCGTGGTTTAGATTGGCGGTGGAGGTGATAAGGGTGGTTGCAGGCGTTCAGGCGATGGGGTTGGCCGTCGTATGGGGGCGGGTTGAAGGAGTGGGAGGTACGGATATGCAGCGCTGTCGGGGACCGCTGCTCAGGCGAGCTCCGGTCGAGTCGGGATCCAGGCGGGGCTCAGGGACAGCGGGGATGCTCGGCTCAGGGTGTAGCGGGGTCGACAAGGTGCTCTCCGGCTTTAGACGGGTGGATCCGGTCGAGACTTCGACGTTCAGTCGTGGGGAGTCGACAGTTGGCAGCGGCTTCAGGTGAGCGCGGGATGGGCAGTAGAAGGCTCCGGCGTCAGGCGAGGGGGTCGTCGGTGGGGTGGTTCCGGCGATGGTTGAGGGATGGGGATAAGAGATAAAGAAGAAGGGTGAATAGGGAAAGGTGAACAATCGGCTGTGTATAGTTTTATGTTGAGAAAAGGAAAAAGAAAGGATATTTATACACATGTGGTGTTTTGGGTTGACCTAGAATTATTTGACTTTGGTCAACACTAGGAAAAAGGCCTTGGCTTGTTATGGAGATATTTCAATGGGCTAGGATTTGAATTGGTTCGATGAAATTGCTAGAATTGTATTGGTTTAAGGGTTTGGAGGCCATGGTTTCATGGGGTTGATGTTAAATTACACACTCCTGAAAATTATGGAAAAATATACATGAAAGAGAACAATGGGTTTATTTGTGTGTCATGTCCAAGGGGCGGACACCTTAAAGCACTTTTACACAAAAGTGCCCAACAATTAGAAAATTGCACAAAGTTAGATTTATGATTTAATTAATTAAAAATAAATACAATTGGTGTTCTAAAATTAATTAGAAGTACAAGGGACTAAAATTAAGTGGGACAGAAGTGTCATGAATGAAGAAGACTCAGAATATAATATTATCCTAATTTGTGTTGCACCAAATGGTTCGAGATTATGTCTCCAATTTCGATTGGAACACACAAGGATAAAATATATGATTTTATTTAGAATTAGAATAAACGTATGCGATAAAAATTATGTGGCTAAAATAAAGTACAAGAAAACATAATTATAAGTTACACAAGGGTCAGAATGGAAGACGAGCATGTCTAGGACAAGGTTGTAGAATTTGTTGGAAGGCAAAGGCTAGGGTATCACTCCAAATATCGAAGCAACGGTAAGGGGCAACACTCAATTAAAATCACAATTATTAAATATAATTAAATATTATTAAATCATTTACACATTAATTATGAAAAGACAAAAATACCCCTAATCTGAAATATGGGGGTGACATGGCCGGAGCAGTATCACAACGAGCCTCCTCCTCCTGGCCGGAGCAAAACCGAGCCATTCTTCTTCTCCTCCTCTCGTGTGAGAGCAACACACCCGAGCCTCCTCCTCCCTGTTCGACCACCTCCCCTGGCTGGACCTCCCCTGGCCGAACCTCCCCTCCCCCGGACCGGACTTCGGTCAGCAGCCCACAATCATCATCATCATCATCATCATCATATCAAATCATCATCATCACCATTCATTATCAACACCTTAACCCTAATCACCCTATCATCATCATTCTAGTCACCATCATCATTGTCCTCATCATCATCATCATCCACATCATCGTCCTCGTCAACATTATCATCCACATTAATGTCCTCATCATCACCATCACCCACATCATCGTCCTCGTCAACATCATCATCCACATCATCGTCCTCATCAATATCATTATCCACATCATCGTTTTCGTCATCACCCTCACCCATATCATCATCCTCGTTATCACCATCGTCTACATCATCATCCTCGTCATCACCATTACCCACATCATCATCCTTGTCATCACCATCATGTAATCATCATCATGATCATCACCATCATCTTCACCATGAGCATCACCATCATCATCGTCGTCGTAGTCATAATCATCACCATCATCGCAGTTATCATCGTCAACATCGTCGTCACCGTCATCTCCATACGCGTACCCCGAGAGGACCGATTAGATTATCTGTGCAACTTCAGGAGCAGGTTATTGATACTGTACAGCTTCCTTGCCAGGCAAGTATACCTTGCCTTGTTGTACTATTTAAATTCTGCATTATTAGTTGCATGTTTATTATTTTACTATTATATAACTGTGCGTATACGAGAAGACTCAGGTGCAGTCAATGAAGGCGTTGACGTTAGAATTTTTGTCTGACCTAGTTTCTAGTAGACCCACCTAAAGTTATGGAGTTATCGGTTTGACTCCCCAGGCCTTGACATATTTTTTACACGTGTTGTGAGTCTTATGTAGGGTACGGACTTGCGTATGCAGTTGGCCACCTTTACGTATAGGTCATGCGGCGGATAGGGTATAACTGCTAATAGTGATGCATGTTAGAAGACTTAGCAGTTATTAGTAGTCGGAGCATAGACTATTGTAGTACGAAGGTCCAATCCTTGTCCTTGTTTGGTTGTAAGGTTGAACTATTGTTTTAACGATAGACTATGAGCCAGAGTTACGGCACCGATACTTGCACTCTGTCTTGGTATAGTAGCTACAGCGTGTTGTGGATACAACATGCATAGATCATTGGGCAGGAAAGACAATTAGTAGGCGTATAGGACAGACAATTGGCTGCCATAGTTTCAGAGTAAACTGCAGGGCCGTGAGCCTCAGTATTACCCGGTTATGGGCTAGTGTTACCCGGTTATGGGCGTATATGCTTGTCGATACATCCGGCAGAGGTTACTAGCTATGCGCTATCATGATCGATAATGTAGTCAGCATATACTCCTGGCATCCAGTTTACAGCTAATGCTAGGTTCTTAGCCTCTGGCTCGACGCTATGCTTTATACCTTTCACCTACCCATACGTACCAAGGTTGTCTTCAAAGTTTATTTCACTTAGCTGGTTAGTTCACCCTTGAGTTTTCACAGTATTTACTTTATGGCATGCTTCTATGTATCTTGTTATGTCCCTCTGAGGACCTGGTCCCTATTCAGGTCTAGATGTTCATGAGTATTCGCAGGAGCGCGGATCCGGATTTGCTACGTATACTTCGAGAAGATCTTCTCTTCGAGCTTCGTGATTGTTAGATGTTGTACATATATTGTATTTATCTTGTTTATTCTATATTCTAGTTCGGTAGTGGATTTGTTTTCATCCGACTACCATTATTAGATACTTTATATTGAGATCTAGTTACATGGTTATTGGTTATTCATTTATTTATTAATTTCTGTGGGTGAGATTTAGATTATACCCTGTGACTTATGATAGTTTTACCACTTGTGAATTATTATTTATTATACAGCGTACGCATGTGTTATGGTTTCCATATATTTAGAGTTGCCATATATATGCGACTGGCATGCTTATGTATCCTAGTCCTACGTATTTTGGGACTGGGGCGTGACAACAATGGTGACAGCAACAGCAGTAGCGACGACTGCAACAACAACATTGACGTAGCAGCAACGGCTTTGGCTATAACAGCAAGAGTTCGTCACGGAAAGCAGCAGAGTATCAGCAGTATCGGTAGTTTCAGCGACAGTGGGCAGCAGCTTTTTATGACAGTTTTACGATTTTGAGTATATATTACATATTTATATATAATAGAAATATATGTGTATATATGTAGTAATTAATATATATATAAATATGTTCCTAATTGCTAATTGTATTTTAGTATACTATATGTATAATATTTAGTTGTTAGTATATATATTTACGGGTAGTTAGTATATGCAAGGTATTGGGTATTACCTTGAGATACCAAGGTAAGTACCAAGGTATTTGGAGATACCCAAGGTATTGGGTTTGGGTATCAAGTTTATGGTTTAGCGTTGTGATACCAAGTTGGTTCAAAACCAAGGTATCTATTTAATGTTTGTTATAATTAATACTTGTTTGATATGTGCATATGATGACATATATTGATTTGCGTATCCAGAGATAAGGTATCCTAGTATCCTAAGATATAGTTTTTTTATGACCTAGACTTTAGTATATGAACCCAATATTTTTGTGTTAGACTTATGCAACCTAGAAATAGGTAGTTGACCATAGTTTGACCATAGTTGACCATAGTTTGACTATAGTTGACAATAGACTTAGAATTGACCGAGTTTGACTTTTGACTTAGAATTGACTTGTTGACCTAGAAGTTGACTAGTTTAACTTATTTTCTATTCAAAACCTTGTATTGATGTTGTATTCCATATCTAGGTCTTCGAGGCATCGTATCAGACATCTGTGAGACTATTCTTTGGACTTTAGGCGAGTACATTCTCTGATAGTTTCTCATTTATAATATCCTCTATGTTCATTGTATCTAGTATAGATATCGATGTTATCTTGACACGTTGGTTACACAGATTGGTATATCTGGATCTCGTTATGAGATGTTATTTCTTGGTATATGGTTTATCTTATGCAAGCATTATTTCATTAATTATCTTGTACATGTACAGACACTGATTCTCGGGAAGACTAGCTATCTTCTTGGGAAATCTCGTGCCATAGCATACCGTGGTTGGATCTATTATACCAGTCGAGGGTGGAGAGTACTTTAGTGTAGATATGTGATCATACCCTTATTGTATCAAGTATTGTTCATTGAATAGTGTTAATCATACACCACACGTATGATTGGCCAGGCCATATATATTATATCATATTCCTAAGCCGATCATATGTTAAAGCTATTACTCACACACTTAGTCATTAGTATTCTTGTTCATTGTTATATTATTCATTATTGTATTATTCCAGTATTTTCTTATTGTATATCTCTCGTATCTATTGTGCATCTTGTATATTCACATCTATTTATTATTACGTAGTTTTTATCATTGATTAGAACTGCTATTAGAGATGTACTCTGCTCCTCTCCTGACTAGATATATTTTTTCCCAGATGACACTGAGGAGTGCTATCCTACATATTATGGACCTCAGGATATTGTGGGTTTAGAGTCAGGTACCCTGGCTCAGGAGGGACTTATCCCAACTGAGATAGATGACCCGAGTTTAGTACCTTCTTATTATTTCTTGTATTGGATTTGTCTCCAGCTTATTTGTTAGCATTCTTTCAGACTCATTGATGTATTATTTTAGACTCATGAGTTGTGTGTGACTATTTCTATTCTTTATCTTATTCATGTTCATTTCCATCTTAGATCTATGATTGAGTATATTGTCATTATTGGTGGTTTATTATATTGCTAGATAGATTACCCAGACAGCATTCTACCGTCGATTTTGTAGCGTAGGATGGGTGTTATTTCCGACTTGCATCCTTACATCGGGTGCGGGTCATGATACATTTTTAGTGGTGGCCCATACAGGTCAAGCTTCGCAAGTTATGCGATATTGTGGTAGTGCGACTATTTAGTTGTACTACTGCGAGGCCGCGATAGGATATAGGATATAGGCTACAGGTTGAGAATACTTAATCACGTCTAGGAAAAATTCATTTGATTCAACTATTCTTTCTTGTTATTGATACTTGATCTCTTAAACTGTCCTTTCCTTGAGTGTCTTACATCATGTGCCATATTGATCCTTTTCTTTTGCTTTATCTTAGGATGCCGCCTAAGACTAGATCGCAGCAGGGGAGAGCAGTTTCTGAGAGGTTTGCGACATCCCGAGGGCCTGTACAGTCGATTCTCAGGTGATTGGAGTATCAGCTACTTTCGGAGGTCCACCACCTTCTCAGAGGACTGTGCCAGCTGTGTCTGAGGGGCTTCCACCTCCACCTCCTGTGCCAGCAGAGGCGACACAGATGTTTATACTATTTTATGATATGCTCGAGGCACAGAGGGCTCAGTCTGAGGCACATTAGAGGCAGACCGACGTTCTATGGCAGGGCATCGAGAGTGCTTATCATCTTGCTTATGCCGTAGTCGAAAGAGGAGTTTCGGTCCAGCAGTAGGTTATTCCTCAGGTTGCTCAGCTTTGGCCAGGCAATATTCAGGACTTCAAGAAGCTGGAGCCTAGGGTCTTCAAGGGGACGGAGGGTATCGTCTATGCTGATGATTGGCTTGAGGATATTGAGCGTCTTATTAGGGTATCCTATATTTTTGAGGATCTAAAGGTTGAGGCAGTAGGACTTCAACTGTTCGACGTCGCTCGTACTTGGTTCAGGAATGAGACGATTATTGTTGACGTGGGACAGTCTTTAGAGGTATTCAAGTACCTCTTCAAGAAAAAGTTTTCGCTCGGGTAGACATGCTAGACTTGGGGAGGCAGTTTGAGATTATCATTTAGGGGAGCATGTCTATGGAGGAGTACGCTGAGGAGTTCGGCAGGTTAAGCCGATTTGCAGAGTATTTGGTGAGAGAGACGGAGGTTCGGGCTATTCATTTTAGTGAGGGTCTAAACTGGGAAGTGAAGATCCTTATTCTGTTTTTTTATGAGACATACTCGAAGATACTTGCGGAGGCATGCAAGGTTGAGCGGGAGTTGGGTTTGAATCCCAAGAGAGACTGTGATACTTTTCTGGGGGCCAACAGCAGTGTAGTATCTGCCAAACATCCTCATTTCCAGTCCAGACCTTTCCAGCAGCCACAGCAGCACTAGACTCCAGCAAGGGTACCTTTTCACCAGGTACCACAGCAGCAGAGACAGTTATAGCAAGCTTCCTGCCACTACAGCAAGAAGACCGACCATATCTGGAAAGTTTGCAGAAGGAGGCCAGGGGTTTGGTTGTATTGTGGTACTGAAGGGCATCAGTCGAAAGAGTTTCTTCGGTGTGCAGTTTAGAGAGCAGCTTCAGCTCCAAGGGCACAGACGAGTCTACCTGCAGTACAGCCGAGGGGACCGCTTCTGACACAGCAGCAGCGTTATGTCCAGCATCAGCAGCAGGGAAGTGCACGTCAGGGACGAGCGTTTGCTATGACCGTTGAGGAGGATAAACCCACCGGAGATGTCATCGCAGGTTCTATTCTTCTTGATTCTATTCCAGCTTTTGCTTTATTTGATAGTAGTGCTTCCCATAGTTTTTTATCTGTTTCTTTTGCTCTGAAGCATGGTTTGGTAGCTGATTCTTTGCTTAGGAATTACAAGATCATGACCGGGGGAGGCATTATCCTGGTTAATGATATTTGCAAGGATCGGAGAGTTACTCTGGGAGGCCGGGAGTTGAGTGCGTGCTACTTGTAATGCCACTTTCGAGCTACGACATTGTACTCGAGATAGATTAGTTGAGTAGGCACCGTGCTAGCATAGATTTGTTTGGTCTACTAGGAGAGCCAGAGTTCGAGTTTGCTAGAGGAGCTACAGAGTAGGAAGAAGGCATTATTTATGGAGCTATGGTGGAAGACAAGGAGTTGCTACATCCGTTGATAGCAGAGTTCTTGGATGTGTTTCTTGAGAAATTGCGAGGATTATCGCCAGATCGAGATATTGAATTCTCTATGGACTTGGTGCCAGGTGCAGGATAAGGGGTTTATCAGATGTCTATAGAGTAAACCAATTTTGCAACATGTCTATAGAGTAAACAACAACAAGCTGGTCGAGCTAAAAAAGAAGGTGGATGAATTACAGGATAAGGGGTTTATCAGATCGAGTTCTTTACCGTGTGGAGCCCCGGTATTGTTTGTACCGAAGAAGGATGGATCGGTGCGCATGTGCATTGATTACAAGGCATTGAATAATCTCACTATCAAGAATAAGTACCCTTTTTTATGGATTAATGATCTGTTCGATCAGTTGAGTAGTGCCAAGGTGTTTTCTATGATAGATTTGAGATCAGGCTACCATCAGGTAAAGATAAAGCCAGAGGACATACCGAAGACTGCATTTAGAACTCAGTATGGTCAGTACGAGTTTATGGTGATGCCGTTTGGGTTGACTAATGCACCGACAGTATTTATGAACTTGATGAACAAGGTTTACCATCAGTACCTTGACAAGTTCATGGTGGTGTTCATCAATGACATACTCATTTACTCAAAGACACCAGAGGAGCACGAGGAGCATTTGAGGATTGTGTTGGATGTGTTGAGGAAGAAGAAGTTGTATGAAAAGTTATCCAAGTGTGAGTTTTTCCTGGACAAGGTGGAGTTCTTGGGGCATATTGTGACTGGTGATCGTATTTCAGTGGATCCAAAGAAGATCGCAGCAGAGGAATCTTGGAAGACCCCGAGTTCGGTAGCAGAGATTAAGAGTTTCTTGGGATTGGCAGGCTACTACAGAAAGTTTGTGCATAATTTTTTGAGGATTACTGAGTTGATGACCAGACTCACCATGAAGGATGTAGAGTTTATTTGGATAGAGGATTGCAAGGTTGCTTTTGAGGAATTGAAGAAGAGGTTAACGTCTGCTCCTATTTTGATATTGCCATCAGGGTCTGGAGGTTTTACTATTTATAATGATGCATCGGGAAAAGGTTTGAGTTGTATTCTTCAGCAGAATAGGAAAGTGATTGCCTATGCATCCAGGCAATTGTGTCCTCATAAAAAGAACTATCCTACCCATGATTTGGAGTTGGCAGCAGTCATCTTTACCCTGAAGTTATGGAAACATTATTTATACGGAGAGCGTGTAAAGATCTTCACAGACCACAAAAGCTTAAAGTACGTTTTCACGCAGAAGGAGTTGAATATGAGGCAGCGTTGCTGGTTGGAACTGATGAAGGATTTTGATATATCTTTGTAATATCATCCTGGGAAAGCTAATGTAGTTGCCGATGCTTTGAGTAGGTATCCGGTAGCTATGTTCTTGACGCAAGATCGATATTTTCAGGAGGACTTGGAGGGCTTGGACATTAATGTGATAGTTCCTGGTTATGCTATGCAGATGTGGGGATTGCAAATACATTCAGATTTGATGGACAGGATCAAGGCAGCACAGTATGAGGATGTATCTTTGAGGAGCATCAGAGCTCAGGTGAAAGCAGGATTGGAGGATGATTTCACCATTGCTGAGGATGGATCTTTGAGAAATAGAGTTAGACTGTGTGTGCCTAGTGGGGAGCTGCATGAGGAGGTGTTGCAGGAAGCGCATCGCTCTCATTATTCCATATATTCAGGTTCCAATAAGATGTATCGGGATATGCGAGATAGTGTGTGGTGGTATGGCATGAAGAGGGAAGTGGCACAATTTGTATCCAGATGCTTAGTGTGCAAGCAGGTGAAAGCCGAGAGGCAGAGGCCAGGAGGTTTACTTCAGCCATTACCCATTCCAGAGTGAAAGTGAGAGCACATTACTATAGATTTTGTGTCCGGACTTCCACGATCTCCAGGAGGGAAAGACGCGATTTGGGTCATCGTTGACAGGTTGACCAAGTCAGCCCACTTTTTGCCTTTCAAGGTGGGTTTGTCTACGAAGAAGCTGGCAGAGATGTATGTAAGACAGATCGTTAGGAAATATGGAGTTCCCGTCAGCATAGTCTCGGATCAAGATAGTCGTTTTACTTCTTATTTCTGGAGGAGTTTGTCGAAGAGTTTGGGAACTCAGCTCAAGTTCAGTATTGCATATCATCCCCAGACAGATGGGCAGTCAGAGAGGACTATTCAGACTCTTAAGGATATGTTGTATATTTTTGTAATAGATTTTAGGGGTTCTTAGGAGGATCATCTCCATTTGGTAGAGTTTGCTTACAACAACAGCTACCAGGCTAGTATAGAGATGTCACCTTTTGAAGCTCTGTACGGTCGGAGGTATTGTACTCCCTTGTCATGGGACGATGTTGGAGAGAGAGTTTTGCTTGCGCCAGAGATGGTTGTAGATGCAGCGGAGAAGGTTCTGTTGATCAGAGACAGACTTCGTGTAGCACAGGACAGACAGCGGCATTGGGCCGATAGCCACCCGAGACCTTTGGACTTCGAGGTATAGTTTAGATTTTGTTTTGTGCTTATTATTGGTTGTTTGTTATAGATTTAGTTCTTAAGGTGGTATTTTATTCTAGGTGGGTGGTTTGGTATTTTTAAGGATTTCTTCGACACGAGGCACGATTCGCTTCGGTGGAGGCGGGAAGCTTAGTCCGCGATTCATCGGACCTTTCACTATTCTAAAGAGGGTCGGTGCAGTTGCTTATAGACTAGACTTTCCACCTGCATTAGAGGGAGTGCACAACATGTTTTATATATTGCAGTTGAGACGGTATGTGGCAGATCCTAGTCATGTATTAGATCACTCGGAGATAGAGGTAGGACCTACTTTTAGCTATCTAGAGCATCCAGTTGAGATTCTGGATCGGAGAGAGAAGGTGTTGAGAAACTAGACTATTCCTTTGGTGCACGTAGCATGGAGGCATCACTCTCCGGAGGAGTCTACCTGGGAGAGAGAGGATGAAATACGAGAGCGTTATCCATATTTGTTTGTGCCTTGAGGTATGTTCTTTCCTAATTATGTTATGTTCTTTCATAGTTAGTTCTGTTCTTTTGTTAGGTTCTGTTATTTTCTGGGGGTAGTTTTCATCTTTGAAATTTCGAGGGCAAAATTATTTTAAGGAGGGTAGACTTGTCACTACCATATTTTCTAGGAAAGGGTATTTTTGTAATTTTATATTTAAATAAATATTGTGCATTATAAATAATTATTTGTTGTATTATTTAATTGTTGTTATATGTTAGTTATTTATATTGGACTTGTGTTAGTGGACCTAACTAGTTTAGTTTAGACTCATGGACCAACATGTATTAATTGTTAGATTTTAGCCCATTTAGAAAGCCCATTACTTTGGAGGAGGATTAATTTAATTAAACAATTAGACTAGAAGCTTCCCTCCTTAATTATTTCTTCATGAGAGGCCCCAAGGGGTATATTGGATATTTTATAGTGACTTGAGGAAGGAGAAAGGGGGCCGGCCTATTAAAGAGAGGGGAATTTATTTCTCTCTCCTCTTTTCATTTGCAAATTAGATCTAGAATTTTTCTCAACCAAATTCCTTCATTCCCACTTTATTTTCCTACCAAATTTCATCCTAATTCCTTTCCAAATCATCATTAGAGACTAGTGGAGCAAGGATCTAGAAGGAAGAAGCATGGATCTATAAAGAGGAGCAAGGATCTACAAGTTGGAGGCCAATTTTATCACATTTGGAGGATGCATTGAGAATTCATCTCCCAATAGGTATAATTCAATTTTTCCCTTAATTTAGGCTCTAAATCTAAGATTTAACCATGAAAAATCAACCCATATGCATAGGTTACCCATTGGATTTGGTTTTGTATTCATAGGAGGCCTATTGACAATGTTATGGTACTTTTTGTGTCAATTTTGAGAAAATTCTGAGATTGGCAATTGTTGTGTCAATTGGTCCTATAGATCAATTTGGCATGTGCTTGTGTGTTTGGGGCTAGTGTCGTGTCCATAGTTGGGTACGTGTAGGTCGTATCCCAATAATTTGGTGATACGTGTTGATTTGGGGTTTTTTCTCCGACACGGGACTTTGAGCATGTCATATTTTGACACGGACACGTAGATTTGTGTTTGACTCTTTGTATTGATCATAAATAATATTTTAGACTTTCTCGTGTCCTTCGAGGTACGTTTGGATGTGTGGCGGACTCATGTCACAAGCGTATCCTAGATCTAGTGGGATATAGGGTGATACGATCCATGTGTTTGTGCAATTTAATTGTAGACCTATTTCTCTTGTGTTCTTATTCATGGTGATGTGTAATTATAAATATGTATATACGTATATTGGGGTATATTTATATTTATGTATTAATTGTGTCTTAGATCTATGTATATATTTATGTATATTTTATGTAGCTATTATTCTACATATGTAAGAGTTATTTAATAGTGTAGTGTATGTATATATATTGTAATATATATAGATGTGTATATGTTAAATAGATATTTATATGCTGTTATATTTATATTTATATGATGTATGTTATATATTGTGTATGATTATATATACGTATACGTATGTGTGTTGTTATTCATATATTACTATGTATGTGTATATTACTATGTAGTTATTATGTACATACATATGTATGAGAGGAGTATGTGGGTGTGTATAATTATTAGTTGTAGTTATATATACATATTATAGTATATATATTATGTGTTATATATATATATATATTGGGTATATATATATATATATATATATATATATATATATATATATATATATATATATATATATATAAGTGAGAGAGAGAGAGAGAACAAGAGTTTTAGCTACAAGTTATCAGCGACAGCAGCCAACAGGAGCTACAGCGACAGCAGCATTAGCACACAGCAGCAGCGACAGAGGAAACAACGACAGCAACAATGGTGACAACTGCAGCAGTAGCGATGGCTGCAGCAGCAACAACGATGCAGCAGCAACGACTTTAGCGATAGCAGCAGGAGTTCGTCGCGAAAAGCAACAGAGTATCAGCAATATCGGTAGTTTCAGCGACAGTGGGCAGTGGCTTTTTATGACAGTTTTGCGATTTTGAGTATATATTATATATTTATATATAATAGATATATATGTGTATATATATAGTAATTAATATATATGTAAATATGTTCCTAATTGTTAATTATTTTTTAACATACTATATGTATAATATTTAGTTGTTAGTATATATATTTACGGGTAGTTAGTATAAGCAAGGTATTGGGTATTACCTTGAGATACCAAGGTATTTGGGGATACCCAAGGTATTGGGTTTGGGTATCAAGTTTATGGTTTAGAGTTGTGATACCAAGTTGGTTCAAAACTTTGTTATAATTAATAGTTGTTTGATATGTGTATGTGATAATTTACCTATTAATTTACGTATCCAGAGATACGGTATCCTAGTATCCTAAGATATAGTTTTTTTATGACCTAGATTTTAGTATATGAACCCAATATTTTTGTGTTAGACTTATGCAATCTAGAAATAGGTAGTTGACCATAGTTTGACCATAGTTGACCATAATTTGACCATGGTTGACTTAGAGTTGACCAAGTTTGACTTTTGACTTAGAATTGACTTGTTGACCTAGAAGTTGACTAGTTTAACTTATTATCTTTCTGAATCCTTGTATTGATATTATATTCTATATTTAGGTCTTCGAGGCACCATATCAGACATCTATGGGACTATTCTTTGGACTTCAGGCGCGTACATTCTCTGATAGTTTCTCATTTATGATATCCTCTATGTACATTGTATCTAGTATAGATATTTATGTTCTCTTGACACGATGGTTACACGGATTGGTATATCCGAATCTTGTCATGAGATATTATTTCTTGGTATATGGTGTATCTTGTGCAAGCATTGTTTCATTGATTATCTTGTACATGTACAGACACTGATTCTCGGGAAGACTAGCTATCTTCTTGGGGAATCTCGTGCCATAGCATACCGTGGTTGGATCTATTATATTAGTCGAGGGTAGGGAGTACTTTAGTGTAGATATGTGATCATACCCTCATTGTATCAAGTAGTATTCATTAAATAGTGTTAATCATACACCGCACGTATAATTAGCCAGGCCATATATATTGTATCATGTTCCCAAGCCGATCACATGTTAAAGCTAGTACTCACACACTTAGTCATTAGTATTCTTGTTCATTATTATATTGTTCATTATTGTCTTATTCTAGTATTTTCTTATTGTATATCTCTCATATCTATTATGCATCTTGTATATTCACATCTATTTACTGTTATATAGTTTTTATCATTGATTAGAACTGCTGTTAGAGATGTACTCTGCTCCTTTCCTGACTGGATATATTTTTTTCTAGATGACACTGAGGAGTGGTATCCTACACATTATGGACCTTAGGATATTGTGGGTTTAGAGTCAGAGACCCTGGCTCAGGAGGGACTTATCCCAACTCAGACAGATGACCCGAATTTAGTACCTTTTTAGTATTTCTTGTACTGGATTTGTCTCCAGCTTATTTGTTAGCATTCTTTCAGACTCATTGATGTATTATTTTAGACTCATGAGTTGTATGTGAATATTTCTATTCTTTATCTTATTCATGCTCATTTCCATCTTAGATCTGTGATTGAGTATATTGTCATTGTTGGTGGTTCATTATATTGCTAGATAGATTACCCAGACAGCGTTCTACCACCGATTCTGCGGCGTAGGCTGAGCGTTGTTTCCGACTTGCATCCTTTTATCGGGTGCGGGTCGTGACACGATCTCCTTACCAATTTCTCTTCCTTCAATTGCTCATTGCAATCCAAGTTCCAATGCTTCTTAGATGGTGAAATTGAGAGGGAATGGGTGTAAATTGGGTCAAATTTGTGGAGGGATAAGTCAATTTGGGGAAGAATACAATTAGAAATCTAAACTAAATAAACTAATAAAGAGAAGAGAGAGTGAGAACCCCTCTATAGGTGGCCGGCCCCCTTCTCTTCCCTTCTAAGCAACAACTAATGACCAAAGTACCCCCACTAGTTAATTATGAGGAATAATTAGGAAGGGCTATATTGGAAAGTCTCTAAACTAATTCATATTAAGCTAATCTTGTTAATTAACTAAGGAAGAGGGTCTAATGGGCTTAATCTAATGTTGGGCTTAATATGTCATGACAATCCAATGGATCCACTAATGACAATTCTATCTAAGCATAGGCTAGCCCACTAACAAGTAATTAAATAGCACTACATAATATAATTAATTAGTAGCATATAATATAATATTTAATCACTAATAATAAATATACTAAATGACCAAAATGCCCTTATCTAGAAATGTGGTAGTGACATAGACGTAGCTGCAGAGATTCACTCAGCACCAACAGCAGAGAGGTGCACAGCAAGGACGGGCATTCTATGACGGTCGAGGAGACCGAGCCAGTAGGGGATATGATTTCAGTTTTAGTTTTTCTTGATTATATTCCATCTTATGCTTTTTTTGATTCTGGTGATTCCCATAGTTTTGTATTTGTATCTTTTTCTCTTAAGCATCATTTAGATGGTGAACCTTTGGCTAGGACTTGCAAGATCATGACTGGGGATGTCATTATCCTAGTCAGTGATGTTTACAAGGATTGAAGAGTTACACTGGGAGGCCGGGAGTTGAGTGCCTGCTTACTCGTAATGCCACCTTCGAGCTATGATATTGTACTTGGGATAGATTGGTTTAGTAGGCAGCATACTAGTATAGATTGTCATGGAGGAAGGGTATTATTTAGAATGCCAGGAGAGCTAGAGTTTGAGATTGCCAGAGGAGCAGCAGAATAGAGAAAGGATGCCAGATGTGGAGCTATGGTGAAAGAGAAGGAGTTGCTACATCCGTTGATAGCATAGTTTATGGATGTTTTTTCGGAGGAATTGTCGGGCTTGACGCCATATCAAGATATAGAGTTCTCTATAGACTTGGTGCCAGACGCAAAGTCGATACCTCATCACTTCAATAAAGTCAACAACATCGAACTGACATAGTTGAAGAAGCAAGTAGATGAGTTACAGGATAAGGGCTTCATTAGATCAAGTTTATCACCATGGGGTACTCCGGTATTGTTTGTACCAAAGAAGGATGGCTCGGTACGCATGTGTATCAATTACAGGGCTCTGAACAACCTTACTATCAAGAACAAATACCTTTTGCCGAGGATAGATGATCTCTTCGATTAGCGGAGCGAAGGTATTTTCGAAGATAGACTTGAGGTCAGGCTACCACCAGGTAAAACTGGAGAAGGAGAATATTTTGAAGACAATTTTTTGGACTCGGTATGGCCAGTTTGAGTTCAAGGTGATACCGTTTGTGTTGACCAATGCCCCAACGATATTTATGAATCTGATGAACAAGGTATTCCACCAGTACCTTGATAATTTTGTAGTGGTATTCATTAATAATATTTTGGTGTATTTGAAGACCCCGAAGGAGCATGAGGAGCACCTGAAGATAGTTTTGGAGACTCTCGGGAAGGATAAGCTTTGTGGGAAGCTTTCAAAGTGTAAGTTCTTCCTTGACAAGGTTGAATTCCTTGGACATATGGTGACTGGAGACGGGATCTCAGTGTACCCGAAGAAGATCGTGGCTATAGAATTGTGGGCTACTCTGAGTTTAGTGGTAGAGATCAGGAGTTTTCTGGGGCTTACAGATTATTACAGGAGATTCGTATAGGACTTCTCCAGGATTGTAGAGCCGATGACTAGGATGACCAGGAAGGATATGGATTTTGTCTGGATTGAGGAGTGTCAGGCCGCTTTTGATAAGATAAAGAAGAGATTGACGACAGCTCCAGCGTTGATGTTGCTATCGGGATCAGGTGGATTCACTATTTATAGTGTTGCTTCAGGAAAGGGTTTGGGTTGTGTCTTACAGCAGAATGGGAAGGTTATTGCCTATGCTTCCAGGCAATTATGTCCTCATGAGAAGAACTATCTAAACCACGATTTGTATTTAGCAATGGTCATCTTTGTCCTGAAGTTGTAGAAATACTATTTATACGGAGAGTGTATAGATATCTTTACAGACCACAAAAGTTTAAAGTACGTGTTCACACATAAAGAGATAAACATGAGACAGCGGCGGTGGTTAGAGCTAATGAAGGAATTCGACATATCTCTTTACTACCATACAGGAAAGACCAACATAGTCGTCGATGCCTTGAGAAAGTATCCAGTGGCTATGTACTTGACGACAGACAGACACTTGTTGGCCGATCTTGAGAGTTTGGGCATTGAGGTATTAGTTTCTAGTGTCGAGGCACAGATATAGGGATTACAGATGCAATCTGAACTGATGGACAGGATCAGGGATATGCAATATGATGATGACTCTCTAAGGAGTATCAGGTCACATGTTCGGATGGAATTATCGGAGGACTTCATCATTAATGAGGATGAATCGTTATGACACGGTACCAGATTATGTGTGCTAAGTAGGGAGTTACGTGAGAAGGTTCTGCAGGAGGCGTATCGCTCCCAGTGCTTTATACATCCAGGTGCCAACAAGATGTATAGAGATATGAGGGAGCATGTATGGTTGTATGGTATGAAGCGGGGGGTGAAGCACTTCTTATCCAGGTGTTTAGTGTGCCAGTAGGTAAAGGCAAAAAGATAAAGGCCAGGTAATTTACTTCAACCTTTACCCATTCCAGAGTGGAAGTGGAAGCATGTGACCATGGATTTTGTTTCAGGGCTTCCGCGTTATCCAGGAGAAAAGACGAGATTTGGGTTATCGTAGACAGGTTGACCAAATTGGCCCACTTCTTGTTATTTAAAGTGGGTACGTCCACGGAGAAGTTAATGGAGATGTATGTATGACAGATTATCAGATTGCATAGAGATCCTGTGAGCATCATCTCGGATCAGAATATCCGCTTCACATCCCACTTTTGGAGGAGTTTGCAGGCTAGCTTGGGCACCCAGCTCAAGTTTAGTACCGCATATCACCCCAAGACAGACGGGAAGTCGGAGAGGACTATTCAGACTCTCGATGATATATTTTGTACTTGTATTTTAGATTTTTGAGGCTCTTAGGAGGATCATCCTCACCTGGTAGAGTTTGCTTACAACAATAGTTACCAGTCCAGTATTAAGATGTCACCATTTGAGGCTTTATATGAACGGAGATGTCACACTTCTTTATCTTGGGATGATGTTGGTGAGAGAGCCTTGTTAGGGCCAGATATGGTTGTGGATGCAGCTGAGAAAGTGAAGCTCGTTAGAGATAGACTTCGGGTGACGCAGGACAGACAGCGGCATTGGGCCAACAACCATCGGAGACCTTTGGAGTTTGAGGTATAGGTTTTGTTTAATATTTTTTGTGATTGATTTATTTTAGATTGAGTGTTAAGGCTGTGTTTTGTTCTAGGTTGGTGATCTGGTGTTCTTACAGATTACTCCGACATGGGGCATAATTTGCTTTGGTAAAGGCAGAAAGCTTAGTCTACGGTACATCGGACCCTTCGGAGTTCTTGCGAGGGTTGGTGTAGTAGCCTATAGGCTAGACTTGCCGTCTGCACTAGAGGGAGTGCACAACATGTTCCACATGTCATAGGTAAGATGATACGTAGCAGACCCTAGCCATGGATTGGATCACTCGAAGATCGAGGTGGGTCCGACTCTCAGTTATCCAGACCAGTCGGTAAAGATTTTGGATAGCAGGAAGAAAGTGCTATGGAATCAGACGATTTTCTTAGTTCGTGCCACGTAGAGGAATCACTTTCCGGGTGAGTTAACTTGGGAGAGGGAGGATAATATGCGCGAGTGATACCCTTATCTCTTTGAGCCTTGAGGTATTGATCTTGTTGTTCTGTTGCATTATTGTGCTAGTTTTGTCTTTTAATTTCGAGGACAAAATTATTTTTAAGGAGGGTAGACTTGTAACTACTACATTTTTAGAATAGGGATAATTTGTCATTTGTATATTATATATATTATATTATATTTTTATTTATAATAATATGCATGTTATAATATGTGTAACTATATTATTATAGGTTAGTAGTTGGGCTATTTAATTAGACAAGACCCTAGTTGACCTAACCAACTTGACATGACAACTTAACCAATTAGTTGGACTAGCCATGTAGACTCAATTAGCTAACCATCCACTTTAATTAGAGTTTAGAATTAATCCTTATTTGGAAGAGAAGCTTCCTCTATTAAATTTTTTTTTATGACAACCCAATAGGGATAAACTTGACATTGTGCATTGCTTGGGAGGGGGGATAGGTGTGGTCGGCCCTAATTTGAGGAGGAAACTCTTTCTCCTATACTTATTCATCCCATTTTAATTTCTAATTAGTGTTCTTCCCCAAATAGTTTATTCCTCTACCAAATTCTTCATAAATCTCTCTCAAATTCACTCATCATCACCATCTAAGGAGACTAGAAGCTTGAGGTTGGCAAGAGCACTTGGAGAAGAAGGATTGGCTAAAAGCTTGTGTCCTATTGTGTCTATTTGAGCTTTTCATTAAAAATCTATTTCTCAATAGGTATAATTTTGAATGTCTTATTTATTTAGATTCTAATTCATGCATTTGACCATTAGGAACCCTTTCATGGCTTAAGACTACCCATAGGAAGAAGAACTAGGTTCATAGGACCCCTATTGTGACTTCTATATGGATTTTGTGTCCAATTTGGAAGAATTTCGATATTGGTGCACCAAGTATTTGTTATTAGGTCAATTAGATCTAATTAGACTTAGATTGATAGTGTGGGACTAGATACTGTCCATAATTTGACACGAGTAGAGTGTATCATAGTATTTTGTGATACGCTATAACATGGGGACCCATTTTGGGGTTTTTTTTCATATTAGTGTATTACTCTATAAATTTTATTAGGACAAATTACTTTAGTTGTATTATGATAAATTTGATATGTATAATGGGTGTTTACTAGCTATTGGATGTTTTGGTACTTTAATTGAGGGTGTATCATGAGTATCTTATTTGTGCACTATGGGAATTTGATGAATTGACTATTCGTGGAGAGTATCTTAATGTATAAATTATATACTTATAGGTGTGGATATCTATATGCATAGATGTATATTTTTTTTTTTGAGAGTAATTGGTGTTATACAACTGTGAAGTACAATATGTCAAGTGGTGTAAGTAGCAGCTATTGTTGTTATATGTGATGAGTGTGATGGTTTGTTGTAGTATGTGGCAAGGAAGGGGAGATAAGTTATGTCAGTTGCAATGCTTATGCAACTGTGTGATACTTGTGGGGTATCAGAACAAGGAGGAGTTGGGTTATAGAGTCTACAACAACAGTGTGGGGGTAATAGCAGTCGGGTATTTGGTGATGCTTATGGTCTACTTTAGTAGAGTGGTTGCCCGTGTAGTGGTATCGGTTGTGTTAGGTGGTTGTTCATTGATGTGTAGGGGGTTCCGGTTCAATAGAGATGTGCAACAGGTATGGGGGCCAGTCACTGTGTGTTTTGTGATGAGCTAGGGTGTAAGATAGTGGGGGCTCTGGAAGGCCTTGTGCATTGTGTAGTCGGGTAGATGAGCATTATGTCTGTGCATTTGGTGTTGTCAATGAGGTTACAAATGAGGATATGTGTTTAAGTTGTGGCTTGATAAGCAACACTGCCTGCAGTATGCTGACAATTGTTTGCGGTATTAGCTCTTCAGTGATAGGTAGGAACTTAGGGTATTCCAGTAGGTAACAGAGTGTGGGCAACATGGGAGAGGAATGATGGATACAATATAAATTGGTAGGAGTTACTGGAACTGCAAAGTGACTAGTGTGTACATCCTGTTTAGGAACTCGGTGAGCAGTTCTAATGGCAGCCATCAGTTTTGTATGTAGCAAGTAGGAGGATTTAGTTAAGTACATTGAAGGATAGTATGGGTGTGATACTCAGTGTATCATAACTGTGTAGTTAACATGTGAGTATCCAGTTATGAGGTAGATAGTATAGAGTATCTTAGTATGCCAAGTGGGTTAAAGTTTAGGTAATAGGTAGTATTGATACTAAGGTATCTCACCACCAATATATCAAGGAATAGGGATAGGTAAATTGTTTAAGGTAATTGGTATTGGTGTAGTTAAGTTGGTTGGTGTTATTTAAATATTAATTAGGTATAGATATCAAGTTATAATTAATAGCTAAGGTAATATTATTTAAGGAATGGTATAACTTGTATATATATATATATATATATATATATATATATATATATATATATATATATATATATATACACTATATTAAGTAGTATATGTATATTAGCTATATAATATTGATATTGGTATAGATAGGTATCATATTACCTAGTAGTAGATAGTATTGTTAATATCTTCAAGATACCAACCTAGAAACATAGGTATATGCTAGTACAACCTAGGAATGGCTAGTTTGATCAAGTTTGACTATTTTGACCTAGAGTTGACCTAGTTTAACTAGTATGACCTAGAAATGGCCTAGAAAATCATATTTTGACTCATTTAGCAAATATATCACTTATTTACACCCAAGTGACATGATATTTCAAATATAGGTTTGTGTGACACAAGCTCGGATACAGGATCATACCTTTTACTCAGGACCACAGGTGAGTACATTTCTATATTAGTTTTTATTTCATGATAGTGTATATATCGCATGTTCTAGAACTGTGATACTTGACTCTGAAACATTGTTACACGGAATTGTACTATATGAATCATGTCATATGATGTTATCCCCTTATCGTGTACAGCGAATACTCCTTATCCATATACTTTATCGTGTGTATTGGCTATTCTTGTGCTCGTGTTTATTCATGTGCTTCATGTGATCACACTATCTCATGTGCTCAATGTGCTTATGTTATAATCATGTGTGTAATGTGTCGTGATTGGATCCATGAGTATTGCTTGGGTCGGGGGAGTAGGAGTTGGTTATGTGATCAAATCCCTTAGTGTAATCATTTGTATGTCGATTGTACACCTCACGTATAATCGAGTTACAGTAGAATAATTATGTGCTACCCAAGCCGATCACATAACGAACTTGTGCTCTAAATCACATAAACAGTACTCTAGTTTCTCTTACTTACAGTTCATTTTATATTGCCTGTATTTACCTTTCCAGTTCCTATTGTATTTATTTTCCTGTTTGAGCTGTATTTCTATTTTTAGTTGCTTGTGCATCTTGTATTATTTTCTATTACTTGTCATATATTTTCTACCATGTATTTGGAATTGCTTTCAGAGTTTTGTACTTTACTCCAGTCCTGACTGGGTATATTTTTTAGATGATTGGTTAGATGTGTCCCACCTATTGTAGGCCAAAGGATGTCGAGGCAGTTGAGATAGCACCCGTACAGCATGTTGAGCTAGAGCCAGCTGTTGAGGAGTCTTAGCTAGTTCTTTATTATATTGGTCATGTCTTATTTTAGATATTTTGGCATATTTTATATTTGAGACTATTATGCTAGTCTATTAGACTTGGATATGGGTTATATTTGTGACTGTGATTTCTATTTCTTCTATTCCATATCGTGCCATATCTTCCTCTAGTTTTATTGTGATTAAGTATATGGTCATATTGTCCTCCGTATGGAGTTGAGATATCATTGACATGTACATTATATATTGTGTGAGATATTTAGATAGTATTGTTGACCTAGACAACGTTCTACCGCTGATGCTGTGGCGTAGGCTGGACGTACCCATGTACTCATACCCTCATCCTGGGGTACGGGTTATGACACGTCCACTTATGGTAGTACATGTCTAGTTGACATCTCTTCATTCAACTGCGCCATATCAGTTTGATGAAGCACTACCGACTATCAAGGAGCTACATGAGCTACGTGCCCAGTTCAATGCTATGGCAATCAGAACAAGCTTTAGAATCTTGGGATCAGACAGTATTTCCCTCATGAATGGCATAAGGTTATCTACCCACCTAAATACAAATCCCTAGCCATAACTCTATTTGACGGGAAGACGTCACCTTGTCAACATATGAATAACTTTGAGATGGTTACGGGATATCCGCTCCTGTATAACGTCCTACTTACTAAATTGTTTATCGGAGCCTTGTTCGGCATAGCCTATGACTGGTCTTGCAATCTTCCTGATAATTGCATCTCATCTTTCAAAGATTTGTGGAGTCTCTTTCTCTCCCAAAATAAAAGGAGAAGGAGTCTGCTCGCTAATTCATTGAGCGATTCAGATAGGCATCTTTGAAGATTCCCCCTGGCATTTCTAAGACCCATCTAATGGATACCTGTAAGAAAACTTACTGCCAAGGATCAAATTATGTGTTGGCCTAGCCTAATTCATAGATTGGAAGGCATTTATCATGCATACAGAAGTGGTCGAGTAGAATACGAAGGACGTTGACCTTGATTTTTTGAGGATCAAAGGTTCAAAGATAAAGGCAATCGCTTTTCAGCCTCAACAACAACAATAATAGTCACAACAATAAAGAAAATGAGGCCCTTGCCATAAATATGTCCAAGCAACCTACTTCTCTACCAAATCAGAAAGCATCAGAATCCTCGAAGCCGAAAGAGGAGTTCTCCTTTGATGAAAGTGACATAATCATCATCTTTCAGAGCAACAAGCTCAAGTTGCCTGAAATCAAAAGACCAGATAAAGTTAGTAAAATAGACGATCCGAAATATTACTTGTACCATCGATACGTACATCACCCAATGAGGTCTTGTTACGTATTGAAGAAGAAGAAGAAGATCCAGTAGCTGATAGACTCCCAAGCTATTACGCTTCACAATAATAAGAAGACAATCACCGCAAATATGATTTCTCTTAAATTCGGGGACTTTCTAGCATAGGAGGTGCCTCATGGTGTCGTGCCGATACCCAGAGTTAATCTCCCACCAGCTTGTGATCAAGATAAAGGGTTGGTGCCCCTAGTTAGTCAACGGGGTGAAATCATGTGGATTAACCCTGATCTCTTGGAAGACTTAGAACAGAAAGCAGCATCTTCAAACTCTAAATCTAAGAAGAAAAGTCACAAGGATCGATCATGCAATATGATCTTTCTGAAACATAATTCAGGTGAAAACCTTCTTGAACCTAGACTTTGGGGTCTAAACCTATCTCCAAAAGCTTCAACAAACAAGTCATGCATGACTCGCCAACAGTTTTATTGGTTTGGTAGTGTTCACTTGTATAGAGCATACTACATCTTCACCACAAGTTGCAACAAAGACAACAGTTCTGCTATTATCAAGCCTTATTTCCCTTCCTCACCAACTAGTCTATCAACTGTGCCCGAGGAAGATAAACCCCAATTTCAGCATTACAGTCAACAAGCAATATGTCTTATACAAAAGATGGGTTATGAAAAGGCATAGGGTCTGAATTCCAACAAAGGATGGCGTGTTCCTCTATAGTCTCAAGGTTGCACTGGCAAATCTCATAACGGGTTAGGATATAAAGACGCTAGTATAAAGAATCGCTCTAGCAAAGCCAAAAAGAACCATATGAGGAGTAAGATCAAATCATGAAATATGGTCCAGCTTTCCCTTGTTCCTGAGGAAGCGATGACCCAAGAAACACGATCCGGCAAGAATTATCTGAAGCCATATGAGCAGACTTAGGAATATCATGCTCCTACTTCTTCTACTCCTGCTGCCCCAACTACTGCTGAACCAGGACCTTCCCAACCTACAGTGGAAGAAAAGGCAAAGCAAAAGGAAGTACGCTTTGACAAGACCTTGAAGAAGAACTTACCACAAGGACTTAATAAGCCGTATAATTTTGACATATTGGCACAACTCGCCAATACACCGACTCGGCTTTCAATTTTTTAACTACTTCGTCTTTCGAAAGAACTCAGAATGCTTTGAGTGAGGCATTTACACATGCTGATTCATACTTGATGTAGCTCACATCACCAGATGAGGATCCATTAGTGTTCCTTCACTGCCATAGTGTGATAGAGAAAATTCCTAAAATCACCTTCATACAAGATGATATGTTGCTAAAGGGCACCCAACATGATAGGCCATTGTACTATACTGGCTATATCGGTTCCATCGAAGTGAATCGGATTCATATTGACCCAGGCTCATCACTCAACATCATCCCAAGGAGCTTGATGCAAGCTCTAAAAATTTCGACGCACAATCTGTCAACCACTAATACTATAATCTTAGGATTCCACACTGGAAGGAACCGTCCTCTGAGGAATATCCGCTTAAAATTCAAATAGGAGACCTCCGGACCGAGGTCACATATTATGTGATCGACTCAGAAATATCCTATATATTTTTCTTGGACGGCCATGGATACATGAGAATAAGACTTTGCCCTCTATACTACACCAGTACTTCAAATATATGGATGGACAGGGTAAAGTCAAGATGGAGTTTGTAGACATCAACCCATTCAAAGTTTGTAGATTACCTGAAAGAAGAAGCCAATAAAGCTGATGATGAGGCTGAAGTCCCTCCAATAGAAAACCCCCTAATAATCTGGGTCAAAGGACGTACTACTCGTCCGAGTCCTTCCGAGCCACTTGTCATTCACCTCAGCAAGTTAATACATAAGGAAAAGGCAAAGGAACCAGTACCCCAGGAGCCTCTTGTTATTCACCTCCGCAAGTCGATGCATAAAGAAAAAGCAAAAGAGCCACTGGTGATCAATCTCACAAAATATAGGCTGGCAGAGCCTCTACTCGTCATCAATCTGTCTCGTAGTAAACAATCTACACCAGCGAGCCCGACACTTGTTATTAATCTTTCTAAGTCGGTTGTAATGAACAATCCTGCGGTTGAATATATAGATAAAAAGAGATCTTGTACTTTATGAATAAGGAATATACTCCTTCCCAATATGTCGATATTGATCCTTTTGCTAGAGAATTCTTAGAAGCCTTGTATGCTTATGAACCTCTATCTATTCTGGTGTAGTCACTATTACAGATAAGCACTTCGTATGAGCCAACATATACTGCTTGCTTTGTGGTTCCGGTAAGGCAAAACGACGATCACCAGATAATCTTTGGCAAACCCAGAATTAAGAAGGTGACGCTGACTAACGACTCGGACGAAGACACTAGAAGAATACAAATTCATCGTTATAGTTAGACCGCTAAGAAAATTCTGACAAAGGGCTCAATTATGGAAAAGGTTAACGCACTCCTATACGTCACTTCTCTCCAAAAGGCAAGCCTGAAAACTACTACCAGAAGATATGTAGGGGTTTGGGTTATGTCACTCCTCCGACTCCTGAAAGTTCAGATTCAGATGAAGAAATTCCTTCTCATTCTTCTGAATCATCATCCTGGGATTCTAATGGAAGCATAGGTGATGTTTTCATACATGCTCTGTATTTTAATATGTTGTCAGCTGACCCAGATGAAGAGGATGACCAATTATTAGAATCCTTCGAGAATGATCCGTGTGCACAACGGATGGATTCACAATAGGAACTTGGTTCAAGCAACGCAAACCTCCTACATAGGACAAAATTATCCAGATCAATGTAGGAGAGGAGTCTTCCCCAAAACTGATCTTTATTAATAAAATTCTCTCTAATAAAGATAATCAATATTTGATGCAACTCATAAGGGAATACACTGATTTCTTTGCCTAGACTTACGAAGATATACCTGGCCTAGATCCTCAGATAGCCAAACATAAGCTCAACATCCTTCCTAATGTAAAGCCGATATAACAGCAACAACAAAGGTTTTGTCCAGATGTGATAGAATCAATCGAGGCCAAAATCAAGAAGCTGATAGCATGCGAATTTGTTCGTGAGGAACAACATCCTAATTAGGTGGCCAATGTAATTCCAGTCATGAAAAGAACAAAAAAATTTGGGTCTACATAGATTACCAAGATTTAAATTCAGCTTTCCCTAAAGACGAATTCCCTTTACCTATTATAGATGTCATGATTGACAACACTTGTATTTTCAAACAAATGTCATTCATGGATGGATTCTCGGGATATAATCAAATCAAGATATTCTCCAATGATGAAAACTATACGTTATTTCAAATATCGTTGTGAGTGTATTGCTATACAGTGATGTATTTTGGTTTTTGAACGCAGGGGCAACATATCAATGGGCTATAAGTACAATCTTTCATGAGCATTTGCGAAAGACGATGGATTGCTATGTCGATGACATTGCAGTCAAAAGTCATCACAAAAATGATCACCTGAAAGATCTTCGGATTGTGTTTGACCTGATGCATCAACACCATCTTAAGATGAATCCGACTAGGTCCTACTTAGAAGTCTCCAGCAATAAATTTCTAAGGTTCGTAAAAAATTCTAAGGGTATCCACCTCGACCCAGATAAGGTTAAAACTATCATTGAGATGCGTCCTCCTTGCAACCTCAAAGAGCTTCACCGATTACAAGTTTGGTTATCATACATCAGAAGGTTCATATCAAACCTTTATGGACGATGTCAACCACTCACCCAACTAATGATGAAAGGGGTGACGTTTGTGTGGAGTGAAGCATGCTAGCAAGCATTCGACAAATTAAGTGATACATAAAAATTTTGCCTGTTCTGGTAGCTCCGGTGGTAGAAAAGCCTTTCTTGCTATATGTTTGAGCAATGAACCACTCTTTAGGCACTTTACTAGCCCAAAAGAGTGGTAAAGGTCATGAACAAGCCATCTACTACCTTAGTCGCATGATGTTGGGTCCTGAACACAGATAAAATCTAGTGGAAAAGGAATAACTCGCTTTGGTATTCGCTATTCAGAAAATTTGTCACTATATGACAGGTCAAACAATTCATGTTATATCCAGAATAAATCTGCTTCAGGTACTGATGACCAAACCAAGTACCCTCAACTCTCATCTGGCCACTTGGGAAATGTTGTTATCAACTTATGACGTGGTATATGTCCCGCAAAAGACAGTAAAAGGCCAAGCACTGGCCGACTTCCTTGCATCGCATCCCGCAACGGTAACCTCTAAGCTATATGATGACATCCTGACGAAGTACTAGAGTCTAATATGTCAATGGGAGATGATACTTGGCAACTATTCTTTGACAGTGCATTAAGAATAGGACCTAAAGGCAATATAGTCGTCGAAGTGGGAATATTCTTGTTTCTCCTGACAAGCTGCTCATTCATCATACATATTCCCTCAGAGAACCATGCTCCAACAATGTGGCAGAATACAATCTCTGCTGATTGGCCTTCGGTTAGCCAAGCATCTGGACGTCCAATATCTTAAAGCTTATGGTGTCTCTAAGCTAATAGTCAATCGGGTTAGAGACGAGTATGAAGTTCTTCACGAGGATCTTATTCCTTACTATGAAGCTACGATTGAGTTGCCTTTAACTTTTACCGACTTCTAACAATGACTACGTGCCCTAACTTCAGAATAAGGAGGCAGATGCACTCGCTGGACTGGCGGCTTCTCTGGCCACCCTATTAAGAAGACAGTATTCAATCACGATGAGCGGTCGAGAGTTGTTTTATACCAAGAATAATTTATACATCAAACATAGTTTTGAGGTGAAGTCCACCCCTAGTTTCGAAGACTGGAGGTTACCTTTTATAAACTATATAGCTTATGAAATTCTTCCAGATGACCCAAAAGAAGCCACCTCTATCAGAAGACGCTCGCTTCAATTTTATTATGATGCAGCATCCAAGACGTTATATCGCCGATCATATGATGGACTCCTGTTGCGGTATCTTTTACACCTTGAAGGAAGATGGGCACTCCGTAAATCTCATGATGGTATTTGTGGGCCCTAAACTATAATATAGGCTAAAAGGCTGGGTTACTATTGGCCTACCATGGTAGCCGATATTGTAGACAATGCAAATAAATATAGAGCATGTCAAATCTATGCTGATTTTATCCACCAACCATCAGAGTTCTTACAACCAACTGTTGTATCCTGGCATTTTGAATCTTAGTGGATGGACATTATTGGCCCTATTAGCCCCCATCATCCAGGGGTTATCGGTTTATCCTAGCTATAACCAATTATTTCTCTAAAAGGGCCAAAGCAGTACTATTTATTGAAGTAAAGACATCCAATGTGATCAGCTTTGTCAAACACCATATCATCTATCGCTACGGTGTTCCTAGGAGGATAATATATGACAATGGGCCATAATTTGCTAGTCAAGCATTCTATCAATTTTGCGATAAGAATATAATACAGAATGTGGCATCCACCGCATACAATACTGCAGCTAACGGCTTAGCTGAAGCATTCAATAAAACCATAATTAAGCTCTCCAAGAAGTTTTTTGTCCAACAAATGCCATTAGAACAAGAAACTTAGAGAATGCTTAAGGACTTACCGTACAATGATACGAACTCCAATCGGTTGCACGTTATTCTCTCTAGTCTATGGATGTGAAGGGTCCTTCCACTCGAGATGTGGATCCCTTCTCTCAGGATAGCTATAGCTAATGAGCTAACAGTTGAGAACGATGATCGACAAAGACTACAAGAATTAAAAGCATTGGACGAGAAACGCTTATATGCTCAACAAAGTATTGAGTTATATCAAGTGCATATCTTCCAAGCTTTTAATCGAAAAGTCAAGGAAAGAATATTCCAGGTCAATGATCTCGTCCTTTTGGTGAGAAGGCCAATGGACATAACCCACAAAAGCAAAGGCAAATTCCAGGCTAAATAGGACGGCCCTTTTGTGGTGGTATCAGTATATTCCAATAGTGCTTATAGGCTTGCAAATCCTAACGAAGATTTTCTTATGATGCCTAAAAATGGTAAATTACTCAAAAGATACTATGCCTGAGCCGGAGTTATGCTCTTTCTCCCTAGAAGATCGTATATAAATGTATCCCCAACAGTGTATAATATAATCACCATCAGCAAAGTTCTTTCTCATCTTGAACTATTATATATATTCAAGCATCTTGAATACGTTATAGGTAATGGGTCCTTAAAATTCCCCAGTGGAGTCAGATCTACTGAAGAAGATGATCATGTCCATATTACATGTACATTATTTTCTTCCATAAATATATAATCTATCATGTCCATATTACCTCTGATAGTATTTTTATCTTCAAACTTTTTACCTGTACTAGGTATAAGTACGCCATGGGTATCGAGTCCACTAAATTATCTCCATAAAAGTATTATGTCATGTCCACACCACCTCTGAGTAGATATATATAATGGGGTTTATCTGAAAAATCTATCAAGTCCATATTACCTCTGAGAGTGTTATTCTTTCTAACTTATTATTTGTATCTAATATTAAGATACACAATAGGTAATAGGTCCACAATAAATGATCATCATTCATAAAAAGCAAGAAGTTTTGATTCATTCTAGGAGACTTACAGACAAAAAAGGGGGGAAGAAATTGGAGATTACAAAATCATAAATTCCTTTTCTTTATTGAGGTGGTCCAGAAAGGTCGAGGATGGTTTGCCTCAGATGGACAAGTTGTTGGTCTTTAATTGACTCAGCTCTCTCTCTCTCTCTCTCTCTCTCTCTCTCTCTCTCTCTCTTTTTCTCTCTTTCTCTAGTTGGAGTCATCCTAGTCTCTGCGGCTGCGAATGTAGCAAAAGGAGCATATACCTCCAATATTTTGTCACGAGCTAGATCAAGTTCAGTTTTAGCCTGCGCAAGATCAAGTTCAGTTTTAGCGTGCGCAAGCTTACGAGCTAGATCACGAGCTAGACCACATGCCAAGTCATATTGGGTTGTCTCTTCATGATGTTTGATTCGTAGTACCTTTACCTTTTCCTGAAGCTCCATGATCTGAGCTTCAAGTTGTGCTATATCAATAGCATAATTTTCATGAGCAGATTGATGAAGAAGCATGGTAGAAGTAGTTTGGTTCAACCCATCTGTTAGTTGAGTACTTTTTTCTTCATGAATCTTTATATGTTCTTCGAAGGTTGTCTAATGCTCCATAAAATTAGCTGTGATTGATTCATATTTTTCCTGGACAAGAGGAGTCAGATCCCCTCTATAAAGCTATAAGTATTCGTTGACAAGCTGCCCTAGCCCAATCAAAATTTGCTCTAACAATGTGGCTCATGCTTCACCTTTGAAAGATCTGATGGTATTGATATTGCCAGAGACGTCATCTTTTACTTCGCTAAAAGCCAAGTACTTATTAAGAACCATCTTTATCGCACTGCTCAATGTCTCATAGAAAGTGTTCGTCCAAACATCTACTAGACAACTGAAACAGTTGTTCAAGCTGGGAGTTGCGGCCACCGCAGCTAGTCTTCTCCTGTAAGAAGGAGATGTCGATGTTACAACAGCTATAGCCTAAATGCTGGGAGCAAAAGACAAGGCACCCGTTAGGCAAGATGTTTCTACTTGGATGGTAATTGAGTGCTCCTGTTGGCTAATGATCGGTGCTGACGCCTTTCCATGAATCGATACCATTGTTAGAGTGGTCGATTCATTAGCTCCTCTTCTGTAGCACTCGTGGGAGAAACTGTAATGTCAGAGGTGGAGGTTATTTCAGGTTGTGAAATAGCTACTTCCTGTGCATGCTTACGAAGGACTTCCGTCTGGGGCTCCGCACCTGCAAAAGTGTCAACACAATTAGTAAATAAAATATTAAGATAATATTTTTAAGTTAAAGGAATGAATAAAATCTTGGCTTATGCTAGCCCTGGTTGTCATCGCAAAGACATATGATAATGTGGCCTACAATACAAGGACTTATAAGACGGAGAGGCACGTACCTGATCCAACTAGCATATATGGGTCTTCTGGAGACTGACTCTACAAAGAGTCCCTCAAGACTGCCAGGGAGGCCTCTATTTGTGGGGTGTTAGCATTGAGGAGCACATCATCATAATCACTTACTCCTATGTCTATGTTTGGCATTGTGGTATCTGCTTCACTATGCAAATTTGTATCCATAGATTCTACTTCAGCCTCCCCGACTTGCTGACAGGATAATTCTTCTCTGCTAGGGGATCTAGGAGAAGTAAGTTCTAGTTCTACTTTAGCTGATTCGTTATGAAAGTCGATTGAAGTAGTGTGGGTTACTTTGACAATGATGGTATGCTTTACGATGCCAGATGATGCAGGAGGCATATAAGCAATGGGCATGAGAATCTTTGTTGCAGCATCAAGGACAGGTCTACCTCTATCGACTGAGAGCTAGATATGTCGACTTTCGTAGTAGCAAGGGAAACAAACGTTGTCATGGCATCACTAGTAATGGTAGGAGGAAGGGTAGAAGTACTAATCCTCTACACGACTGATGAACTAACAAATGGACCAGCTCCACCGGGTGAGCTAGTGGGGGAAGAGAATAAACTTCTTCGAAGGGAAGTGGGAGGCTTTGACTTAAGCTTCCGCTTCTTCGGAATAGCAGCCTTCTTCTTAGTAGGCTGGCCTTTAGTGGTGGAAGCGATTCTTTGTTTCTGAGGCTCAAGAATCTGTAAAGCAAGAGCAGGATGATTCACTGAGGCCTTGGGGAGTAGTTCAAGCATTTCATCTATAGGAGCAGTATCTTTTTCTTCTATTAAGGAATCTATTCCTTCTTCTACAACTACAGCAACTTTTTCCTCTGTGATTCTGAAGCTATTCCGCATATCATAATCTCGATGAAACTTGTTGATGGAGCAGTAGAATTTGGAAAAATAATGCAATTGGTGTAGCGGAGCCTTTTCAGAAGGTAATATGAATTAATCTGCTGTACAGCCCATACTGAAATAATGCCACCTTCGTGCTTTGTCAACTAATCCTTCCTTTGTTTGAAGATAAGGATTAGCATTCCTAACATAGAGTTAATCATAACCAAACTGCCTTACAAAATGACTGGGCATGTAAGGCTCAAAGTAACAATCATCGTCATTTTTGTACATCAAGTGAGATAGTCGTATATTAACTAGCCATGAAAAGACCCCAGCGGGCAGCTTAGATATAGTAGTGCCTTGATCAGTGAAACTCTTGCCTTGATACTTATCTGTGACCTCGAGATAGATGCAATAGAAATCCCAGCTCATTCCTATGTTAAACAATTTTCTTGTCTGGAAGACGGTATTGTTTTCTCAATTAGAGTTTCTGTACCTACAGAGAAACACATGCCTTGTGCCATCCTCACCGATTAAATTGGGTGCCATTAAACCGTTGTTATGCATTATTAACTAGCCCATTAAATACGTGAAAGGAAGTTCAGTTCTAGGAAATTTTGTCCGTACAGGCTCTGTCACTAGATTGTTGTTGAGTTCTCGAAGACCTGTATTTAACTGGCACACCATGGGTGGTAAAAGGGCTAACATGTGTCCGAATACTAAGCTCACCACAGGGAATATGATGCTCAATGAAATTTATCCACAGCACCACAGCTACTGGGAACTACCCATCGACGAAGCAATAAAGAGAAGAACCTAGCTAATAGAGTTTATGATGAGATCTCTATATAGGTCTGCCTAAGATAACTGGCAGCAGATGTCCCGACTGCAAAACTTCCTATACGCTCGCTAAAATATTTATCTTCAGCTCTGAAATCCTTCATAAGTTGTTCAACCCTACTGGCACTCAATGGTTTAATTGGTTGGACCTTAGTAGAATTATCATCCTTTGATCGGTTGCAAAAGAGGTAAGCATACCACTCCCTGGTATAGACAGTACCGGAGTCAGTTTCACAATAGTAATTGCAAGCCAGGTAGTGGCATAGTAATTGCTGCTACACTTTAACAAGACAAGGCTCCATCTTTGCCAAATCTTCAAGCTCCTTATTGGTGGGTACATATTCTTCGTAAGGAACTTCTTCCATCGGCAGATCTGATACTGCTCTCATTTTATGTAACGCAAACCCAAGTTTACCAACAGAGCTAAGAACATGTAGTGATTGGGTCCAAGGCCGTAGCAAGTTGCTAATACGGTGTTATATTCCTGAGCTTATGAGATCTTCCATATACTGCTCCAATATCCATTCAATAAGTCGGCATAAGTGGGTATTGTTGTTGCTCAACCACCCTACCAATCAAACATTCTTTACAGGATATATGATGCCTCCAGCCTCAGTAAAAATATTGGCAAATAGAAGTGCTTGTTCGGGCTAAATGAGCGATAAATTTTTGATGGGTATAGATCCAGAAAGAAGTTCCAGCATCTGAACACCAGGCCCAGCCAAACTACTATAAAAGAGACTATGTCCTTGATTGTCCCTCTTGTGGAAAACTATTCCAGGTTTTGTCACAACCCACACCCGGTGAAGGGGCACGAGTACGTGGGCACGTTCAGCCTATGTCGCAGCATCGATAGTAGAATGATGTCTATGTCGACTATACTATCTAACCATCTCAGAATAATGTATAATCTGCCAATAATATCTCAACTCCAAGAAGGAGGGCAATATACTGTCACTACCATATTCCGAAAACAGGGGTATTTTCGAATTTTTACAATATTTGATATTATGTTATTTACAATTAATTAATTTCATGATAGTGTATTTGATTTAAATAATTTTGTGCGATGTGAAATTCAATATATAATTATATGCAGTGTTAATTATTTTATTTTATTTTGCTAGCAGACTAGACCTAGAAGCCCAGTAGACGAACCTCTGTCCGAATTATAGAATTCTGGATTTTATTAGTTTATTTAGAATTTATTTATTGGAGATTGTAATTGATTATCGTATTTTATTTAATATTTTACGCAATTGCCTTTGCTTCGATATTTGGAGCACTATCCAGACTTTTGTCTTCCAACAAATTTCACAATCTTGCCCTAGACATGCCCGCCTTCAATTCTGCTATTTTTGCAACTCATAATTTTGCTCCCTGTGCATTGTTTCTGGCCGCACAACAATCGTCGCGGACGTTATTTTTATTTCCTATTTTTGTATCGTTGTGCGTTCCAATCGAAAATTGGAGACAATCTTGACCTATTTTTTGTGCGACCCAAATTAGGGTAATATTCTGTTCTGAGTCTTCTTCAATATTGGTATTGATGACCTGACCTGATTTTGGCTCCAAGTACTCTTAATTAATTGTTGAACACAACTTGTATTTATTCCTATTTAAATTGAGGATACTATTTAAACCAATTCTAAAATCCCAATTTAATTCCAGTGCCCTGTAAATTGAGCCCATACCGATCTTACAACGCCCCTGACCCTACAAAACATCGGACCCCGAATCGTCCGCCAAATTTTCGTCATTTTTTTGTGTTTGTGCAATTTCCCGAATTTAAGGGGCTAAGTTGCAATTATTCAATTGTAGGTGTCATCACCCCATTGTCCAAGACCAAATGGAAAGGTTAATTATTTGTGGACCAAATTGCATTTTCTCCCCCACATGAAATTTTCTTCATGTTTAATCTGGACCACCCATTTAATTGGGTGCATCCTCACCATTAGATGCACAACCATCTTCCCTATATAATGTCACATCTACCCATTTCCCTAGAAAAAAAACCCTAATCCCCAAGCAAGCCCCATATTTCTTCTCCTACGTATGTAAACTCCTCCTTTTCTTCTTCTCTTTCCTTTCTTCTTCTCCTTCCTTCCTTCTTCTTCTTATTGTTTTTTTTTCCTTCTTCTTTCTTTGAAATTCAAATTCAAACTAAAAAGAGGGGGGAACCATCCCCATCACCTGAGAACTCCGGTGGCCGCTGATTGCACCCCGGCGGCCTGCTGGCTGCGGCTCCGGCCTGCTCACCTTCTCCGGCCCCCTCACGATCCCGCTCCGGCTAGAGCTGACCCGTCGGCTGCTGCTCGGGCTACTTCTCACCCCCGCGGTTCACCGAGGCACCCTCCGGCTATCACTGCAGCCGACTTCCTGAGCATTGGCCGGCCGACTGACCCCGACCCGGCCATCGTCTCCAGCGGTCCTCCGCTCGCTGCTCCTCCTCTCTCCCGTTTCTCCACCACCACCATCTACTCAACGCCACCACCATCAACTCCGGCGCAAGCTCCGGCGCACTCCGACCTCCTTGCTCCATCTCCTCCATCCTCCCTACAGCCGACAGTACACCCACCACCACCAACAGTCCGGCGCCCCCTCTGAACCCCGGACCTCCACTCACGGCGACCTGCAGCATCTTCCCCGACCCTCCCTGCTGTACTTCCATCCCACCTGAAGTTCAACTCCGGTGGGCGGTGCCTTGGCGATGGGCACGATAGAGGCGTCGCTTCATCGACGACCGACAAGAGTTTCCTCTCAGTGATCATCTCGTGATGGCTGCTCCTTCCTCGGGGATGATCTTGACTTCTTCTCAGTGCTCCGGCGAGCAGCGACCAGTTCTAGACAACGGCGAGCGGCTTGGCGAGTTCCTCGACGAGATCTTCTCCACGACGGAGAATCGAGGGAAGACAGCGGCGATCGACAACCTCCCCCTGCTCTAACGACTTCTATATGGGCCAACAGTGCTCGACTGATTTCTCCTAAGGAGTTGTGATACACCAATGGAATCGAACACAGCAGCAGCAAGCATACGGCTTAACATAAGAAATTGAGGTGTAATTCCCTATTTTGCCTTCCCTTCTTACTCTTTTTATGTGATGCATACATAAGGTTATTTATTGTATAATTAGGTAGTACACGTATAGGTAGTAGTGTATATATAGATATAGACTTGTATTATTGTTGGTTATATACGTATTGAGATATGAGTTAAAATATAAGCATTTTACAACCTAACTTATTTTATGTAAATGTACGCATATGCAAATTATGTACATATGTTCAGCTTTGTATATAAATTTGTGTGTGTATACATGTTTTAGTATAGCCACAACTTTATATAAGTAAATTTTGTTAGCAATTTCTAAATATATAATATATTCCATTATAATGTGCCAAATACTTAGTATGTACTAAATTCATTAATTGCTTAGTAATGACTTAATTAGTATAAATGTATATATATATATATATCTTGTACATACAATTAATGTATTATATTTGTATTTAATGTGATATATTAATATTAGTATATATTTAAATAAATACATTAACAATATATATATTTTAAAAATGTATTTTTATGTATGAGTATACACAGGTAATATTCAACTATCAAATAGGTATTTTAAAAGGCATATATATATTGTAAATACAATTGATTGGTACATGTGTAATTTCACAACCTCAAACCAGTATATATGTATGTATATATGTATACAGATAATATAATAGTATGTATGGTAAATATATTAGCATATATTAATTGTATTTTTGGAATTTAGTACATATAGTAAATTCTATTTTTGGGTATTCATATGTATATATATATATACCTTGTGTAAAGTAAGTCCTAGTGGATTTATATAATTAAACATACAGTATTATTTTTATACAAGTATTAGCCTTATTTAAGCCTATAAATACATATCTAGTTTCATACCAAATGAATAATATGTATATGTGTAAATTTATAAAGGTATCTTTTAATTATAATTAAATAGTATTAATGTGTGTGATATATATAGATAGATATATTGGTCTACCTACTAGATAACCCTAGTTGACTAAGTGCCATACCTGGCAGAGCCCTGAGTTCATGTATTTGTGATGTGTTAGTATAGCACCTGATGCAATTGTTGTATTTGATATATTTTAGGACTGTTGGTTCCTCCAGACGATACTCTGGGACAGGACATTGGTATTACCAGCTAAGGACCCAAGGCGAGTACATTCTCTGATTAGTTTCTAATTTATGATATCTCCTATGTTCACTGTATCTAGTATAAATATCCATGATCTTGACACGATGGTTACACGGATTGGTATACACGGATCTCGTCATGAGATGTTATTCCTTATTCATGGTGTAGCTTGTACGAGACTTGTTTTCTTGATATCTTGTGCATGTACAGACACTAATTCCCGAGGAGATTTGCTACCTTCCTAGGGAATCCTGTGCCATAGCGTACCATGATTGGATCTACTATACCAGTCGGGGGTTTGGGGAGTACTTTAGTGTAGATATGTGATCATACCCAACTTTATATGTACCATAGCTCACCCCACATCTCACGTCGGGTGCGGCCTGACCATTTATATGCTCCATAGCTGTTACGTGTGATTAGCCTGATCTCTACATGCACCATAGCTAACCAACGGTTAGCCTGACTTTATATGAACCATAGCTAATCACATGTAACCAGCCTGATCAAGTTTCCAAGCCGATCACATGTTAAAGCTAGTACTCACACACTTAGTCATAGAATTCTTGCTCATGGACATATTGTTTCTTTCCTGCATTTACTTACAGTATTTCCAGTATTTCTCTCATTGTACATTTCTCGTACCTATACATGCATCTGGTATGTTTCCATCTAGAACTGCTACATAGTTTATGTCATTTATATAGAACTGCTATTTAGAGATGTACTTTGCTCATTCCTGACTGGAAAAATATTTCTCCAGACTGTGACCTTAGTAGACTGGTTTCTGACACTTGGGGATTGGAAGTTAAGGATTACAGGTATGATTATGTTGTCATTAGACTTGTATTGTATTCTTTTATTTCTTCAATTCCTATCGTGTTGTAGTTGTGATTGAGTATGTTGTGAATATTTTTATAGTATTATCCGAATCTCCTTATGGAGTTGGATACTAGCGTGAGATTGTTAGATAGTACTTGACCTAGACAGCGTTCTACCGCCGATGCTGCGGCGTAGGCTGGACGTACCCACGCTCTCGTGCCCCTAAACCGGGTGCGGGTCGTGACATATACTTAATGCAATATAATACTTAATCACAAATCTATAGCACGATAAGATATCAAAGAAGTCTAACATAACTATACAATCTAAATATAACAACAACAAATAGAAACAATATCCAAGTCTCAAATATACGCCAAAAATAAATTCGGTACCAAAATACTAAAGAAAACTAACTATGACAACTAGTGATTCTGGCTAGATCTCCCGGTTGTCACTCCAAAACTAGTGAGTCCATGTCTGTACCATCTATAGGTCGAGGTCTGTAGTATATCGGACACCAATCTCCCGGATCCTCTAAAAAATATTATCCAGTCAGGAATAAGGCAAAGTATAACCCAATAGCAGTTCGAATTAATTGACAACAATTATAAAAAAGTAAAATAGGGAATGCTATATACGATGAGAGTATAACTAATAATCTAAGAACAATGAAGGAATAAGCAAAACTAGCAACAAAAATATAAATTAATGTGTACAAGAATGAAAGAGATGAACTATAAAGTCAGAAATAGAACAGGATAATCTATGAACTAAATATGGAATCTATAATATACCATGTGTTTGAGATACTAACTAAATATGTGATCGGCTTAGGATATTCAATGATTACACTGAGGAGCTAACTCAACCATACATGAAGTGTATGATTAGTTAGTAGCCAATGATTATACTACTAGCCGATAGTTCTTGATCACATATTTAATTAGTATTTTCTCCGCCCCGACTGATACGATGGATCTAATCATGACACGTTACTAGCCAATGTATCCAATGTTTAACCTATAATATCCAATGTTATCCAATACCAACAAGGAGCAGTATTCGATACCATCTCGATAATCAAGGTAACATCTCATGACTAACGATCCAATAACAATACCAATCCGTGCACCATTGTATCAAAGAATAATAAATAATATTTCTAAATAATTGAACTGTAGTAGTAATCAAATAATAGAAACTATCAGAGAATGTACTCGCTTGTGGTCTAGAGCAAATAATACGAAATAGTATCCGAATTGGTGTCACACAGACCTATAAATGGAATATTGCATTAATACAAGATTTTAGAATAAAAATAAGTTAAACTAGTTTAATTCTTGGTCATAAAGCCATTTCTAAGTCAAAATAGTCAAACTAGGTCAACTCTAGGTCAAACTAGTCAACTCTAGGTCAAACTATTCAAACTTGGTTAAACTAGCTATTTCTAGGTTGTATGAGTCCTTTTATAGGATATTAGGTCCATACACTATGTAACTAGGCTATACTAGCTATACTAGGATACTAGGATACCAATAAAATACTGTATCATAAGATATGTAAGTTATTAGATATGAAAAAACTATAATATATATATATATATATATACAAGACAAAATATATCGTACTCCTAACTAAACTAATGCTAAGTGGATACATTGGCTTTGAACCAAAAGCGGTATCACACCACCTACACTCCCATCTTGATATGAAAATACGATACCATGAGTAAAACCAAATACCTTGACATTACCTTGGTATCTTAAGGTAATTCAATATCTAATATATTACTAATACCCATACACCTCACTATACACTAATATGTATTTAAACTTATAACTATACTATACTAAACTATATACTAACATACCCCTTCGGATATTTAATACTTGTGCCCAAGATATCTCTACTCTCATTACCTTGGTGTACCTCAAGGTAATCTAGAAATAATACTAACTAATATTAACAAGTGCTTATGCATATACATATACATCTCCTATATAATATATACTAACTTATCTACAATATATACATAAACTACTAGCGTACTAATATAAACTAATTAATCTATATATATATATATATATATATATATATATATATATATATATATATATATATATACACACATACACACAAATTTACTAGCTTAGCAATAAATCTAACTAACTTATCTATATAAATTTGTGTGTATATATATATATATATATATATATATATATATATATATATATATATATATATATATATATATATACTAACTTACCAACTTATCAGTAAGCTGCTGCTTACTGCCTTTGCCACTGCTGCTTTCTGCTTCTGCTTCTACGGCTGCTTCTACTGCTTCTGCTTTTGCCGCTGCTTATATTGCTGCTTCTGCTGCTGCTTCTTGGCTTCTGCTTTCTGCTACTTTTTAGCTGCTGCTTATATTGCTGCTTCTGCTGTTGCTTCTTGGCTTCTGCTTTCTGCTAATTTTTAGCTGCTTCTTCTCAGCTTCTCACTACTTTTCTCTCACTGCTTTCCATTGCTTTTTTCTCAATATTTTTGTTATTTTATTCACTATTTTCCATAGGTTTTTTTCCCCTCATGCTCATACACATAAATATACACACACACACACATATATATATATATATATCAACCACATACATATATATATATAACACTATATATATATATACATATAAGTATAATATCATAATACATATATATACATATTACTATACTAGAGATGCACATGAACTCCTACTCTCCCATGATCACCAACACATCAACAAGAATTTTAGATCATACATATAAATATATATATACATATATCTCACATAATAATTATAATTATAATATTATAATATCTATAATCAAGGCAATTGAATTTAATTGTAAAGAACAAACACGTGAAGTGCATCGCACCCGTATCATACTAGATCTATGATACGCTTGCGATACGGCTCCACCAAACAACCAAACGTATCCCAACGGACACGAGCAAGTCTAAAATTATAATTATTAACAATACGAAGAGATAACTTCTCATCTACATGTCTGTATCAAAATATGACATGCTCAAACCCTCCTGTCAAAGAAAAACCCCCAAATCAACCCGTATTACCAAATTATCGGGATACGGCCTACATGTATCCAATTTTGGATACGACACAAGCCACACACAATCAAACAAATGTTAATTTGGTCTAATTGACCTATTGACAAACACAAGATGTGTCAATCTCGGAATTCTCCCAAAATTGATACAAAATACCACATAACTTTCTCCATAGGCCTCCTATGAACCTAATTCCAATTTCTATGGATAGCCTTAGCATATGGGATAATTTCTAATGATTAAAATACAAATTTAGAGTCTAATTAGAGGGGGGAATATTGTATCTATTGGAAGATGGATTCCCAATAAAATATCCAAATTGAGTGAAAAGAACCTTCAACTTGTAGATCCTTACTCTTTCTTGTAGATCCTTGCTTTCTCCTTGTAGATCCTTGCTTACTCCTTGTTCGAATGGCCTCCAATGATAATTTGGAAAGAAATTAGGAAAAAATTTAAAATTTGATGTAGAAATGAAAAAATTTGGAAGAGAAAATTATAGATCTAGATTTGAAATAAAAAATAAAGAAAGAGAATTTTTACTCCATTTAATCTATGGCCGGCCCCTTTCCACCTCTCCAAGGTATTTTAAAATGTCCACAATACCCCTTGGGGTTTGTTATGAAGGAATTAATTAAGGAGGGAAGGTTCTAGTCCAATTGATTTAACTAATTAATTCATCATCCTAATGAATGGGCTTACTATTTAGCTCAATTCTAACTAGAATTAAATGTTGGTCCATGGATCTAATCTAAACTAGTTAGGTCTACTAACATTAGTCCAAAATAAAATCTAACATCTAAAAATAAATAAATAATATAATAAATAAATATTCAATATGTACAATATTTAATTAATTATAAAATGACCAAAATATCATTTTCTAGAAAATATGGTAGTGACAAGTCTACCCCCCTTAAAATAATTTTGTCCTCAAAATTTAAGGGTGATCGTACTCCTTCTAAGTCAACCCCCCCCCCAACAATCATAGTCCAAGAAGATCTTATCTAAAATCAAATAAAGAACAGTCCTATGCAATGAACAACATGTATAGTCATGGTCTCCGCCTGTCTTATTACTGTTGTCTCTATCAGGGTATTCTATTAGCTATACTAACTATATAACGTAAGCATCCAAAAGGTACTAAAGAAGCAATCAATCAAAATAGATGGAAGGAACAGAAAAAAAGAACAGAACTTGCTAACCCATCACCTTTAGTATCGGTCTCCTCGACCATCATCACAAATGTTGCACCCTGCCAAGGTAGCTCCTTCTGCGGGTGATGAGCAATTTGCAGTGCTACAGGTGGCCTAGCTCCACCTCTATGCCCTCGATCTGTACCCTGGCCTGGGCGATGAAGGGTCCATAGATAATCCTTCACCATATGCTCCGTTGATCCATAATGTAAGCATGCTCCAAGTCTCTTCCAGCACATCTCCCAAGTATGCCCAGTCCTCTTACACTATATGCATTGAAGATCCTGTTACACCCATCTCTAAGGCTGTTGTAGCATCCGCTATACTGGATCTTGTACTGGGGCAACAATTGGCTTATGAATCTGATATTGCTGCTGATAAGCCCCCTGATACTGTTGTTGGAACTGCAACCTCTTTGTCGGTCCCGCGCTGCTACTGGCACCCTCAAATATATCATGGTCCCTCTTCGGCTTTAAGTACTACTCTCGTTCGACCTTGCGTGCCTCCACAAGTATCTCAGAATACGTCTCATAGAAAGACGGAATGAGGATCTTCACTTCCTAATTCAGACTCTTACGTAAACGTATAGCCCAAACTTTTGGCTCCCTCACCAAGTACTCCAAAAATTGGCTCAGCCTCCCGAACTCTGCGCCGTACTCCTCTACGGACATGCTCCTCTGTGCAAGGCTCTCAAACTGCCTTCCTAAGTCTAATCTGTTCGTCCGAGCAAAGAACTTCTTCTTGAAGAGGTCCTTGAACACCTCCCAAGACCGCCCCGCATCAGTAAGAAGTAGCTCATTCCTGAACCAAGTGCAGGCAACGTCGAACAATTGAGGTCCTACTATCTCAACCTTCAGATCCTCAGCAAGATGGGATACCCTCATGAGACGATCGATATCCTTGAGCCAATTGTCAGCATAGACTATACCCTGTGTCCCCTTAAAAACTCGAGGCTCTAGCTTCTTGAAGTTTTGAATGTTGCCTGGCTCGAGCTGAACATCATATGGCTGTGGAGGAGACCCTCTCTGAACTGTTACAATAGCAACCTGATAGGCTTTTTCCATACTCTGCGGTATCATATCTAACTGCCTGTGCTGGGCCTCTATCTGTGCCATATGTACCTCCATCATCTCTCTAAACAGTGTAACAATCGGCAAGACATCTCCTGACAATGGAGGTGGTGGAAGTCCCTCCGAAGCAACTGGGGTAGTCCTCGGAATAGGTGGAGGAGAACCCCCAAAGGCAGCCAAAATTCCTATGTGAACTAATATCGTAGGAGGTACAACCCCTGCTGTTTGAGTGGGAGGTTCAGAGGTGGTAGACCTCGCAAAAACTGCTCCCGATCGATGGAATCTGGTCTTTGGCGACATCCTGAAGACAGATCAAAACAAAATAGATCAATTTGACACAAGATAAGATATTATCAAGGAAGGACAATAATATTCAAAGTATTCAGAAGGAATCAAAACTAGCGATTTCAAATCAGATTGGAATTTCTAGTGGTGATTGAGTATCCCTTTCTCATCCTAGTGTCATATATCCTATATCCTATCGCAGGCTCGCGGTAGAACAACTAAGTCGTTGTACTAACATGACTTTGCACAAATTGCAAAGCTGTACCTGCATGGGCCCCCACAAAAACTTGTTATGACCCGCACCCGATGAAGGGACACGAGTACGTGGGTACGTCCAGCCTACATTGTAGCATCGACGGTAGAACGTTGTCTATGTCGACTATACTATCTAATCTTCTCATAATAATGTATAATCTGCCAATAATATCTCAACTTCAAGAAGGAGAGCAATATACTTAATGCAACACAATACTCAATAAAAAATCTATAGCGATAAGATATCAAAAAATTCTAACATAAATATGTAGTCTAAATATAATAATAACAAATTGAAACAATATCCAAGTCCTAAATATACGTCGAAAACAAATTCGGTACCAAAATGCTAAAGAAAACTAACTAGTGATTCCGGCTAGATCTTTCGGCTGTCACTCCAAAACTAATAGGTCCATGTCTGCACCATCTATAGGTCAAGATCCGTAGTATGTCGGACACAAATCTCTCGGATCCTCTGAAAAATATTATCTAGTCAGGAATGGAGAGAAGTACAACCCAATAGCAGTTCTAATTAATTGACAAAACTATAGAAAAATAAAATAGGGAATACTATATATGATGAGAATATAACTGATAATCTAAGAACAATGAAGGAACAGGAAAAACTAGCAACAGAAATATAAATCAATGCGTATAAAAATAAAGGAGATGAACTATAAAGTCAAAAATAGAACAGGGTAATCTATGAACTGAATATGGAATTTATAATATACCATGTGTTTGAGATACTAACTAAATATGTGATCGACTTAGAATATTCAATTATTATACTTAGGAGCTAACTTAACCATACATAAAGTATATGATTAGTTAGTAGCCAATGATTACACTACTGGCCGATAGTTCATGATCACATATTTAATTAGTATTTCTCCTACCCCGACTGATACGATAGATCTAATCATGACACATTACTAGCCAATGTATACAATATTTAACCTATAATATCCAAAATTATCCAATACCAACAAGGAGCAGTATTCGATACCATCTCGATAATCAAGGTAACATCTCATGACTGACAATCCAATAACAATACCAATCTGTGTACCAATATGTGAAAGAATCATAAGTAACATTTCTAAATACTTAAATTATAATAGTAATTAAATAATAAAAATTATCAAAGAATGTACTCGTCTGTGGTCCAGAGCAAATAATGCGAAACGGTATCCGAACTGGTGTCACATAGACCTATATATAGAATATTATATTAATACAAGATTTTGGAATAAAAATAAGTTAAACTAGTTCAATTCTAGGTCAAAAAGTTATTTCTAAGTCAAAACTGTCAAACTAGGTCAACTCTATCAAACGAGTCAAACTAGTCATACTTGGTCAAACTAGCTATTTCTAGGTTGTACGAGTCCTTCTCTAGGATATTGCTGCTGATAAGCTCTGAACTGTACGGGAAACTATTTTTGCTGGAGCTGAAAAGCCTCCTGATACTGTTGTTGGAACTGTGGCCTCTTTGCCGGTCCCACACTATTATTGGCACCCCCAAATATATCACGGTCCCTCTTCGGCTTTAAGTTCCACTCTCGCTCGACCTTAGGTGCCTTCGCAAGTATCTCAGAATATGTCTCATAGAAAGACGGAATTAGGATCTTCACTTCCAAATTCAGACCCTCACGGAAACGGATAGCCCGAACTTCTGGCTCCCTCACCAAGTACTCCGCAAATCGGCTCAGCCTCCCAAACTCTGCGACGTACTCCTCTACGGACATGCTCCCCTGTGCAAGGCTCTCAAACTGCCTTACTAAGTCCAATCTGTCAGTCCGAGCAAAGAACTTCTTCTTGAAGAGGTCCTTGACCACCTCCCAAAATTGCCCCGTATCAGTAAGAAGTAGTTCATTACTAAACCAAGTGCGGGGAAAGTCGAACAATTAAAATCCTATTGCCTCAACCTTCAGATCCTCAGCAAGACAGGACACCCTCATGAGACGCTCAATATCCTGCCAATCGTTAATATAGACTATACCCTTTGTCCCCTTGAAAACCCGAGGCTCTAGCTTCTTGAAATTTTGAATATTGCTTGGCTCGAGCTGAACATCCTGTGGCTGTGGAGGAGCCCCTCTCTGAACTGTTGCAATAGCTACCTGATAGAATTTTTTCATACTCTGCGGCATCATATCTGACTGCCTGTGCTGGGCCTCTATCTGTGCCCTTTATACCTCCATCATCTCTCTAAACAGTGCAACCATCGGCATGGCATCTCCTGGAAATGGAGGTGGTAGAAGTCCCTTCGAAGCAACTGGGGTAGTCCTCGAAATAAGTATAGGAGAACCCCCGAAGGCAGCCGAGACTCCTACGTGAACTGATGTCGTAGGAGGTACAACCCATGATGTTTAAGTGGGAGGTTGAAAGGTGGTAGACCTCGCAGAAACTGCTCCCGATCGATGGGATATGGTCTTCGGCGATATCCTGAAGACAGATCAAAACAAAAGAGATCAATTTGACACAAGATAAGATATTATAAAGGAAGGACAACAATATTCAAAGTATTCAAAAAGATTCAAAAGTAGCGATTTTAAATTAGATTAGAATTCCTATTGGTGTTTGAGTATCCCTTTCTTATCCTAGTGTCGTATATCCTATATCCTATATCCTATCGCAGGATCGCGGTAGGACAACTAATTCGTTCCACTACCACGACTTCGCATAAATTACAAAGCTGGACCTGCATAGGGCACCACAAAAACTTGTCATGACCCGCACCCGATGAAGGGGCATGAGTATGTAGGTACATCCAGCCTATGCTGCAGCATCGACGGTAGAACGCTGTCTATGTCGACTATACTATCTAATCATCTCATAATAATGTATAATATGCCAATAATATCTTAACTCCAAGAAGGATAGCAATATACTTAATGCAACACAATACTCAATCATAAATCTATAGTACGATAAGATACCAAAGAAGTCTAACATAACTATGTAGTCTAAATATAATAAAAAAATATAAACAATATCTAAGTCTCAAATATACGTCGAAAATAAATTCGGTACCAAAATGCTAATGAATACTAACTATGATAACTAGTGATTCCGGCTAGATCTTTCGACTATCACTCCAAAACTAGTGGGTCCATGTCTGCCCCATCTATAGGTCGAGGTCCGTAGTATGTCGAACACCAATTTCCCGGATCCTCTGAAAAATATTATCCACTCAGTTATGGAGGAAAGTACAACCCAATAGCAGTTCCAATTAATTAAAAAAACTATAAAACAGTAAAATAGGAAATATTATATACGATAAGAATATAACTGATGATCTAAGAATAATGAAGGAACAAGCAAAACTAGTAACAGAAATATAAATCAAGGCGTACAAGAATGAAGGAGATGAACTATAAAGTCAGAAGCAGAACATGATAATCTATGAACTGAATATAAAATTTATAATATACCATGTGTTTGAGATACTAACTAGATATGTGATCGACTAGGAATATTCAATTAATACGCTAAGGAGCTAACTCAACCATATGTAAAGTGTATAATTAGTTAGTAGCCAATTATTACACAACAAGCCTATAGTTCTTGATCATATATTTAATTATTATTTCTTCTACCCCGACTGATACGATGGATCTAATCATGACACGTTACTAACCAATGTATCCAATGTTTAACCTATAATATCCAATATTATCCAATACCAACAAGAAGAAGTATTCGATACCATCTCAATAATCAAGGTAAAATCTCATGATTGTCGATCCAATAATAATACCAATCCGTGTACCAATGTGTCAAAGAATCATAAGTAATATTTCTAAATACTTGAATTATAGTAGTAATGAAATAATAGAAATTATCAAAGAATGTACTCGCATGTAGTCTAGAGCAAATGATGCAAAACGGAATCTGAACCGGTGTCACACAGACCTATATATGGAATATTGCATTAATACAAGATTTTGAAATAAAAATAAGTTAAACTAGTTCAATTCTAGGTCAAAAAGCCATTTCTAAGTCAAAACAGTCAAACTAGGTCAACTATAGGTCAAACTAGTCAAACTTGGTCAAACTAGCTATTTCTAGGTTGTATGGGTCCTTCTATAGGATATTGCTGCTGATTAACTCCGAAGTGTACGAAAACTGTGGTTGTTGGAGCTGATAAGCCCCCTAATATTATTGCTGAAACTGCGGCATCTTCATCGATCCCGCACTGCTACTGGCACCCCCAAACATATCACGGTCCCTCTTCGGCTTCAAGTTCCACTCTCGCTCGACCTTGCGTGCCTCTGTAAGTATCTCAGAATACATCTCATAGAAAGACAGAATTAGGATCTTCACTTCCCAATTCAGACCCTCACGAAAACCGATATCCCAAACCTCTGGCTCCCTCACCAAGTACTCCGCACATCGTCTCAGCCTCCCGAACTCCGTGGCGTACTCCTCTCCAGACATTCTCCCCTGTGCAAGGCTCTCAAACTGCCTTCCTAAGTCAAATCTGTCCGTTCGAGCAAAGTACTTCTTCTTGAAGAGGTCCTTGAACATCTCCCAAGATCGCCCCGCATTAGTAAGAAGTAGCTCATTCCTGAACCAAGTGCGGTAAAGTCGAACAATTAAAGTCCTACCGCCTCAACCTTCAGATCCTCGGCAAGACGGGACACCCTTATGAAACGCTCGATATCCTTGAAAATCTGAGCCTCTAGCTTCTTAAAATTTTGAATATTGCCAGGCTCGAGCTGAACATCCTGTGGCTGTGAAGGATCCCCTCTCTGAACTGTTGTAATAGCAACCTGATAGGATTTTTCCATACTCTGTCGTATCATATCTGACTGATAGTGCTGGGCCTCTATCTGTGCCCTCTGTACCTCTATTATCTCTCTAAACAGTGCAACCATCGGTGCAACATCTCCTGGCAATAACGGTAGTGGAAGTCCCTCCGAAGCAACTAGGGTAGTCCTCGGAACAGGTGGAGGAGAACCCTCGAAGGCAGCCAAGACTCCTATGTGAACTGATGTCGTAGGAGATACAACCCCTGCTGTCTGAGTGGGAGGTTGAGAGGTGGTAGACCTCGCAAAAACTGCTCCCGATCGATGGGATCTGGTCTTCGGCGGCATCCTGAAGATATATCAAAATAAAAGAGATTAATTTGACACAAGATAAGATATTATAAAGGAAGGACAACAATATTCAAAGCATTCAGAAGGAATCAAAAGTAGCAATTTTAAATTAAATTGGAATTCCTAGTAGTGATTGAGTATCCCTTTCTCATCTTAGTGTCATATGTCCTATATCCCATCGCAGACTCGCGATAGTACAACTAAGTCGTTGCACTACCACGACTTTGCATAAATTATAAAGCTAGACCTGCATCGGCCACCACAAAAACTTGTCACGACCAGCACCCGGTGAAGGGGCACGAGTACGTGGGTACGTCCAACCAACGTCACAGCATCGGTGGTAGAACATTGTCTATGTCGACTATACTATCAAATCAAATCACAATAATGTATAATCTACCAATAATATCTCAACTCCAAGAAGGATGACAATATACTTAATGCAACACACTACTCAATCATAAATCTATAGCAAAATAAGATATCAAAGAAGTCTAACAAAACTATGTAGTCTAAATATAACAATAATAAATAGAAACAATATCCAAGTCTCAAATATACGCCGAAACCAAATTCGATACCAAAATGCTAAAGAAAACTAACTATGATAACTAGTGATTCCGACTAGATCTCCCAACTGCCACTCCAAAACTAGTGGGTCCATGTCTGCACCATCTATAGGTTGAGGTCCATAGTATTCGGACACCAATCTCCCAGATCCTCTGAAAAATGTTATCCAGTCAGGAATAGAGCAAAGTAAGTTCCAATTAATTGACAAAAACTATAAAACAGTAAAATAGGGAATGCTATATACGATGAGAATATAACTGATGATCTAAGAATAATGAAGGAACAGGCAAAACTAGAAACAGAAATATAAATAAATTCGTTCAAGAATGAAGGAGATGAACTATAAAGTCAGAAATAGAACAGGTTAATCTATGAACTGAATATGAAATCTACAATATACCATGTGTTTGAGATACTAACTAAATATGTGATCGGCTTAGGATATTCAATAATTACACTAAGGAGCTAACTCAACCATACGTGAAGTGTATGATTAGTTAGTAGCCAATGATTACACTACTAGTCGATAGTTCTCGATCATATATTTAATTAGTATTTCTCCTATCCCGACTGATACGATGGATCTAATCATGACACGTTACTAGCCAATGTATCCAATGTTTAACCTATAATATCCAATATTATCCAATACCAACAAGGAGCAGTATTCAATACAATCTCTATAATCAAGATACCATCTCAAGACTGACGATCTAATAACAATACTAATATGTGTACCAATGTGTCAAAGAATCATAAGTAACATATCTAAACACTTGAATTATAGTAGTAATCAAATAATAGAAACTATCAGAGATTCTACTCGCCTATGGTCCAGAGCAAATAATATGAAACGGTATCTGAACTGGTGTCACACAGACCTATATATAGAATATTGTATTAATACAAGATTTTGGAATAAAAAAAGTTAAACTAGTTCAATTCTAGGTCATAAAGCTATTTATAAGTCAAAACAGTCAACTCTAGGTCAAACTAGTCAAACTTGGTCAAACTAGCTATTTCTAGGTTGTATGAGTCCTTCTCTAGGATATTGGGTCCGTAAACTATGTAACTAGGCTATACTAGATATACTAGGTTACTAGGATACCAACAAAATACCGTATCATACGATAGGTAAGTTCTTAGATATGAAAATACTATAATATATATATATACAAGACAAAATATATCGTACTCCTAGCTAAACTAATGCTAAGTGGATACATTGGCTTTGAACCAAAAGGGGTATCACACCACCTACACTCCCATCTTGATGAGCAAACCCGATACCTTGAGTAAAATCCAATACTTTGACATTACCTTGGTATCACAAGGTAATTCAATATCTAATATATTAATAATACCCATACCCCTCACTATACACTAATATGAATTTAAACTTATAACTATACTATACTAAACCATATACTAACATACCCCTTCGGATATTCAATACCCGTACCCAAGATATCTTTACTCTCATTACATTGGTGTACCTCAAGGTAATCTAGAAATAATACTAACTAATATTAACTAGTGCTTATGCATATACATATATGTCTCCTATATAATATATACTAACTTATCTATAATATATACATAAACTACTAGCTTATTAATATAAACTAATTAATCTATATATATATATATATATATATATACAAATTTACTAGCTTACTAATAAATCTAACTAACTTATATATGTATATATATATATATATATATATATATATATATATATATATATATGGTTAGTTAGATAGATTTATTGGTAAGCTAGTAAATTTGTATATATATATATATATATATATATATATATATATATATATATATATATACTAACTTACCAACTTATCAGTAAGTTGTTGCTTACTGCCGTTGCCGCTGTTGCTTACTGCCGCAGATACTTTCTGCTTCTGCGGCTGCTTCTGCTTCTGCGGATGCTTCTTCTTTTGCTGCTGCTTCTGCTTTCTACTGCTGCTTCTTGGCTTCTATTTTATGTTGCTTTTCAGCTGCTTCTGCTTTCTGCTGCTGCTTCTTGGCATCTGCTTTCTGCTGCTTTTCAGCTGCTTCTTCTCAGCTTCTCACTGCTTTTCTCTCACTGCTTTCCATTGTTTTTTTCACTTTTTTTTATTATTTTATTCACTATTTTCCATGGTTTCTTCTTCCCTAACGCTCACACATATAAATACACACACACACACACACACACAATATATATATATATATATATATATATATATATATATATATATATATATATATATATATATATCACTATATATCACTATATATATATATATATATATATATATAACACTATATATATGTATACATATAACTATAATATCATAATATATATATATATACATATTACTATACTAGAGATGCACATGAACTCCAACTATCCCATGATCACCAACATAACAACAAGAATTATAGATTATACATATAAATATATATATACATATATCTCACATAATAATTATAATTATAATATTATAATATCTATAATTAAGGCAATTGAATTAAATTGCAAAGAACAAACACGTTAAGTGCATCGCACCAGTATCACACTAGATCTATGATACGCTTGCGATACGGCTCCACCACACAACCAAACATATCCCAATGGATATGAGAAAGTCTAAAATAATAATTATGAATAATACGAAGAGCTAACTACTCATCTATGTGTCTGTGTCAAAATATGACATGCTCAAACCCCCGTGTCGGAGAAAAATTTCCAAATCAACCTGTATCTCCAAATTGTCAGGATACAGCCTACACGTATCCAATTGTGGACATGACACTAGCCACACACAATCAACCATATGTCAATTTGGTCTAATTGACCTATTGACAAACACAATATGTGTCAATCTCGAAATTTCCTCAAAATTGACACAAAATACCACATAACTTTCTCCATAGGCCTCCTATGAGCCTAATTTCAATTCCTATGGGTAGCCTTAGCATATGGGGTGGTTCCTAATAATTAAAACACAGATTTAGATTCTAATTAGAGGGGGAAAGCTAAATTGAATCTATTGGGAGATGGATTCCCAATGAAACCTCCAAATTGAGTGTAAAGATCCTTCAACTTATGTATCCTTGCTCCTTCTTGTAGATCCCTGCTTCCTCCTTATTCTAATGGCCTCCAATTATGATTTGGAAAGGAATTAGAAAGAAATTTGGGTAGAATTTGATATGGGAATGAAGAAATTTGGAAGAAAAAATTCTATATCTTGATTTAAAATAAAAAATGAAGAGAGATAATTTTCCCTCCATTTAATCTAAGGCTGTCCCCTTTCCCCTTCTCCAAGGCACTATGAAATATCCATAATACCCCTTGGGGCTTGTCATAAAGAAATTAATTAAGGAGGGAAGGTTCTAGTCCAATTGGTTTAACTAATTAATTCATCATCCTAATGAATGGGATTACTATTTTGCTCAATTCTAACTAGAATTAAATATTGGTCCATGGATCTAATCTAAACTAGTTAGGTCCACTAACACAAGTTCAAAATAAAATCTAACATCTAACAATAAATAATTAATACAATAAATAAATATTCAACATGCACAATATTTAATTAATTATGAAATGGCCAAAATACTATTTCCTAAAAAATATGGCAGTGACAGGTTTCGCTCTGTTAGTCCAAAGAGACAAATACTACTCCATCCTTCTCGGATGAGTAGCATTAAAGAAGGCAGATAATGGGAAGTCCCGTGCCATCTCAGGGAGATACAATACCCTATAACCCATCTTAAAAAAGATACTTTTCCCTCTTGGGTTTCGTTTGGGATGATAGATCAATAGAGTCACCAGAAAGAAAGGCAGGCTTGGAAAAAGAAGTGAGCTTCTCGCCACTTATCAAGGATATCAGCATTGGTTCTCCTTGCCCAGATATCAGTAATTAGAGTATTGAAGACATATTTTTATCATATTTGGGGAATTCCACATGCGATAGATCCTCCAGATAAATAGTATGTAGAAGTCCAGCAGTGGTTCCCATCATCTCAGCCAAGGGATCCATAGACAAATCAACTACAACAGCCAGCAAAAGTGGGGTCAGTATATTTTCATAAAGGGTACACACATACAAAAGCAATCCTTTACAGGTTCTTAATAGTATGCAGAAGAGTGCAAAACCTTCCCAGTTTATGAGAAATTCAAGTAAGCGCACATATCCCTCAAGTTTTTAGAAAACATGAGTGAATGTGCGCACATTGGTCATGTTCCCCCTTTGAAAGAAGGAAAAATATGCCAAACTTCCCAAGTGTTCAGAAAGTGCGCGCAGGATGGTTCTCTCTGCTCTGAACGAGGGAAAGTACGCTAACTCACCAAAATATTGGAGAGTGCGCAAATAAATTACTTTCAATCTGAATGAGAAAAGTGGGGCAAAGTGGATATTTCTACTCTAAACGAGAGAAAAGTGCACATGCACACATGTCTCTATGGTTCATGCCACATCATTATCTTCCTCCTCACGTCATCATCTTCTTCCTAAGAAAATATAAATATACATTTAACAAAGAGAGAAAAGATAAAGAAAAAGAAGGAAAAAAAATCTTGTCGTTCCTATCATAGTTGGATGTACACTGTCGCTGGGGTGACCCTCGACCGCAATATGTTAAGTCGCTCCCCGAAGGTTGGAACTACCGTCTGCCTCACAAAGGGCTTGGATGTGGCTTCACGAGAGGAAGAGGCCAACCCTTTCCCCATTTTCCTCCTTCTTTGCTGCTTGGGATCGCTTACGGGCCATTGCTCAACTTGAACTTGAAGATGAAAAAGTTAAGGTTTCTGGAGGGAAGAAGAAGAGATTCAAGAGTTCGTAAAGAACTCTCTCTCTCCTAAACCCTTTTATTTATATACTTTGCATAAAAAAAATCCTTTGACTGTCGGATTCATCAAGACTTGTGCATATGATCAGTCTACACACCACGTCAGCAATCTGTTGGGATTCTGCTTGATTGTGTGCGCAAAGATATCTCAACCTTCGTTCCAAGCTTCTACGTTCAAAGTATTTCGAATTTATCTATGAAAATTTGAAAACTTTGAAGGGGGTCTTGTAGAAGCATAAAAATTATACCCCCAAAGAACGCCTAAACCAAAATAAGTATGGTGCGCTTCTTTAAAAAATAAGTCTAAAAGAAGTGTGGTGCATTATATTAAAGTTTCAAAGTATGGCACACTCTCCTAAAGAGTAGGATAGTGGCATACTCTTGAACCATATTATTGAACTCAACAAAGGCAGGAGCACAGTCTTTCTGTCTTCTTTCCTACACATTTAATGCTATGAATCTGACAGACTGGCATAGCAGTCGAGAAGGGCAGAGTCATTATTATAGAAGATCTTTGGCACAAAGACCCAGGTTGTCATTTAGCGGACTGTATGGCCAAAGTCTAACAGAGTAGCAAACGTGCCAAACTCTAATAGAGAGCACTAAGTGCAAGCGAAGCGCGCCAGTATGGCCACTTTATCCAAATTCTATCAAAATATGCCAGTATGGCCACTTCTTCCAAATTTTAGCAGAACGCATCAGTATGGCCACCACTTCTAAATATCAACAAAATGTGCCAATACGGTCATCTCTTCCAAAGTTCAATAAGGTACGCCAGAATGGCTGCCTCCATTAAACTTCTTCAATAAGGCTGTCGATATCGTAAAAATATGGGTTTTTGGATGAAGGGTGTAAAGTTTTTATTTATTGCGAATTGACAAAGAGTACAAGAGAATCACTATTATAAGTGGATCTAAATAAAAAAAAGATCTAGACAAGTATGACGGTGGAGATCAAGCACTATAACGGCTCCTTTACTCCATTGACGATCCAGGACCAAGGAGGTTGACGAGACTTCGGCGCTTCTTCTTCTCCTTCTTTTTGTGTTGAGGGCGGTCCTCTTTTACGTATAGATGTGGCTACTTTTTGCATGAAGGAAGCGCCCACTATTTATAATCTTTAGAAAAGCATTATGTAGGCGCATGTACGCGGGCTGTATGTTGGTGTATGGCACTGAAGGCGCATAGGACCACAGGAGCGCATGGCGTTGATTTTTCATGCTTCTACAAGATCCCCTCAAAGTTTCTGAACTTAAACTTTGTGAGTTTTAAAGTTCAGAATACTTTGAACAAAAGCATGGAGGATATAGGTGCATGAATTACTCTGGCACACGTGTGGAGCCTCCTTATATTAGGCACATCCATGGAGTACTTTTTACTTTGGCGCAACGAACTATTAGGCGCATGTGACTATTAGGCTCATGGGGCAGTCACTTAGCTAGGTGCAACTAACTACTTGGTGCATAGGACTACTGGGCACATTCGACCTAGACGGAGATTCGTCCATTAATTGTCAGGTTTATCCCGCGGTTTTGGCGCCTAGCAATTCGTGAGCCATTAATGGCTTCCTTGCTATAAATAGAGGGCTAGGGGAAAGAGAATGTTGTTTTTCTCCCTCTCACATTGTCTTTGTTGAAGTCAGGTACGGGAAAGTCAGTCGAGCGGTTCGTCAACCCTCTCCCTCTGATGGTCGAACATTCTCTTGTCGTCGACGAATGTGAGGAGTAAAACTTGTACTCTTTCTTGTTCTTGGGTCACTTCGGACACCTTCTTGGCACTGCCTGTCTGCACCACTCTTGATACTGTCTGAACCACTTGGCCTGATGTGCATGGTCGTTGCTGAAGGGCTTCGTCCTATGGATGCACTTAAGGCGAGGGTTTAACCTTGGTAGCATGGGTGATACTGTCTTTAGGCATTCACCTGAAGCATGTGCCGAGAACTGATGTGCAACCACGATTTTAGGGGCGTACTCGCATCTGCATGGCGACGGTTGTCTTTGTCCTATGGCGGTGGTGCGTATGTGTACTAGACTTGATGCCTATACGTGACTTCCTTGGGTACATAGTCAACTGGTTTTTGCCGAATGGAGTATAATTTCGAGGATTCATGCCTTTGTATTTTTTCGATAATCATTCTGACTTTGGTATGCTCGTTTGTGTAGGGACTGCCTCAGATTTTTCTGGTTCTGATGGAGCATGGAAGGATATTATAGTAACAGTTGTTTGTCAGGAACAAGCACATTACCGGAAAGATTGTTCGCAATCTTTTAACCTAGCTCATTGTAGCTTCCCTCGGTATGCGGCCAGGATGTGATGGTTGGATCTTGGGTTGAGTCTTGGCGGCCCATCAGAGTGGCAGCGGTAGGGCTAGTTATCCCAACACGAATTTTTAGTCACGTCCTTTCATACGACAGAGTTGTGTTTGCAGAGGCTCGGCTCTGCGTTACAAGTTCCCTTGCTATCCATCAGTATGGATTCTTTTCTTGCACTGTGGCTTTTACTGAGGATTCTTACTGAAGTGATGACCCAGAATGTATTGAGTTACCGGCTTCACATATTTTGGTATCAGAAACAGTACAGAGGGGTCTCCTTATTTTCACATGTACACATGACCTTGAATATTAATAAAAATCTTTGAATGTAATGGACTTCCATATGTACTCATGATTTTGAATATTAATAAATTTTTTGCCTTATTTTCTGTTTGGAACTTTTTTTATTGTTGTGGATATCTTATAAGTATTATACCAGGGATAATATGGACGTAGTATAACATCATAATGGTGATAACACAAAGCCCTGTCAGAGGTAGTATGGACGTGATAGGTTAGATTGGTTCCATTAAGGAGGTCTGGTGGTGACATCATCTGCGATGATGGAGCTACTTTAGTGTAGAACCGAGAGTCAAGCAAATATGTTTGTAGCTGAGCATGATAATGGAGGAGTATTTTGTGGAGAGCGAAGAAAATAAGTCAGAGATAATATGGACGTGACTACTTTCTTGGAGAACATGGGTAGCTCGTAGTTCAAAGGTAATATGGACGTGAACTACTTGCTTTGTATGGATTTTTTTTTGTAGGGATACCAATAAAAGGGACGAGTCAGAGGTAATATGGACGTGACTGTCTTCTTTTGCTGGGGAGAATAACTCATGGTTCATAGGTGATATGGACGTGAACCATTTACCTTCAAAAAAGTTTTTTGAGGATTTGTTAACCATTGCATATTCGAGACTTCCGAGTATGGATAACAGATTTGTCCGTATAATACGGACGAAGATAATTTGTTAGGGAAGACAACAACTGTGTTCTTATGCTAGGAATAGAAATGACACATATCGTCATTCATTATCATTGTTTTTGAAGGTGTTTAACATAGGCATAGTACTTCTTTAGGAACTAGTCATTATTGGCATCATGAGCAAGTCACCATTGGGCTTACCAAGCCTTTATACTCCACTAAAGTAAACCATCTCAACTACAAAGGGACCCTCCCACTTAGCTTGGAATTTTCTCGCCTTCTTGTAGGTCATGACCATTGGTCTTCTCACTGCGAGGACTAGGTCGCCTACTTAAAATGTCCTTTCTTTGACCTTTTTATTGAAGGCGCCAAAAAATTGCGCTTGGTATAGCTTAATGCGTTGTTGAGCTAAGAGACACTTTTCATCGAGTGCTTCTAATTCTTGCAAGCGTCGACAATGATTGTCTTTGGTGGTCAGCTGATTAGAGAGTGAGCCTTCATCCGGGTCTACGGATATCATGTTGTTGGACAATGTTTGTTTGAGTAAGTCTCTGATGCTGGTGTCGGAGTCCTAGGTGGAAGACTATGAAGAGTGAGATTGTACTTAATCTTGCTCACCTAAATCTTTGGGAGTTGTAGGAGGAGTGACATATCCCAAACTATAACCGGTTCGTTGATAGTATGTTTCAGGCTTGCCCTTGGGGTCGAAGTGATGCAGTGGTAAGCATCATCTTTTGTCGTAGTTCAGGCCTTGGTCGGTTTTTAGGTCATACCCTATTTTCTAGAGAATACGGTTAGTTTGTGTGCTATAACGGTGAAGTTGTATTCTTTCATCTTCTGGTTCTAGCTCTTTGAGAGAGGAAGCCCCGACGACCCTTAATTTTCCTAAAAATATTGGGTTTGTCCTTATTCTTCCTTGATGGAACGAGGAAACATGGCTCTTGGATAAGGCAGATCCAGTTGACCATGTGAGTCATAGCTACTTGTGTATGGAGGTGTAAACCTATACCATGTTCCAAAGAATATGTGACGCTCCAATGCGTGACAACAAAGCAATTCGAAGGGAGACCTTTATTAAGGAAATATGGTATCTCCTCTGAAGGGATTATATCATCGTAGGACGGTATGTCAGTAGATGCCGTGACATACTCTTCGTGCTCATCTTCTTCGATGGTTGTTAGTAATGGCGGTACCGGAGTTATTTTGTAGAGTTTGACCATCAGCTGCCCTAGAGTTCTTGTGGGAAGGGGATTCTTGCCTAGAAGATGTCTCAGTCCCTGGAGATTGACCACCAAAGGTTCGAACACTTTTCTATGAAGCTTAACCCCTAGGGGAGCAGATATATGGGGAGTACGTCCTTTGAGACAGACACTTATAGAATCACCAGGAGTTATGGCCACATCGACCTCATTATTGGCATCATTACCTTCTTTATCTGTTTAAATTTTCTTGTATAGGACCGAGTCAAAGTAATACGCCTCGATCCCTTTAAAGGATCTACGTCGACAAATTCTGATTTGACCACGTCATCTTCATTAACGTATTTTATGCATTGGTGGAGAGTGGATAGGACGATCATATACTCGTGTATCCACGAACGCCCTAGCAAGACATTGTAGGATACCTCAACGTCAATGATGTAGCATGTCACCTCTGTCTGGAGATCACCTATCTAGCACTTTAGGTGAATCTTACCTAAAGAGTAACTTCTTCCAGCATTGAAGTCACTAATAGTAGTGTTGGTGGCTGCTAACCGATGCATTAGGATTTCCAAGTTTTTATAGCAGACTTTGTGGGATAATGTTGAGGGATGAGTCCGGATCGATATGTATTTGATCCACCCTAATGTCTCTTATTTGTCCAGTGTAATACAAAGGGCAATGGTGCCTATTATTCTTTAGTAACATATCCTGCTGAGAGAATGTGATATTGGGGATCACCTCCATCACACAGTTGCAGTAGGAACATGCAGCAGGGTCTTCGGCTGGTGGTTTAACCTTGACCAAGTAAGAGTCAATATTTTGTAATGCCTCACTCAGAGCATGACTTTGGAGAGATGTAGGAGCTCAAATAGAGACAACTTTGCTGGAGTATTGGCTAGTTGTGCCAAAATATCAAAGTTGTAAGGCTTCTCCATCCCTTGAGTTGTATCCTTTCGCAGAGGTTTGTTGAAGCGCATCTTCTTCTGCTTTTGTTTGTCTGTCGTCGGAGGCTATGACGGACCCAGATCCGATGCAGCGGGTGGAGTAATTGGGGGTCTACCATTATCGAGAGTATTGTAGTCGCGTTGGTAAGCGAGGCCTGATCTGGTTATGCTAGCGAGAACTTTTTTTATGGATGGAGGAACCATGTGACATGACTTGGTCTTCTTTCCATTGGATTTAGAAACAGAAGGTACTGCTTTGTGCATCATTTTGGGTACGAGGTCTGGACCCATATGACTTTATCTCTTGGAGTAGTAATGGGAACCAACCCATCTACTCGGGCCGGGGGGAGGTTAATGACCTCCATGGTTGCCCTAGGTATGAGGATGACACCATCTTGGGCCTTAGTTGTCGAGAAACTGTCGAACTGGAGAGACACCATGTTTGCAGTTACAATCTTGTCTTCATAGTCCAAAGAGAGGGCTTTGGAGTCAATCAGTCATTGTATCTGCCTTTTTAATATGTTACAATCACGTGTGGCATGATGGACATATCTATGGTAGTGGCAATACTTAGGGTTGTCCATCTTGCCTGCTTTGTCGGGACATCTGATGTCAGACAACTTGAGTTTGTTACTCTTCATCAACACTTCGAAGAGTTCTATAATGTCATCATCATTGAAGGAATAAGTCTCATATACTCTTGGGGTTGGACTTTTGGACAAGTTAACTATCACGGCTTGCTTCCTTTTACCATCATGGTTGTTGGCAGTTGTGAAAGGACAATTTTCCTTGTCTTCAATGTTGGAAGCTTGGAATCCTAATAAGTGGACATCTTTTGCACTTTTCTCTGTAGCATCAGTACTTATGATAAATTTTGTCAAGTCACTGAATGGGCCAGATGTCGTCCAGAGTCTAATTGATGGTAGCAGGTTCTTTTGACACGTGTCCATCAGTGTATATTTGGGAATGCCAGGAGATAGTTTTAAAGTTGCCTATCAGAAATGCTCGATATAATTTCGTGCAAGTTCTCTGTCCCCTTGGGTGATGTCCATCAGGGAGGACATAGTCATATCCATTCCCCTCTCATAAAATCTTGCGAGGAAAAGGGACTTTAGGTCCTCGAAAGACGAAATGCACTTGTTTGGGAGGCTACAGAATTACTCAAAGGCGATGTCGGATAGTGCCCAGACAAAAAAGTTGGTAAGGCATCATCCCGAGGTAAATGGCCTGTGGTAAACTGGAAGTATCTCATGTACTGACGAAGTGACATCTTCCCATCGAATGAAGAAAGAGACAATGGCTTATATTTGGGATGGTATACCATATTATGTCACGACCCGCACCCGATAAAGGGCATGAGTACGTGGGTACGTCTAGCCTATGTCGTAGCATCGGCGGTAGAATGTTGTCTAGGTCATCTCTAAGTATATATCAACTCAAGCAATATAATCTCCAATAACATCTCAACTCCATAAGGAGGATAAGATAATTATAGCAACACAATACTCAATCACAGAATCTACTGCACGATAAGATGACAAAGATAACTAAAATAGAAGATAGTATAACCAGCAATGTCAACAACAATATCCAAATATAATAACTCAAGTCTCAACTTAAAAGTCGAAAACAAATCCGGTATCAAATACAAATAAAGTCTAACTAAGATACTAGTGATCTAGCTAGACCTTCCGGCAATTACTCCTGAACTAGTGAGTCTATGTCTACACCATTAATAGGTTGAGGTCCGTAGTACGTCGGACACCAATCTCGGATCCTCTAAAAAATGTTATCCAACCAGGATTGGAGTAAAGTACACCTCTAACAGCAGTTCCAGTTAAATTATAAAAACTATAAAATAGTTGTAGCAAGTAGTACATAATGAGCAAAAAATGAGATATGAACAAGGAATGTATAGAGCAACTACTAACTAGAAAGTAATGACAAGATGAGCATAAAGAATCAAGAAGTATGGTAATAAAGACTGTAAATACCGGAGAAACTAAACTAAGAATAGTGGTACAACAAGAATATGAATATAGTGAGTCTAGTCAATAAATATAACTGACTCCTGTCAAGAATATAAACTATACTATTATCTTTGAAATACATATTTCGACATGTAAACGGCTAGGGGTAAATACGGCTCATCGCTCACTTGGCAAGTATGGTACTGCTATCATTCCAGAATAGACCAAAAGGGAGTGGTTCCAGTAGTTAGGAATGTTTACATGTCTACTCGAGTATTTTTCCACCCCGACTAGTATAAATGAATCCAAACTTGATACGTAGATCAAGTACAAGGCCAGCCAAAAATAAGTGATGCTAGAAGGTGAGTCCTGATATGATGCCAGTAGTGAGTCCTGAAGTAGAGGCCAGATAAGTATAATGTATGTGTCGTAAGAGAGTGAATCCAAAAATACTAATCTATGTCATGTCAAGAATCAAGTAATACTATACTAGAACCAGAATCATAATAATCATCACATAATAAAAACTGTCAGAGAATGTACTCGCCTGTGGTCTAGAGCAATGAATACCAAATTTGTGTCTGTCTTGATGTCTCAAAGACCTAAATATAAAATATTGCATTAATACAATGTTTGGAAATGATAATAAGTGAAACTAGTCTGTTTCTAGGTTATTAGACCAATTCTAAATCAAAATAGTCAAACTAGGTCAACTCTAGGTCAAACTAGTCAAACTAGCTACTTCTAGGTTGTACGAGTCCATCTCTAGGTTATTAGGTCCAAACACTACTTAACTAGGCTATATTAGCTATATTAGGATACTCGAGTATCGATACGATACCGTATCTCAAGATACTCGTGATACTCTAATATAACTACCTATTAGTATAACTAATACTATACTAGCAAGATATGATACTTGGCTTTGAGCCAACAAGATAATTACCTACCCATTGGTATGAGATACCAATACCCCGTGATATCTCATCTCACTTACCTTGGTGTTGTATAAGGTAAAGTACTCACTCATATTTAATCTAATATATCTCAAGTATCTATATAAGTATTCAAGCTTATAGAGTTATCTCATATATATATATATATATATATATATATATATATATATATATATATATATATATATATATATATATATATATATATATATATAACTAGTAAATGTATTTAGATACTAACTATTATAGTTATCTAACTATCTAATACATACCCTTCCTAGATCTGGGACACCAATACAGACCCTCGAACTAGCATAGACATCTAACCCTCATCTTTCATACTCTAGCATAGCCTTCTTGATGACTGAAAATGGGACCAGGCTGATACAATGCAGTCTTCCTTCATATGCCAGTTGATACTAAGCGTGTAGTAAATGATATCATTGACTAGCTACTTCTAGGTTGTACGAGTCCATCTCTAGGTTATTAGGTCCAAACACTACTTAACTAGGCTATATTATCTATATTAGGATACCCGAGTATCGATACGATACTGTATCTCAAGATACTCGTGATACTCTAATATAACTACCTATTAGTATAACTAATACTATACTAGCAAGATATGATACTTGGCTTTGAGCCAACAAGACAATTACCTACCCATTGGTATGGGATACCAATACCCCATGATATCTCATCTCAGTTACCTTGGTATTGTATAAGGTAAAGTACTCACTCATATGTAATCTAATATATCTCAAGTATCTATATAAGTATTCTAGCTTATAGAGTTATCTCATATATATATATATATATATATATACAACTAGTAAATGTATTTAAATACTAACTATTATAGTTATCTAACTATCTAATACATACCCTTCCTAGATCTGGGACACCAATACAGACCCTCGAACTAGCAAAGACATCTAACCCTCATCTCTCATACTCTAGCATAGCCTTCTTGATGACTGAAAATGGGACCAGGCTAATACAATGCAGTCGTCCTTCATATGCCAGTTGATACTAAGCTTGTAGTAAATGATATCATTGATATCAGTTCCAGTGAACTAAACTGCTAGATAACTGAGCTATTAGTGAACTAGAAGATGGACGAATGACTTGATACACTAGTATAAACTGCATAGTTGGTCTGGTGCCCCCTTCTACACATTGTTTCCCTTGCCAACTCGATTACCCACATACACAGATATACCTTTACCCACAATCACCCCAACACTATACTACCCGATCCCCTATATACTGCAGACCCTATTGATACTCTCATTTCCCTATCCTTCACTTGATACTGCACTGGGTGTTGGTGCAGCCAGTGCACTTCTCCACTTAACTAATACAATATTGTTATTCCCTCATCACCCAAGCTAAGATCAGTCCACCCTCAAATAACATAACACCAACACTAATACATCACTCAACATATACACCACTCCTCTTATACTTCAGTCTCCAACTCTCTCTCCCACTGATACACAGGAACTGAATACACAAATCCATCAACACTCTATTCTTCACCCAGGAAATAACCCCCATCTTCCCACATTTATGTTTCACTGATACTAAATATTCTAGGGCTGCTTGCATTGGCAAGAACACTCCACTCACCTACACTAAGTCCTACTGCAGGCCCCTTAACTTGCAGCATCATCCAACCTCCCCTTACCACCTGAACCCAAGGCCCAGCTCTTGCTTGACACTTACACACAGGTATGATCCTACCTCCCTGAAACTAAAATCCTAGTTGTGAGCTGATATTTAGTATTCAGTCACAGATAACTGATCCTTCCATCTAATCACACACTCAAGACACAGTCTAACATTCATATCCTAGTATACAATTTGACCAGAACTGAACAAATCATCTACTCCCTTACTGCTGCTCCCTCATGACAGACCCCACATTGTTGTGTCAAAGCACAGCCCGACCCCCCCCTTCACCAACTGCTGCAGTTCCTTTTCCTCACCATCCTGTTACCGCAGCTGCTGTGTTCATAGGGACAGAACCCCCTCCCTCCTTCATGATGTAACACTCCATATATCACCTCTCTAAACTAAACACAATGACCTCATATTCTATTGGGAGATACTCTCAAGTATAATGACAGAACATATCAACCACACATATATATAACTAATACTAACATATATATAACACCAATCATCTAAGCATATACATAATTATGTATATATAGACATCAATGAACATATAAATATAGATACACATACTATAACTAATCTAACAAGAGTAATAATACCAATTAGATACAAGAACAACACTCCTAGAATATCAAATACTTCACAAAGCAATACCTCAAACACATGGAGTGCATCACACTCGTATCACACTAAATCTATGATATGCTAGCAATACGCCCCCAATACAACACCAAATGCATCACCAAGGATACGAGCAAGTCTAGAATCATAATTAGAGATAAAGTAAAGTGCTAGCTACCCATCCAAGTGCTTATCGCAAAATATAACATGTATATCACCCATGTTAAAGGAAAAAACCCAAATCAACCTGTATCACCAAATTGTCATTATACGGCCTACACGTATCTATTTGTGGATACAACACTAGTCTCAAATAATCAAACACATGTCAATTTAGTCTAATTGACCTATTGACAAACACATGGTGCACCAATCTAGGATTTCCCCCAAATTGGCCACAAAATACACCATAACTTCCAAAATAGGGGTCCCTAGTAGTCAATTCTTCTTCCTATAGGTAGCCATAATCCATAGCAGGGTTCCTAATGATTAAACTACATATTTAGACTCTAATTAGGGGGGGTTCTAAAATATACCTATTGGGAGATATATTCCCAATGAAAGTCTCCAATGAACACCAAGTGACCTCAACTTGTGCAAATCCCCATAAATTGTAGCTCATTGTCTTCTTCTTGCTCCTAGAGTCTCCAATAGTGAGGTAGAGGTACATTAGGATAAGATTTGGTGGAGATTGGTGTAGGAAAGAGAAAATTTGGGGAAGAACACTTAGATATAGAAATTTTGGAATTAAATAAAATGAGGAGAGAGAAGACTCCTCTCTATTATATGGTCGGCCCCCTCTACTTGCTCTCCAAGTAATGTCAATATCTAATTTGCCCCTTGAGGCTTGTCATGAAGAAATTGTTTAAGGTAGAAGCTTCTATTCCTAATGGTTGATTAATTAAACCACTTAACTTAATGAAAAAAACTAATTATTGGGCTCAAGTCTGGCCTAACTAATGTTGGTTCATGATAAGTTTAGTTGGGTTCGAATAGGTTTACTAACAACCATTTAGACTAAGGGATAACACCTAATCAATAACTATATATAATATATATTACATATACAACTATACAATTATTAGAATAAAAATATTTTCAAAAAATATTAATACTAGTTTTGTAAAATAAATATCACTCAACCAATAATTTTGAAATACCAATATTCACAATAATAACAAGAATAGAAAAATATAAAATACCCCTCTTCGGGAAAGTGGTAGTGACAAGTCTACCCCCCTGAAAAAAATTTGTCCTCAAAATTTAAAGTCTCTCCTCTCTCTCTGGACCAGTCATAACATATTCATCACCATCTTGCTATGGTCAAACCACAAAAAATCAAGGTCCAAAAATCCTAGCATAACTTATATAATAACAATCTATGAAAAGAAATATCATGCATGGATATGGTCCTACTGGTCATTATATTGCAGTCATAACAGGGTATACTAGCTATAATAAGTATAATATAGCACAAGCAATCTAGAGGTACTAATGAATCACACACAAACAATAGCAAGAAAAAGAAGGAAGAAACAGAACAAACCTGCTAACCCGTCACCCATAGTATCGGCCTCCTCGACCATCAATGCAAAAGCCCTGCCCTGCTGGGGTATCTTCCTCTGTTGGTGTGGAGCCTAACGTTGTGCCACAGGTGGCCTAGCTCTATCTCTCTCTGAACAGTGCGAACAATTGCGTCGTATCGACTGGAATTGGAGGTAGTAAGAAAAGTCCCTTAGAAGAAGTTAGAATCGGTTCAACTCTATGGACAGGCGAGGGAGGAAGAACCCCACAAGCAGCAGAAGCTACCACCTGAACCGGGGAGACAGCCCTCTGAATCGAAGGAGGTAGAATGGTATTAGCTGCAGTTGCTTAAACAGGGGGGTGGAGAAGTCCCCGACCTCTCGGAGACTGCTCCAGCATTCTGTGAACGGGTCTTCGACGGCATCCTGAAGACAGTTCGAAACAAAAGATATTGATAAGGCACAAGATACGATATCATTAAGGAAGGACAATAATATTTTAGCAGAAAGCAATATTCTAAATGATAAAGATGGCAAGAATCAATAGGTAGAATTATTTCCTAGTTCTAATTGAGTATTCCCTCTTATCCTAGTATCATATATCATATATCCTATCGCAGGCTTGCAGTAGTACAACTAAGCCGTTGCACTACCACGATATTGTACTAACTAGAAAGTAATAACAAGATAAGAATAGAGAATCAAGAAGTATGGTAATAAAGACTGTAAATATATATGAGAAACTAAACTAAGAACAGTGGTGCAACAAGAATATGAATATAGTGAGCCCAGTCAATAAATATAAATGAGTCTTGTCAAAATATAAGCTATACTAGTATCTTTGGAATACATGTTTCGACATGTAAACGGCTAGGGGTAAATATGGCTCATCGTTCACTTGGCAAGTGTGCGACTGCTATCGTTCCAGAATAGACCAAAAGGGAGTGGTTCCAGTAGTTAGGAATATTTACATGTCTACTCGAGTATTTTCTCGTCCCAACTAGTACAAAATAAATACAAACTTGATACGTAGATCAAGTACAAGGCTAGCCAGAAATAAGTAATGCCAGAAGGTGAGTCCTGATGTGATGCCAGTAGTGAGTCCTGAAGTAGAGGTCAGACAAGTATAATGTACGTGTCGCAAGAGAGTGAATCCAGAAATAGTAATCTGTATTGTGTCAAGAATCAAGTAATACTATACTAGAACCATAATCATAATAATTATGGCATAATAGAAACTGTCAAAGAATGTACTCGTCTGTGGTCCAGAACAATGAATACCAAATCAGTGTCCGTCTCGGTGTCTCAAAATCCTAAATATGATATTACATTAATACAAGGTTTGAAAATGATAATAAGTAAAACTAGTCAGTTTCTAGGACATTAGGCCAATTCTAAGTTAAAATAGTCAAACTAGCTCAACTCAAGGTCAAACTAGTCAAAATTGGTCTAACTAGCTACTTTTAGGTTGTACGAGTCCATCTCTAGGTTATTAGGTCAAAACACTCATTAACTCGGCTATATTAGCTATATTAGGATACCCGGGTATCGATATGATACCGTATCTCAAGATACTCGAGATACTCTAATATAACTACCTATTAGTATAACTAATACTATACTAGCAAGATATAATACTTGGCTTTGAGCCAACAAGAAAATTACCTACCTATTGGTATGAGATACCAATACCCCTTGATATCTCATCTCACTTACCTTGGTATTGTATAAGGTAAAGTACTCACTAACATCTAATCTAATATATCTCAAGTATCTATATAAGTATTCTAACTTATAGAGTTATCTCAGATATATATAAAACTAGTAAGTATATTTAGATACTAACTACTATAGTTATCTAACTATCTAACACATACCCTGCCCAGATTTGGGACACCAATACAGACCCTCGAACTAGCAGAGACATCTAACCCACATCTCTCATACTCTAGCATAGCCTTATTGATGACTGAAAATGGGACCAGGCTGATACAAAGCAGTCTTCCTTCATATGCTAGTTGATACAAAGCTTGTAGTAACTGATATCACTGATATTAGTGCCAGTGAACTAAACTACTAGAGAACTGAGCTATTAGTTGACTAGAAGATGGACTAATGACCTGATACACTAGTATAAACTACTTAGTTGGTCTAGTGCCCCCTGCTACACATTATTTCCCTTGCCAACTCGATTACCCACATACACAGATATACCTTCACCCATAATCACCCCAACACTACACTACCCGAGCCCCTATATACTGTAGACCCTATTGATACTCCCATTTCCCTGTCCTTCACTCGATATTGCATTGGGTATTGGTGCACCCAGTGTACTTCTTCTCTTAACTGATACAACAGTGTTAGTCCCTCATCACCCAAGTTAAGCATCAGTCCACCCTAAAATAATATAACACCAACACTAATACATCACTCAACATATACACCACTCCTCCTATACTTCAGTCTCCAACTCCCTCTCCCACTGATACACAGGAATTGAACACACAAATCCACCAACACTCTATTCTTCACCCAAGAAATAACCCCTATCTCTCCACATTTACGCTTCACTATTACTAAAAATTCTAGGGCTGTTTGCATTGGCAAGACCCCCCCTCCCCTGCACTAAGTCCTACTGCAAGCTCCTTAACTTGCAGCATCATGCTACCTCCCCTTACCACCTGAACCCAAGGCCCAGCTCTTGCCTGACACTTACACATAGGTATAATCCTACCTCCCCCTAAATTAAAATTCTAGCTATGAGCTGATACTTAGTATTCAGTCATAGATAACTGATCCTTCCATCCAATCATACACTCAAGACCGTCTAACTATCCTAGTGTACAATATGACCAGAACTGAACAAATCATCTCCTCCCTTACTGTTGCTCCCTTATGTCAGACCCCATATTAAAGTGTCAAAGCACAGCCTGAACCCCCTCATATTCTATTGGCAAACACTCTCAAGTATAATGATAGAACATATCAACCACACATATATATAACTAACACTAACATATATATAACACCAATCATCTAAGCATATACATAGTTATGTATATATAGACATCAATGAACATATATATATAGATACACATACTATAACTAATCTAACAAGAGTAATAATACCAATTAGATACAAGAACAACACTCCTAGAATATCAAATACTTCACAAAGTAATACCTCAAACACATGGAAGGAATCACACTAAATCTATGATACGCTTGCAATACGCCCCCAACACAACACCAAATGCATCACCAAGGATACGAGGAAGTCTAGAATCATAATTTGAGATAAAGTAAAGTGTAGCTACCCATCCAAGTGCTTGTGGTAAAATATGACATGTGTATCACCCGTATCAAAGAAAAAATCCCAAATCAACCCGTATCACCGAATTGTCATGATACGGCCTATACGTATCCATTTGTGTACACGACACTAGTCTCACACAAGTGATACAGGTTTATATTGAAGGATGGTGCTTGTGAGTCAAAGTTTGTATTGAAGTACTCAAAGCCTGCATCATGGCTTCGAGTGTCTCAAGGCTTTGTTGGTTACTGGGCCCCGGATCTTGCCCTTCTCCTGCCATATAGGTTGGCATCTTGTGGGAGAAGATTGATGGGAAGGTGGATGCCTCACTTTCTGGCTCGGATGTCTGAGTCTCATTGTTGGAGAGATTGCTACCCCCAGTCTCAGTTGCGGGTTCATACTGAAGTGTTTGGCTACCCCCAGCTAAGCTGTCGTCCGTGTGCAGAGATTCACTGTCCTCTTGCAATGATGGATTATTATGGAATACCGGGGGACTGCTGCCCCCAGCTCTGGTTGAAGCTTCATTTGGGGAGGTATGGCTACCCCCTGTCGTTGTTCTCGAGCATGTGCCTTGGAACACCCCCATAGTAGGTACTTGTTTGCTACCCCTTGGACAACTCCTTGGTGTGCTGACCAACACCCTTAGGTTAGGTGAGCTTTTCTTTGAGATCTTTTTTATGGAAGAGGTCCTCCATGTTGAGCAACATGAGGCGACGGGCAGTTCTTCCTCGCTATGTAGAGGTCTCTGAGGATGTTGTCGGGTCGGCGTTGCGGGTTATAGCCGTTGGAACACCGACCGTCTGGCTGGAGGAACTGGTGATTTAGAGCAACAATAGTTGAAGATGATGTTGGCAAAAGTGTATCTGCGAGAGGATACATCATGTACGAGGGTTGCCTCTCTCATATTACGCTTGTGACTAATCAAATTGCATAAATCAGACGATGGATGCTTCACTTTCATTCCCATTTTATGTGCTCGGGCAAGTTTTACGCATGGAGGTGAGAGTGGAATATTTGCTCCCTGACCCAGTTCTTTCGTGGAGATTTCAACTGGATCATTTGTGGAAGACTTGATATAAGATGGACCCACTACATGCACACCGGTAAAATGGGAGCATGGGTCTGTCATCCTAATGTTGGTTCCCCGAATTGGTTTGAGTGAAACTTCGGCATCCAACTTGGCTCAGGAAGGCTCTAAGGATCGACCCACTTTCGGTGCATGAGTACCTGGGTCTGCCCTAAAGAGTCTTCCATTAGCAACACTTGTGACAAGCAACGACGCATGCTTTTGGAGAGCTGATGGCGCAGCCCCTCGTGCATGCATGGCTTGGGGTGTTTTGGGTTTCCTTGAGCCAGTGTCCTTAGGAGCATAGTACAGAAAATCCAAGTTGGGATTATACGAGTCCTTGTTGCCAACGACCTTGCATAGAGGAGATCGCATGCGCCGGTGGTCAATGCATCCTTTTCAGCCTAGACGGTGCTGCAAGAGCTCGTCGTGAGACTTAGTACGGTTCCTATCGAGCGCAGCTTCAGAGATAGAGATAATACATGTGTCTACCTTGTGTGCACCTGCGGCAATGGTTGGTGGCACTTCTGGAGCAGAGTTCGGGTTTAGCGCATCGGTTTTGGCAACCCAAATCCTACAAACTTTTTAAGGTCGTGCGGGCCTCAACAAAGGACCCAACTTGTCATCAGAGTATATGTTAATCGGCGTGGGTTGATAATGTATCGGGTACCGACTTTGGGCTTGGCACAACGGTACTAACGTCCCATGTTTTGTGAGTCTTGCAAGGTCATACGGGCCTTATTGGAGAGCTCGGCTTGTCCAGCATGTCTTCAAATCCTGTTGGTCGAAGCGAACGACCAACATCCTCTGAATTGAACCTAACTTGGTAATATCGGATTGCATCACCAGCTTCTTGTTAGATGAGAAGCACTTTCCCAGTAGAGTCCCCATTTTTTATCGATATCGCAAAATATGGGTTTTTGGATAAAGGGTGTAAAGTTTTTATTTATTGCGAATTAAAAAAGAATACAGGACAATCACTATTACAATAGGATCTAAGTACAAAAAGAGATCTGGACAAGTATGACGGTGGAAATCGAGCACTGTAGAGGCTCCTTTACTCTATTGAGGATCCGGGACCAAAGAGGTTGATGAGGCTTCGGCGCTTCTTCTTCTCATTATTTTTATGGTGAGGGCAGCCCTCTTTTACGTGTATATGCAGCTATTTTTTGCATGTAGAAAATGCCCACTATTTATAGCCTTTAGGAAGGCATTATGTAGGCACATGTACGTGGGCTGCATGTTGGCGCATGGCACTGCAAGCACATAGGACCACTGGGGCGCATGGTATTGATTTTCCATGCTTCTATAAATGCGCCTAGGATCTTAACTAACAGTGAGAGGTTATGATTGTGTGTCTCTTATACCATATTTCTCATAAAATATGCACAAATAACTGTTCCAACGACCTACGCTTTTCTCGTATAGGAAGCCACGTGTCAATAAGGTAGTTCGTTGTGCACCCACTCAGCAGAACGTGGTTTGTGAAACTCTCAAAAGTGCACGTACAATAGAAAATACAGTACAAATTTCCTAAAGTGCGAGCAAACTTCTGTAACCGTTCTTGAAGGTTAAAAATACAAGGCCATTTCATCTTTTATACAAGGACAGCCACAAGCGGATAGAGGGAAAGAAAGGAGAGCTTCTTGTGCAGTTATTGCTAAAGTCTTCTTGCCACAAAGTTCTTGGGTGCTTGTGTTCTTGCATTTCTTCACTGTCAAGTGGTTCAAGGAGTAAATTGATCGACTGCATATCAGATCTCCATAGCTATACTTCCCCTGAATCATTGTGCTTTAGATTCTTGTATTGGATTTATTGTACCTTTTTTCTTTCTTTTCAAGTTTGTAGAAACAAAGTTTGTTCAACTTTTTTGTTTATGGCAAACATAGATAATATGGTGTAACCACCTCATTTCAACATAAGGATATTTTAGTAATTTTGCATGTATTTAATTTCACTATATTATTTTATGTTAGTGGTTAATTTAGAATTAATTATTGATGCTTAGACTTATTAGTGTTAGTGGTTAAGTTAGTTGATAAGAATTAATTATAACAAGTGTCATGGATAGAATATTCATTTTGGTTAGTAGAGATTTCTTTTCCTCTTAATTTAAATTCAAATTTGGAGGAAAGAATGACAATTAGCCATGTCCACCATGATTAAATCAACCAATAGGGGCCGGCCATGTGGCACTCCAATTCAAATTTAGTTTCCCCCCAATTTTTTCCTCTACTTCGTCTCCAAGACACTTCAATTATTTTATTTTATTTCCCACCAAAATTCTAGTTCTAGGATTTGAATTCCAAGTCTATTTCCTACAAAAATCCCTCATTTTTCTTCCATTGGAGAGCAAGGATCTTGGAGCACAAGAGGAAGCTTGAGGAGGAGTCCAAGTGTTGAGGATTGTGTCCGACTAGTCTTTCTCGTGTCCAAATTCGAAGTTCTTCAAAGAGGCCACTGAAAACCTAGATAAATTTCTATTTTCTACTCAATTTATGATTAAAAACACCCATTGGATCGATTAAAACCCTCCAATAGGTGAAATTTATTTTCTATGGCTAGATCTAGGTGCTAGAAGCCCTTGTTTAGCTAGATCTATGATTTCTTCTTGTGGAATATTGTTTTGAGCCTCAAAATTAGGAGAATTATGGTTTTGGACCACCAAGTGTTTGTGTAGTGTCCAATTGTTGCTTTTGGTATCAAATTGAGTTTAGAAGTGTGTTGTCGTATCCAAAATTGGATACGGATAGGCCGTATCATGATACGACATAATACGTGTAGGTAGAATTGGTTAACTTGGGATTTATGGAATAATTAGTGTTAATTCACTTTAAATGCATTAATTTTAGCTATTCTAATTATATATATATATATATATATATATATATATATATATATATATATATATATATATATATATATATATATTAGTGTTTAACTTATTTTTGCTTGGTGTACCAAGGTGTAGAGGAGTGTATCATATGTATCATGAGTATCATGAAGGTTGTGCACAAGGTGTTTGATGAATTACCTATATTAGTGTGTGTTTTGTTATAGTTAGCGTGTGTTGTGTTTATACTAGTGTGTGAGTTGTGTGTATTGATATTCATAGTGGTGAGTATGTTAGAGAGGGGGGAAGACACATTTGTGCTGTTGTGTATGTAGTGTAGATTGTTTGGGGAGGTTTGCACTGCACAGATCTTAGTTCAGCTCAGTTGGGCGTCAGGAATGCAGTGAAGGATGGAGGCTCAGGTTGAGCACTTATGTGTGCAGTTTTAACTGCAGATTTGGTGCAGTGGAGAGGGTGCATGCATTATAACAGGGTGCTTGAGTTTAGTCCCTAATAATTGGGGGTGCAGTGTATATTATCTAGGTGTACTTAATTGTAGTGGCCAGTGAGGGGGCAGTTGGGTTACATATGGGGCTCAGGTATGTGGTGGAAATAAATATAGGAAGGGGGATTTATGTGTTGTAATTGTAAGGGTCATAGAGCAGTATTTGTACAGGTTTGAGAGGGGGGCTAGAGTATGTAGAATACAATTAGGGGTAGTTGGGTACAAGTTTGGGAAGTGGGGTGTTCATGTTATGAGTAGGTTGAGTTCAGATTTAGATGAGTGTTGGGATACGAACACTTAGTATCATATAATAGTCGAATATTGACATCCACTAATGAGAATTTAAACAATATGCATTGAGACTAGCCTGCACACCCATGGAGTATATAGAGAGGATTCTCTATACAGACGAGTGGCTGGATTATATAGAAAGAATTATGCATGTGGCCCAAATTCCTGAGAGTCAACAGATCGAGGCAGTAGGTTTCTATTTTTTGACATTGCATTCACGTGGTTCCGTATTGAGCTGAGGATCGCAGTACCGGTCTTGACTTAGGAGAGGTTTAAAGATCTCTTCATGGAAAAGTTATTTACTAGTGTGGCCCAAGGAGTTATGGAGAGTCAGTTCCATAACCTGGTGCAGGGGAGTATGTTTGTAGACGATTACGTTGCGGAGTTCAGCCATCTTAGCCGCTTCGTGGAGTATATAGTCAGGGACCCAGTAGACTGAGCCTGCAAATTCAGGAAGGGTTTGGTTAGAGATATCCGAGTACACACTACTGCGAACCGTACTGCTAATTTTGCTGACATTGTAGCACAGGCTCAGATAGCAGAGGAACTTGGACCGCATGCCCAAGAGAGACCAAGATATTTTTGGTGGTAGTAGCAGTGCGGGGCCAACAAACTGTCCCCAGATCCAGTAGAGGAGTTTCCAGCAGCAGCAGTATCATGCTCTAGCTAGAGCACCATAGCAGCATCCTTAAAGACAGAATCAGTAGGCTATTACTTGTCCCTTTTGTAAGAAGCAGGGCATGGTTGGGATGTTTGCAGGAAGAAGTTAGGTATGTGCTTGTTCTGTGGTTCGGTGGCACGTCAACTGAAGGATTGTTTGTTGGCACCAGCTTGTTCAGCTCATGGTGGTGGACCTGCTCAGAGAGTACCACTAAAGCACCTATGGCACCTGCGATACAGCCGAGGGACCTACACTTTCGACCCAGCAACAACATTTTGCTCAGCACCAACAGAGGGGTACACCTCAGGGCAGGGCGTTTGTTCTGACGATCGAGGAGACTGAGCCCATCGAAGATATTATTACAGGTTCTATTCATCTTGATTCTATTTCAGGTTTAGTATTATTTGATTCTGGTGCTACTCACAGGTTTGTATTTGTATCCTTTGTGGTAAAGCATCATATTGTAGCTTAACCTTTGGGTAGGACTTGCAAGATCATGACTGGGGGAGGTATTATCCTAGTCAGTCATGTTTGCAAGGGGCGGAGAGTTTCTTTGGGAGGCCGGATTTGAGTGCGTGCTTACTCGTAATGCTACTTCCGAGCTACGATATTGTACTCGGGATAGATTGGTTGAGTATGCACCATGCTAGTTTAGATTATCGTGGAGGTAGGATGTTGTTTTGTCCTCCAGGAGAGCAGAGTTCACGTTTGATAGAGGAGCAAAGGAATAGGGTGAAGGCATTCTCTGTGGAGCTATAATAAAGCAGAAGCAGTTGCCTTATCCCATTATAGCATAGTTTGTAGATGTTTTCCCAAAGGATTTGTCGAGATTTCTGCCAGACAGGGATATTGAATTCTCTATAAACTTGGTACAGGAGCAAAGCCAATATCGTAGCATGTCTATAGGACCAACAACAGTGAGATAGCAGAGCTAAAGAAGTAGGTGGATGAGTTGCAGGACAAGGGGTTCATCAGATCTAGTTCATCGCCTTGGGGAGCTCCGATATTATTTTTATCGAATAAGGATGGCACGGTGAGGATGTGCATCGACTACATGGATTTGAATAACCTCACTATCAAGAACAAATATCCGCTGCCATGGATTGATGACCTTTCTGACCAATTGAGCGGCACGAAGGTATTTTCTAAGATAGACTTGATGTTTGGCTACCATCAGGTGAAGGTAAAGAAGGAAGACATTCCGAAGACTGCTTTTTGGACTCGTTATGGCCAGTACGAGTTCTTGGTGATGCCATTTGGGTTTACTAATGCCCCGACGGTATTCATGAACTCGATGAACAAGGTATTCCACCAGTAACTTGACAAGTTCATGGTGGTGTTCATTGATGATATTCATATATACTCGAAGACGCCAGATGAGCACTTGAGGATTGTATTGGAGACCCTCAAGAAGGAGAAGATGTATGGGAAGCTGTAGAAGTATAAGTTTTTCCTCGACAATGTGGAGTTTATTGGACATGTTATGACAGGAGATAGTATTTCAGTGGACCCAAAGAAGATTGCAGCAGTTTAGTCGTGGGCTATACCGAGTTCAGTTATAGAGATCCGAAGCTTCTTCGGTTTGGTAGGCTATTATCTGAAGTTCGTGAAGGATTTCTCCAGGAATGTAATAGCCGATGACCAGACTTAACAGGAAGGACATAGAGTTTGTATGGACAGAGGAGTGTCAGGCTATCTATGATGAGCTGAAGAAGAGGTTTACTACAGCTCCTTTCTTGATTTTTCCATCGGGATCTGGAGGTTATCATTTACAGTGATGCTTCTGGGATGGGTTTGGGTTGTGTTCTTGAATAGAACAAGAAGTTGATTGCCTATGCTTCCAAGAAATTATGGCCACATGAGAAGAACAATCCTACCCATGTTTTGGAATTGGTGGCGGTCATATTTGCTCTAAATTTGTGAAACATTATTGTAGAAGCATAAAAAATCTCAAGGTCCTCTATGCGGCTTAGTCTTCATGCGTCAAGGAAGCAAAATGTAAATATCAAGTGACGCATAACGTCTTTGATGCATTGTCACTTCAGTAAAGTCAGAGCATTTTTTACTCTGGCAGCAATAATACTCTGAATGCCTCGATTCTGACGCTAACAGTTGGCATTAGTGCTCACATCACCGTCATAATTACTTTTGTCCGAATACAGCCGTACAGCACCATGTTTATGTAAGACAAAGCTTATCATACGTCAAAGCTCCATGCTTCTCTGGCTCCATGTATCCCAGACTCCATGTGCTTCAGGCGTCTCTGACTCCATGAGTCCCAGACTTTATGCATTTTATACGTCTCTAGCCCTATGCATCCCAGACTCCATGTGTTCCATGCGTCTCTGGCTCCATGCATACCAGACAATATGCATCCCAAGCATCAAAGACCCTTTGCGGCAGTGCTCTTCGAGCCAAAAAAATTTTATTGAAACTGAGGAGATTCTCTACAACTAAGTCCAGGCCATGTGTCAAGATGACCAAGTCACGCACACCAAGGATGAGAACCGACCATATTTTTAGCAACAACAGATCCCAACAAAGACTCTACGTGGCAACTCAAACGTGACATGCATCCACGGTTGCAACTGTATCCTATTAAGAATGGACACGTGGCATCTCCAGCATCCATGCGCGCATAGCATATGCACGCATATGCTCGTCAGCATGATGGCTATAAATAGTAGGGTTGCATACCCATAGAAGGACACATATAGGAGAGGGACTTCAAGAAAGCATATCCATTCTCTCGTCGGACCGTCAATAGAGTAAAAGAGCCGCTACAGTGCTCAATCTCCATCATCATACTCCCCAAAATCAAAAAATATTATACTTAGAGTTTTTGTTTTGGACTTCTTTATACTCTTTTGTTTGTTAAACAACAATGTTTGTTCGACTTTGGATCAATGGAAAACAAGATAATGACTCTGTTGGGGACATCATTCTCCTCTGATGGGAAGCTAGTGACGCAGTCTGATGCGACAGAGTTGGTTTCAACCCAGAAGATGCTGGAGGTATGCTTCGACCAGTAAGCTTTCGAGGAAATGGTTTCTGTGGGCAGTGCTAGTCCTTCGCCAAGGCTTGAAAAGCCTAGGAAGACCTGCAAGACTTGGGTTGCAAAGGCCAGTCTACCTCACCCAACTGCAGAGCATACACTCCCTATCTTTCTACCTGATGGTAAAGATGCACTTCATGCGTCTACCTAAGTTGTCCCGGTTTATATAGAAGCCATGTTTTAGGAGAAGATCGTACAACACCTAAACTCTGGTAGAGAAAAATACTATGATGCCAAAAGTTTAGGGTTGATGCACGGTCCATGCACCCACAGCGAGGGTCATAGAAGAAGAACCATGTGGCACCAAACTCCAGGCGTAGGAAGTTAGTTGCATGCGCCCCAGACGGTAACAGAGACTGTCTTTGATAGAATCTCATGTGGCCCTGACTCCAAGTGCCATGCTAAAAAAGACAAAAATTCAAACTTGGACTCCTCGTACTATGCGTCCATGCATGCTAAGACAAGAAAGTCTAGGATAGTACGAGCTCGCCAAGCTTGAGCCACTGCTTAGGCGGCTGACCGTCAGCTTGTGCCACTAAATGTAATATAGTCCCCTGATGAAAAGCTGTTCAAGACCGACCCATGCTTCCAGCCCGCAGCGGCACGCGAACAAGGCCAGTCTTATTAGTCTTCTACTCATGACTTGGGGCAAGTTTTTGTATGAACCCTAGGTCAGGGAGAAAAAACAACACCTAAATACCTCGGTTCTCGGCCGAAGATCCTTCTACATGCCCCCACTAAAATAATATGATGGAGGCAATACCAAACACTACTTTCTCGCAACAGGATATGTTACTGAAGAATAATAGGCATGATTGTTCTCTATATTATAAAGGGTACATCGGATCCATCAAAGTGGACTGGATGCACATGGACCCCGGTTCCTCTCTCTACATCATCCTATGTAGTCTGCTCCAAACCTTGGGAATTTTGATCCATCGGTTGGTAGCAACAATTACTACCATAAGTGGCTTCAACGCTGGCAGAAGATACCCTCTGGGAAAGATTCGTCTAAATTGTCAGATCGGTAACTTGTAAACCGAGGTCACCTGCTACATCATAGACATAGACGTATCCTACAACATCTTATTAGGATGCCCATTGATACATGAGCATATGATTGTGTCTTCGACTCTGTACCAATGCCTAAAATACATCGACAATCATGGCATCATCAAGACAGAGTTTGCCGATGTCGATCCATTTAAGGAGGTCAAATCATATTATTCTAAAATGATCCTGTACAAGAAAATCCATCAGGACGATGACAGTAATGATGTTGATGATGAAGCAGAAGTTGGCACAACACTAGAACAACCCTTGAGGGTCTATCTCAAGGGACGTGCCGCTAACACGACCCCTCCCCTTGTGGTGAAACTCCACAAGAAGGTGCCAGAACCTTTAGTCATTCGCCTACGAAGATTGAGCCGACCGCCTGAAGAAGATCCAGCACCCATTCTGGAACCCTTGGTCGTGAAACTTCGCAGGAAACCTCCAAAGTTGTCACTTTCACTAGAAGCAGATCTCAAGGGAGATAGACTGGGAGAATACATAGTTGCTTATGCTGACGTTCCTTTCCTATATGATGTAATCTCTTTACAAAAGATACCTTACTTCATTAATAAAAGGTAATCTTTGAACTATTCTGATGTTGCACATTTAAGTATATTATATTCGGTATAGGTCTATAACTAGATACGCAGATGACAACCACCTATGTAGTGAATAAAATTCTCCCTAGTCAAAACTCCTACTTTATGGTTCCAGAAAGGAGGAGGGAAGACAAACCCATCATCTTCGGCAGAGTAGAAGGTCCCCAGTGCTTTATCCCAGAGGGGCAAGAACCGGAACCTAAAGGGAGAAGAATGAAACTATACTACTTCAGGTCACAAACCAAGCGTATTATCCAGAACATGAGTTATGATCTTAGAAGCAACCAAGGCCTGAATTATGCTAAAGGTCGACGGTTGTCTTAGCATCACTCCATGCCTGCAGGCAAGCCTGAGAAATACTATCAGAAAACTCGGCATGGTTTAGGGTAAATTACACCTCCATCAACTCCCGAAGACTCGGACTAAGAGGGCAAATTATATTCTCACTGTTCGTAATCCTCCGCCTTGGATTCTGATACGAGTATCGGTGAGATCTTCAAACAATATTGTTTGTCTATATGGCGTCAGCACAACCTGAGGAAGACAACGATGACTTACCGGAACTCTTTGAAGTAGAACCTTGGGCCCAATGCTTCAACTCGCAATGGGAGTTACGGTTCGAACAAAAAGAACCTTCCACTGAGGACAAAGTCGTACAAGTCGATCTGGGTGATGAATTTGCCCCTAAACCTATCTTCATCAGCAAAAGTATATCCAGTAAAGATCACGAATCCCATCTACAACTCGTAAGAGAATATATCGATGTTTTGCCTGAAGCTATAAAGATATGCCAGGATTGGACCCCTAGATCGCGGTCCACAAACTCAACATCTTGTCAAATGCTAAACCGGTAAAGCAGCATCAACTTTGGTTCTGTTCGAACATCATAAATGTTATTAAAGCTGAAGTAAACAAACTGATAGCCAGTGCCTTCATCCGTGAGGAACAATATCCGGATTAGGTAGCCAATATCGTTCCTATCATCATAAAGAATGAATAGATCTGAATCTACATAGAATTTTGTGATATAAATATGGCACGCCAAAAGGATGAGTTTACCTTACTAATCATGGAAATAATGATCGATAACACGTGTGGCTTCGAGCGTATGTCCTTCATGGATGGATTTTTGGGTTATAACCAAATCAAGATGTTTCCAGACGACGAAAAGCATACATCATTTCGGACGACAATAGGAGTATATTGTTACATAGTTATTCCATTTGATTTAAAGAATACGGATGTTATATACCAGCGAACTATGAGCACCATCTTTTATGAACATTTGCGTAAGACAGTCGAGTGTTATGTCGATGACATCGCCGTCAAAAGTCGCTTCCAAGACGACCATCTTCATGATCTGAAGACAGTCTTCGACCTGATGCGTGCGCATCATCTCAAGATGAACCCAACCAAACCTTTCCTGGGATTCTCTAGTGGCAAATTCTTGGATTTTATCATAACTTCAAAGGGTATCCGCATAGACCCTGATAAGACTAAAGTAATCCTTAAAATGCATCCGCCAAAGACCCTTAGAGAACTCCACGGCCGTCAAGGAAAATTGGCATACAACAGTAGGTTCATATCAAAGATCTATGGATATTGTCAGCCATTCAGTCTGCTCATGAAGAAGGGAGTATCTTTCATTTGGACGGAAGAATGCTAGCAAGCATTCAACGACATCACGAAGTATCTCTCGACCCCCCCAGGTGTTTGTGGCCCAAGTTATGGGAAAACCCTTTCTGCTTTATTTACGCATGATGGATCACTCCCTCGGTGCTCTAATAGCCTAGAAGAGTGATACAGGCCACGAGCAGGCCATCTATTACCTCAGCAGAATGATGATCGGCACAAAGCACATGCACAATCCAGTTGAGAAGGAGTGCCTCGCTCTAGTCTTTGCTATTCAGAAAACCCAACATTATATGGCTGGACAAATGATCCATGTAATCTCACAAGTTAATCCTCCCAGGGTTCTCATGACCAAACCCGGGGCACTCAATTCTAGCTTGGCTATGTGGGCGATACTACTGTCACCATACGACATGGTATTTATTCCGTAGAAAGCGGTCAAGGGCCAAGCATTGGCCGACTTCCTGGCTGCCCACCCGGAGCCAAAAAACTTTATAGCTTTAAGATGAGATCCCATACGAAGTACTAGACTCCAATATAATGATAGGAGAGGCCATTTGGTGAAGTTCTTCGATGGCACTTCAAGAATAGGGCCCAAAGGCAATATTGTCACTAGAGTCAGGATAGTACTGATTTTCCCCGACGATTTGGTTATCCACTGTGCTTACTCTCTCATAGAGTCGTGCTCCAACAATGTAGCAGAGTACAACGCTATCATTATTAGGCTCCAACTCGTTAAACAAGTGGGAGTAGACCACTTAGAAGCCTACGAGGACTCTAAACTGATGGTCACTCAGGTTTAGGGCGAGTACGAAGTCCGGCATGAGGATTTAATCACTTATCACCAAGCCTTACTAAGTATAATCTTTACCTTTTATGGGTTCTTCATAAAGACATGCCCCAACTATAAAACATCGAGGCTGAACCCCTGGCCGGCCTTGCCGCTTTGTTGGTCGTCCCATTCAACACTCACTAGTTGATCATTGTGGTCAGCCAAGAACTAGTATGTCCAAAAAACAACCTCTGTATGTGTCTAAGTTACTCAATGGAGGTAGACACTGGCACCCAAGACTGGAGACTCCCTTTCATAGACTATGCGGTCAATAGAATTCTACCCAAAGACCCGAAGGAAGGCACTTCTATCAGGAGACGTACCCTCCGGTTCTATTACGATACGGCTACTAAAATGTTGTATCCCTCCGGTTCTATTATGATACGGCTACTAAAATGTTGTATCGTCATTCCTATGATGGGCTTTTCCTACAATGCCTATCGAAAGTAGAGGCAAAGCAAGCACTCTGTGAAGCTCACAATGGTGTTTGCGGCGCACATCAACCTGGTCCGAAGCTACATGATCATCTTTGAAGAATAGGTTATTATTGGACGACAATGGTAGCAAATGCCGTCGACTACGTAAGGAAATGCAGGATGTGCCAAATCTATGCAGACTTTATCTACCAGTCCCCATAATTCCTAGACCGAACGGTAGCATCTTGTTCATTCGAAGCATGAGGAATGGACATTATTTGACCGATTAGTCCACCTTTGTCTAAGGGACATCGGTTTATCTTGGCTATCTCGGACTACTTTTCCATGTGGGCAGAAGTCGTACAACTCACTAAAGTAAATACGTCAAACATCACATTGTATACTGATTCAGACTACCTTGGAGGATTAGCCACGATAATGGTCCACAGTTCGCAAGTCACGCTTTCTACTAGTTTTGAGATAAAAACTGAATTCAGATGTAGCTTTAATGGCCTACAACCCAGACGCTAATGGTCTGGTAGAATAATTTAATAAGACCATCATAAAGCTCCTCAAGAAGTCTGTGTCATTCAACAAGCACTACTGGAATAAGAAGTTGCCGAATGTCTCTGGGCCTATCGTACAACGGTCTAAACACCGACCGGAGTACACCTTTCTCTCTAGTCTACGAAAGCAAGGTTGTTCTCCCTCTAGAGGTCCAAATACCCTCACCCCGAGTGGCCCTCATCGACCACTTGACAGACAACAACGACCACTGTCAACGGTTGCAAGAGTTGGAAGCGCTCGACGAGAAGCGTCTGTTAGCTCTACAATATATTGAGTTGTACCAAGCACGCCTCTCGGGAGCTTTCAAAAAATGAGTCAAAGAAAGAACTTTCAAAGTGGGTGATCTCGTCTTGTCAATGAGAAGACTGATGGTTATGACACACAAGACGATCGACAAATTTTAAGCCAAATGGGAAGGCCCTTTCATCGTGGAATCAGTATACTCCAACGGTGCCTACCGGCTTGTAAAACCTAATAGAGACTTGCTCATGATGTCGATCAATGGCAAGTTCATCAAAAGATATTATATCTAAGAAAGACTAGTATCCCCCTCATCCCTAATGAGTGCCTATGCACAGCATTTACCTCTTTCCTACAAGAAATTGTAAAAGCCATTATCGGTATTCAGAAGTCCTGAATATGCAACAGATAGTGGATCTTCAAAAGCTCCCCAGTGGAGCAACTCTCAGGTCTACCTACACTCTCAGGTAGACCACTCAAAAGTCAGTTCTCTTGGGTATTAGTTCATGTCTATATCACCTCTGAACTTTGGTCCTAACACTTTCTCCAATAGGATTTGCCATGTCCATATTACCTCCGAGCAAACCTTCTGGTTTTGACTATTGACTGTCACGTCCATCATACCTCTAATATTGATCCTCATCCAAGTTTATCATCCGTACGCTAGCGATGATAAAGTGTACAAAATCTACATGTGTATATCACCTCTGATAGGGTTTATTTTAAACTTATTACTTGCACCCAAGTACGCAAGAAGTAATAGGTCCACCAAAGATCCCCCAGTGGGATATCCTTGATAACTACGGTATCGTACTACGTCCATATTACCTCTGGTACAATATCCAAAATTCACTCATAACTACAACAAAAAGAGAAGCTTTTATTTCTTTTGCATAAAGAGAGAAAACTATATTTTATGATTTACAGATAACTCAATCAAAATCTAGCAATAAAAAGAAGAGAAAAAAGAAACCACCGATGCTACTGATCAGAACACAGCTCTTCTATTCGCCTTCAAAGCCAGGCAATGTTTTTATCTAAGTGTGCCTTGGCACGGTGCTTGACTTCTCTAGTTATGGCCTCGGGATCCTCATAACGAGTATAAGCCTTGTGTTTGTCTTCCAGCTTCTGCAAGGTGGCTTCAACATAAACAAACTTTTTGGTTGTTTTGCTTGACTGGATAAGGATGGCTTCCTCCTCTTGCTGGGATCCCCAGAGATTATTCCCCAACGTATCAAGATGGACCTGGATCTTTCTGATCTCCTCTGTTACCTCAGCTTCCTCCTGGGTCAGGGTATTTTGCCTCATGAGATAACTCTCCTTGAGACCATTCAACCTGTCATGCTTCATGTGCAGACCCTAGATGTCAAGCTACAAGCCCTCCTCGGATGAAGCATAAAAGGTCTTTTCCATCTCTATGGCCTCGAGAAGCTGACCATACTCATAGGATACCAATCTTCCGATGTTTGCTTGTTGGTACTGCTGTAATTCCTTCAAACACTACTCCATATCGATCACCTTCTGGCCTAGGAGGTCATAAGTCTGTTCAAATCCAGGAAGGGTCCTTAGAGACTCGACATGGCCCATAGAAAAGTATTTTGCCCAGGCAAAGGAGTTTTATTCCAATAGTACACTCTCAACCCCTTGTTTGAGAAAGATGTAAAAGCTCCGTAGGGAGATTCGAACAGTTTCGTCAATCTCCTTAAGGGTACCCGGAGTTAAAGGAGGCGGGGCAGAAGAAGTAGTCACGGGCACGACGGGTTGCACAATGGTGCCTGACGGCCCAAGAGGCGAGGCAGTAGCAGAAGGGCGACTAGAGACCTTGTTGGCAACTAAGTCCTTTATGGTCGTAAGAAGTGTCTTGTCACCCGGTAGCCTAGCAACAGACAGCTAGGAAGCACCGTAACCAGGAACAGGAGTACCAAGGCACCCTATAGTTTCAGCACTCGCATGTATAACAATGTCAAATTGTACAATAGTGGCTTGGGAGGATGGTTCAGCCATCGCTGCTTCGAAATTATCTAGAACAGATTCATCGGGATGACCCATAGCGTCAACACCCAAAGAAACCCCAGAAGCAGATGGCTCAATAGCACAAAGCAGCGGATCAACCATTACACCAGATGTACCAACCTCAAAGACCAGTTTCGTGCCCGTCTTAGCGGAAGATCTTTCAGAGGATTCTCCAACCGCGAAAGGATGTGGGTCTGATACACGTCTGGTCCTAACGAGTTCATGTCCCTCTTCTTCCGCCTTACCCTCTTCAGCCGCCACGTTGAATAGTTGGATGGGTAGAGGGAAGCCTACCAAATGAGAACAACCAGTGATTAACTTCACCCATTGAAAGATAAAGCCAAAAAATATCATCCCTTGTAAATTTATGAAATAACATACCAGAGGGAGGCAGCGTAAGTCGTGGATTATCCAGTGCCATCAGACCTTTCCAATGACATCCAGATCATCCACCGAGATGTTCAAAGTAGCATATTCCACTACTGACCCCTCTGGGGCATGTCCGCCCGAACCCACAGAAATAGGCTCTTCAGTGGCAGCCTCGGATCCAGGAGACATCGTCTCTTTGTCAACTTCCGTGTAGGAGATCATCACAGTGGTAGACCGTCGAGGATGATCTCTTCTTCCCAGTGTCTGCAAGTCAAACAGACCAGAAGAAAAAGTTTCATGGAGAGAAAACATAAGAATCAAGTCAAGAGATTTTATGGATACCGCCATAGCATGTAAAGTGGGGTCTTGTTCAGAAACTACCAGCGCAAGGGTTTCTACCTCCTTTTTGACGATGACCTCAGTAGAAGGACCAAATTCTTTTACAAGTTCCATCTCAGGAATCGCTTCAACTTGTGCCTGCTTAGAGTGGAGAGGGTGGTAAGCCACAGCGACCTTGGGCTCAGGAGCAGGAGGGTCATCAAAAAGAGTCTCCTCCTCAGACGTCAGGTTCGAGTCAACTAGCAAAGGCCGAGCTACACCTTTGCCCAAACTCAACAAGTGTACCTGTGGCAGCGTAATACCTCCACGCCCGAGCCACATCTAGAAGACTACCACAATACCCAAGGGAAGCATTAGGAGTATCCAGTAGGAATTTGTTGTACCCAAATTGACAGGCAAACCAGCAAGGTAAATAAGGATTTTGATACACCAAGTGAGAGGGGCGGATAGCAAAGAGCCAGCAGTAAAGTTTTGTCGACAACGGACGATCAGCAGCCCCATTGTCTCGAGGAGTAGCACTCCTTTTGCCCTCAGTAAACTCAGGGACAGTTGTGAAGAACGTCCAACCATTCAAGTGGGCAAGCTCCCTCCTACAGGAGGGCACATCCTCATTCTGTAATTTATTCCCCGATAGCGATAGACAATGGCATCTCCCTCCAATATCCCTTCTTGTGTACCAGGGCGCATCAAGGACCGATGGTGCAATAGAATCCAACCCATTAGATAGTGATAGGGTAACTCTACACTATTGAACTCTCTAACTCTTTTGTGATACTTTACCTTTGTGGCAAAATATCGAAGACTATGGTGGATGCAGTAGACTATTACAGGTAGTAACGCAAGTGGGTAGCCAAAGCTAGCCGCATAGCCGGAAGGATGAGGTTACAACTAATTCTCTAGATTGAGCCTGAACCCCCTGCGTCCACGCAGCTATGTAGCCAAATCATCAGGTATTCTGCTAGCAGTGCCTTATCAAACAGCGCATGGGTATCCATAAGAAAATAGCTCAATTCCTCGCCTTTGATAAATGATTCACGATATCTCTGGATCAAAGCCACGATAACTGTTTGGGATTGTAGCCCCGGAACATAAACCTCGTTCGACCTAGGCTCCTCCGGGAAAAGATAGTGCGTCCAAATGGTGATATATGGGATAGGGCCTTCGAAAGATTTGTCCTCCTTATACATTCTCTGACAGATGCTATGATGACACAACAACTCTTTATATACGACTAGGAACTCCGGATTCTCCTTTTTGAGGCCCCCTAGTTTGTCATTACTCAGGGTATATTCCTCGTAGGGTACTTTGCCCTAGGGAAGCCTCGATATTGAGTGCATCTCATAAAAAGCTAACCCCATCTCACCGTCAGGCATAAAGAAAGTCCCCGTATGGCAGTTGTACATCTCCATCAGGATGATCAGAGGCAACGGTTCATCTCTCGAACATAAAAGGTGCCCCTCATAGCGAAGAATAAACCAGCACCCTTAAGCTCCTACTCGTAGCACTTCAGCACCTATTTGGTCAAGCAACACCACGAAGGAATGTAATGGGCCCAGTCAAGAGTTCGTAATTAACCAGGCAGATACTTTCCTTTCTTGGCAACTTGATGAAGGAACATATCTGCAGCATAAGCATCGAGGTTTGGCCCCAAGTCACTCCTGACGACACCAGGCGCCAGTCCGAGAGAAGAATAAGAGGGTGACTCCTTATGGTAGAAGAAAGCCCTATTTCTTTGGCCAGCCCAGGTCGGATCTTACCTGTAAGATTCCCCCATTGTTTAGGAGTCAAGTTCTAGTCTATCTTCCTCTGTCCCATTACTATACGGAAGTCCGACAGCGGCATATGACGTTCAAAAGTGTCCATAGACACCTCTGTCCTACGATGGGTGAAGTTTCAGTTCTTCTTTGACTTCCCTAAGTCAAAAAAAGATATGGTTATTGCATCCGAAAAAGGAATTATGGTTTTTTGAAATAATAATCATGTCCAACAACGGCCTTCCCTTAGTTCATTTGACTTAGGAGATAAAAATCGCTCTGGTAGTGATCAGCTTTGGCCTTTCGATAGGAAACCCCTATCCAATTGGCTTTGTATAGTTGTAGATAGGTCTTTGAAGTTCATACTCAATGGGACCCCCTCAAGGTTAAGAACTAACTCACCAGAAGGAATAGTAGGCAAGTTCACTGCAAAGCAGAAAAGAAATGCAATTAGAATAGTTGTCAAAATATCACAATAGAGGCTATGCGCATCACAGATTCTCCATGCGTCAGGATTCAACCTGTGCATGATAGATCATCACATGACGAGCCTTCACCCATGATATAAGCCATGGTCTGTGCATGACAGGTCTGTGCATTAGAGGCTTTCACCAATGCGACAGACTGTTTGAAAAGTCTGTGCATGTTTCTCATTCATGCAGCAAAACTATATGAAATGGCCGCGCATATCTCCTCATCTATACGATGATACATGGTAAGGGTGTCTCTGTATTTTAATGTATCATCATCCCAAGAGGGAACCCAGCCTAAGATGGGCTTATGTACCTCAGAGGGAATATTAGGGAGGTCGGACTCGACGGCGGGGGCCTTCCCTTTCCCCCTTTCTCTTGGCAGACGTGGACTCGGTGGAGGGACCCTTGCCCTTGGCGGTCGTGGAAGAAGAGGGAGCTCTGGAGGTCATGGCAGTCGTCGATGAAGGAAGGAACGACAACAACAGTAGAAGGAATATAGAAAATAAATTAAAAGACTTTCTCTCTCTGAGCTCTCCTCCTTTTATAGATGAGAGCACCTTAGAACCCGAGCTGCCTCAGTCTACGTAGAAACCTAGGATAAGAATGACACTTGGGTTCTTGATCCTCTATCATCAATAAATGAACCATTACCTCGATAAACGTGTATAAAGATGGCTCAGAATCCCAAGAGATTCGTTCAAAGATCGAGCCAAATCTTGGTATTTAATACAGATTTAACAACATGGAAGACCGATTCATGCGACAGTCATCGCATGCGACAAGCCACCCGGAAAGCTAAAAAATCTTTATGCGACAGAGAGCCTATATATTCTCTTCCCATGTTTCTTATTCAAAGTGTCACGACCCGCACCCGGTTTAGGGGCACGAGAGCGTGGGTACGTCCAGCCTACGCCGCAGCATCGGCGGTAGAACGCTGTCTAGGTCAAGTACTATCTAAACAATCTCACGCTAGTATCCAACTCCATAAGGAGACGTGGATATCAAAAATAAATCTAGAAATACTCAATCACAACTACAGCACGATAGGAAATGAAGAAATAAAAGAATACAACACAAGTCTAATGACACAATAAGCATACCTGCAATCAGTAACATCCAATCCCCCAAGTGTGTTGGAAACCAGTCTACTAAGGTCACAGTCTAGAAAAATATTTTCCAGTCAGGAAGGAGCAAAGTACATCTCTAAATAGCAGTTCTATATAAATGACATAAACTATGTAGCAGTTCTAGATGGAAACATACCAGATGCTTGTAAAAGTACGAGAAAGGTACAATGAGAGAAATACTGGAAATACTGTAAGTAAATGCAGGAAAAGAAACAATATGTCCATGAGCAAGAACCTATGACTACGTGTGTGAGTACTAGCTTTAACATATGATCGGCTTGGGATCTTGATCAGGCTGGTTACATGTGATTAGCTATGATTCACGAAGGTCAGGCTAACCGTAGGTTAGCTATGATGCATGTAGAGGTCAGACTAATCACACGTAACAGCTATGAGGCACTGAGATGGTCAGGCCGCACCCGACGTGAGACGCGGGGTGAGCTATGATGCATGAAAAGTTGGGTATGATCACATATCTATACTAAAATACTCCCCACCCCCGACTGGTATAGTAGATCCAATCATGGTACGCTATGGCACTAGATTCCCTAGGAAGGTAGCAAATCTCCCCGGGAATCAGTGTCTGTACATGCACAAGATAACAAGGAAAACAAGTCTCGTACAAGCTACACCATGAATAAGGAATAACATCTCATGACGAGATCCGTGTATACCAATCCGTGTAACCAGCGTGTCAAGAACATGGATATTTACACTAGATACAGTTAACATAGGAAATATCATAAATTAGAAACTAATCAGAGAATGTACTCGCCTTGGGTCCTTAGCTGGTAATGTCAATGTCCTGTCCCAGAGTACCGTCTGGAGGAACCAACAGTCCTAAAAATATTTCAAATACAACATTGGCATCAGATGCTATACTACACACACAATCAAATACCTAACTCAGGGCTATGCCTGGCATAGAACTCAGTCAACTAGGGTCATCTAGTTAGACAGACATCTATAACATATTATACCTATTTAACTAACATTAACACCTACAATATTACTTGCACCAAAAATAAATACATATACAATATATATGTACCTTTTAATTCATGTATAATATATATATATATATAGGTTGAACAATATATTTACCCTATATATTAATTTTATATATTAAAATATGCTAAGTAGGTATACAAAATACATGTATATACATTTACAAGTTATTTTAAAATATACTAAGTATGTATACAAAAGCATAAATATACATATACCAATAATTAAATTAATACACTTACGAGTTATACTATCATATATACACATATATATATAAGTGTTTATACATTAAATAGATTTATGTACTGTATATATATAGGTGACAAAATATACAGGTGTTATTTCTTATACATATATATATACACTAATGAAATGTACTTATACTATATATGTATTCAAATACATATATATATATAAACCAAAATACCAAAACAAGTATATATATATATCTAAATAAATGTGCATATTTATTTATATACCAAATTAATAATTACCTACATATACAAAATACAGATATACATATATACCAATTTAACAATAATATATATATATATATATATATATATATATACTAAAATACGTATTTATATATATATGCATATGCCAATTATATGTAAACTATACCTTACATTGATTTATATACACTGTACACCATTCATTAATTACAAATGTTCTCTATTCATTATGTACATTACTATACATTATATAAACTACACATATACATGTATTACAGGGAAAGGAAAAAGAGGAGGAGGAGCTTACTGTGATGGGGTCGGAGTCTCGCCGGAGGGAGAGCTGGCCGGCGGGGGAGTAATGGTGGTGGTGTTATATGATGAAGATGGAGGTGGTGGTGTTGATGTAGAGAGCAGCGGCCGCCGGGGTAGTGCAGGGTCTGCAGGCCGGAGCAATGGCCGGGGAGGAGGTTGAAGAGCAGAGGGAGCGGGGTCGCCGGACTGAGGAGGCCGGGCGAATGCTGCAGCAGGAGGTGGTCGGCTTGCTTGGTTGGCCACCGGGGAGTCGTAGCCGGAGGACAGCAACTGGAGTAGCGCAGCGGAAGGAGGCCGGAGGTCGGGCAATGGAGGATCAGAGGTGCCGATGGGGGTGGTGCTGGATCGATGGTGGTGGTGATCGGTGGAGAAACGGGAGAGAGGAGGATCAGCAAGGCGGAGGAAGGAAGAGCTCGCCACCGGAGTTGTTGGACTCGACTGGGGAGGTCGGGTGGATGGGAGGAGTACGGTGGGGAGTTGGCTGCCGGAATGCAGTGGGGGTGGACTCCGTCGAGACGAGGCGGCGGAGCCTGAACAGAGGCCAGGGTCGGCTGTCGGAGTATAGGCCGGAGTCGAAGGGGGTCGCCGGACGCTGAGCAGCGGGGTGGCGAAGGAGCAGCGGCTCGACGGGAAGAGGGCCGTCGGAGTCGAGCGTCGCCGGGCGCGGAGGAGATTGTAGGTGGAGGGAGAATGATGGGAGGAAGAGCAGTCGGAGGACAGCAGCGGTCCGCCGGATGGAGAAGGCCGCCGGGGGTGAACAGTGGTGATGGGGGATGAATAGTATTCCCCCCCTCTTTAATTCAAATGAAGAATTTCAATAAAAGAAGAAGGAGAAGGAGAAAAAGAATAAGAAAAGAGAAGAAGAAGAGAAAGAAAAATAAGAAACGGGGGCTACGGTTTGGGGAAGCTTGGGGGTGTGTTTCCCTAGGTTAAATTTTTGGGATTAGGGCTTGATAGTACATTAAATAGTAAGAGGGTGTTAAATCAAGGGTTGTGATTGACCCCCTTTAAATGAGGGGTCCAGATTGGACATGGAGAATTTCTTCATGTGGGTGAGGGTGAGAGATTTAATTAAATTATTATTAGGCTCCCTCATTGTTTTAAACAATGGGGTGTTGACACAAAATGCCAATTTGCAAATTAGCCCCCTTAAATTTGGGTATTTGCACAAACACATAAAATGATGAAAATTTGGCAGGCAATTCGGGGTCCGGTGTTTTGTAGGGTCAGGGGCGCTGTATGATCGGTATGGGCTCAATTTTCAGGGCACTGGAATTAAATTGGAATTTACGGAATCAGATAAAATGGTATCCTCAAATTAAATAGAAATAAATGCAAGTTGTGTTCAACAATTAATTAGGAGTACATGGGACCAAAATCAGGTCAGGTCATCAATACCAATATTGGAGAAGACTCAGAACAGGATATTACCCTAATTTGGGTCGCACGAAAAATAGGCCGAGATTGTCTCCAATTTAAATTGGAACGCACAACGATGCAAAATAGGGATTTATTAAATAAACGTCCATGACGATTTTTGTGCGGCTAGAAATAATGCACAGAGAGCATAATTATAAGTTGCAAAAATAGCAAAATGGAAGGCGGGCATGTCTAGGGCAAGATTGTGAAATTTGTTGGAAGACAAAAGTCTGGATAGTGCTCCAAATATCGAAGCAAAGGCAATGCGCAATAATTAATTAAAATACAGTAATTAATTACAACTCCAAGAATTAAATTCTAAATAAATAGTTAAATACAAAATTTCCACAATTCCGACAGGTGCTCATCTACTGGGCTTCTGGGTCAAGTCTACCATCATAAACACAATGAACACTATATATAATATAATATATTAAAGTACACATCACACAGTTATTTAATTTAAATATATACTATTCATGCAATTAATTAATTATAACTACAATAATATTAAATATTGTAAAAAGTCGAAAATACCCCTGTTTTCAGAATGTGGTAGTGACAAGTCTACCCACCTTAAAAGAATTTCGTCCTCGAAATTTAAAATCCTCATAGTAGTGTTTACTCATACACATTATTATTTTCCATAAATAGTGAAATTCAACAATCCACAAAATCCTGAAATTATCCACCTTGTCGTTTCGCAATTTTCAAAAATTTTGAAATTACCGTATTCTTGCAATATCCTCGAAAATAAAAAATCAGTTTCCATTTCCTCATAATTCCCACGAATAAAAAAAAAATTTATACTCGGAATTTGATATCTGTTCCTCAAATTGAATTTCAATCAATGTATCGATTCTCGTCCCAATTAGTCTGAATTCCAACAATAATCCATCAATGATCTGATTCTTCAGTTTCTTTTTCCTCAAAATACTTAATAATGCGACACTTATGGATCCTTCAAATGTAACGTCCGCAATATAAAATTTTAAATTACTATATTGCAATCAAATAGATAAAATGATAATCTCTCAAATTTCTCAAATTTTTAATAATCAATTTAATCATATCAAGACCTCCTTAAAATTAATAAATCCTTAAATTTTTGGCTCTGTGAATTTCTTAATTCTCCATTTAAGTTAATGTTTGTCCTCGAATTTCAATCATACCTCGATTTTCATAAAATCAATGATCCATCAACTCCGTTATAACAACCCCTTAATTCTTTATTTAAATTAATGCTCATCCACAAATTTAATCCTCTTGTCTCTTTTTGTCAGTCATAACCTCGTCATAGATCTTTGCTATGGTCAAAACCCTAATGATCATGGTTTAAGAAAACTCTTCCTACAGCCATGCAATTTAAGAAAAATATATAGGTCATGTATCTTTTGTCATGGTATTTCAGTCTCTGTTAGGGTGCACTACTAGCTATATTCTAACAAGAAAATCATGAATACGAACTACAGCACTAGGGAAATCAATCATTCAAGAGACGGGAACATTAGGAAAAAGAACCTGCTACCATATTACTTGTAGTATCTAATATCTCTAACAAACACTTAACTCTAGCACATTCACTAACTAATTCCTATTCATGTACACTGGTACCCATATCAACTACTCATTAATCCACAAAATCCATGAATACATCCGTATTGCACACACATGTTTATTAATACCAAAATCTGATGCCAAGAACCTCTAATATAACCATGATTCAATAATGCATCCAAGTTGATACCTCTATCTCTTTAGTACCATACCCTCTGTCAGTTCCCGTTCCTACTACAATTGTCCATACTATTTGTTCTCATCACTCCAGTGCACACCAAGTGTGACACCATATTAAGTACTGTTCTTTCCAATATATCTTTAGATGGACACCCAAGTCAGTCTGCGGTGCCATCTCAATCCTGCTCAAGTTATCAGATCCTTACACATGTATATCATCTACTCATATATTAATATTCATATCTCTCATCTACCATAAAATTAATCCTCAAACTAATCGTCAAGGTTTAACTTCTCGATCAACTTAAAATAAAATGCATATACCTCCTCAAAATCAGATACTCCACATCGAAATAAATTTAATCACTTCTAAAATCTTTGTAGCCTTAACTATGTTTATTGAATCAAATTTAAATCCTTAATATTTTAACAACATCAAATCTCAACTCCCTAAAAATTCTGAAAATTTAAAATTCATTTCCACTCTTTAATTTATAAATCCACAAATTACATATAAGTGCTCACGGTCTCCGATACTCGAGGTGCACTCAATACCTCTATTGCCTACAACTGCCAACTGGGTACTAAAATTGTACTGCCTGAATCACTTGCACCATTATCTCCATTGATTCAAAGTTATCATCACCTGTAATTTCTTTCATGATTTTCAATTTATGTCAACTGGTATATCATTTAATTATCTTCCCCCAGAGTGCTCACTATTATTAACGTTATTCTCGACTAATCCTCGATATAGAATCATTAGCACTCTTGGTATTATATCACTAGTTTCATTAATGCATCATCTCATCAATGCTCATTATAACTCATGATTACATGTATCTTCTATAATACTCATGTTTCTTCACCCTCGTGGGCATGTATATGGTTCTTCATCTTGATTGATGTATAGGTATTTCTCTTTAACCTTTTTCAGCCTGTTACACTAATCTTTGATACGCCTCACCATTTTTATTATCAATTCCGATATTCTCTACTCATGACACCTCATTAACTCTTTATACGTATATATTTCCTTACCTTTAACACTTTCGATATCAATCATCAAATTGAACATCATGCTCCATAAATCCTTAACACAATTCCTGGATACTTAATCGTTTACATAGATCACTCAATTACATAATCATGATTATCCAGGACGGGTAATTGGCTCTGACACTAACTCTGAGAACTATCACTGATACTCTATACTCTCCTTAACTCTCAGTCTCTAATGACCTTATCCTAGAACCATTGTTACAAGGTACTATGCTATGGGTTAATTCTAGATCAAGGCCTACTGCTCACATGTCCAACTAGGAAACACTTACAAACTCACAAGCAACACTCAGTCAATACTAATACTCAAGACACAGACATAATCACAAGTCACTAATTATCATACTAACAAGGGATCCTCAAAGGAAATAAGCTCAAAAGGAACTGGATCAAGGACGGAAGGTATCTTTACTGCTAGTAAAGAAAAGAAGCGATGGAATAAAGTCCTGGAATAACAGAAATAGATAAGTCTTGAGATGATACTTTAAGAACCAATTTAAGATACAACCTGATAATCATACACGTCTGCCAGAAATCATGACACACAGAATCCTCGCCACGCCAGTAAGCATAGATGCGATGAACGACAGGTTCCGTAACTAAGGTATGCAACCCTATAATCATGTCATCTAGAATACTCGCCACGCCAACCGGTATGGCTGCGAGAACTCTAAATCTCATAACTAAAGTATGTACATCCAAGTTAGGTTCCTACGTTCTCGTCACGACAGCTAATATGGCTGCGATAAACTCTAGGTTCCATAACCAAAGTAGACATTTTTACCTTTCTCACTGTCCTCATCAATATATGTCATCAGATGATACCGTAAGTTTTAGTCCGTAAAATTTATCTCAATTTGAAATCAACTCAACAACGATACCAGGAATTAAAGTTAACAACTGGTCAACAAGAATCAAACTCAACAATGATACCAAGAATTTTAATTTAATAACTGATCACAAGGATCAAGTTCAGTAACAACAAGCGAGAGTGGATGGGAACAAGGAAAAGATTTAAATTGGAAAATATAATAAGATTCTCAAGGGGTCGTCCCAGGAATCTCTCAAGAATTTGTGATTGAGTATTCTCTCTCATCCCATTATCCTATGTCCTATATTCAATAGCAGGCACGTAGTAGTACAACTATGACGTCGCACTATTACGACATCGCACAACTAGCGAAGTCAGACCTGCATGGGCCACCACTAAAAACGTGTCACGACCCGCACCCGGTTTAGGGGCACGAGAGCGTGGGTACGTCCAGCCTACGCCGCAGCATCGGCGGTAGAACGCTGTCTAGGTCAAGTACTATCTAAACAATCTCACGCTAGTATCCAACTCCATAAGGAGATGTGGATATCAAAAATAAATCTAGAAATACTCAATCACAACTACAGCACGATAGGAAATGAAGAAATAAAAGAATACAACACAAGTCTAATGACACAATAAGCATACCTGCAATCAGTAACATCCAATCCCCCAAGTGTGTTGGAAACCAGTCTACTAAGGTCACAGTCTGGAAAAATATTTTCCAGTCAGGAAGGAGCAAAGTACATCTCTAAATAGCAGTTCTAAATAAATAACATAAACTATGTAGCAGTTCTAGATGGAAATATACCAGATGCATGTAGAAGTACGAGAAAGGTACAATGAGAGAAATACTGGAAATACTGTAAGTAAATGCAGGAAAAGAAACAATATGTCCATGAGCAAGAACCTATGACTAAGTGTGTGAGTACTAGCTTTAACATGTGATCGGCTTGGGATCTTGATCAGGCTGGTTACATGTGATTAGCTATGATTCACGAAGGTCAGGCTAACCGTAGGTTAGCTATGATGCATGTAGAGGTCAGGCTAATCACACGTAACAGCTATGAGGCACTGAGATGGTCAGGCCGCACCCGACGTGAGACGCGGGGTGAGCTATGATGCATGAAAAGTTGGGTATGATCACATATCTATACTAAAATACTCCCCACCCCCGACTGGTATAGTAGATCCAATCATGGTACACTATGGCACTAGATTCCCTAGGAAGGTAGCAAATCTCCCCGGGAATCAGTGTTTGTACATGCACAAGATAACAAGGAAAACAAGTCTCGTATAAGCTACACCATGAATAAGGAATAACATCTCATGACGAGATCCGTGTATACCAATCCGTGTAACCAGTGTGTCAAGAACATGGATATTTACACTAGATACAGTTAACATAGGAAATATCATAAATTAGAAACTAATCAGAGAATGTACTCGCCTTGGGTCCTTAGCTGGTAATGTCAATGTCCTGTCCCAGAGTACCGTCTGGAGGAACCAACAGTCCTAAAAATATTTCAAATACAACATTGGCATCAGATGCTATACTACACACACAATCAAATACCTAACTCAGGGCTATGCCTGGCATGGAACTCAGTCAACTAGGGTCGTCTAGTTAGACAGACATCTATAACACATTATACCTATTTAACTAACATTAACACCTACAATATTACTTGCACCAAAAATAAATACATATACAATATATATGTACCTTTTAATTCATGTATAATATATATATATATATATATAGGTTGAACAATATATTTACCCTATATATTAATTTTATATATTAAAATATGCTAAGTAGGTATACAAAATACATGTATATACATTAACAAGTTATTTTAAAATATACTAAGTATGTATACAAAAGCATAAATATACATATACCAATAATTAAATTAATACACTTATGAGTTATACTATCATATATACACATATATATATAAGTGTTTATACATTAAATAGATTTATATACTGTATATATATAGGTGACAAAATATACAGGTGTTATTTCTTATAAATATATATATACACTAATGAAATGTACTTATACCATATATGTATTCAAATACATATATATATATAAACCAAAATACCAAAACAAGTATATATATATATCTAAATAAATGTGCATATTTATTTATATACCAAGTTAATAATTACCTACATATACAAAATACAGATATACATATATACCAATTTAACAATAATATATATATATATATATATATATATATATATATATATATATATATATATATATATATATATATATATACTAAAATACGTATTTATATATATATGCATATGCCAATTATATGTAAACTATACCTTACATTGATTTATATACACTGTACACCATTCATTAATTACAAATGTTCTCTATTCATTATGTACATTACTATACATTATATAAACTACACATATACATGTATTACAGGGAAAGGAAAAAGAGGAGGAGGAGCTTACTATGATGGGGTCGGAGTCTCGCCGGAGGGAGAGCTGGCCGGCGGGGGAGTAATGGTGGTGGTGTTATATGATGAAGATGGAGGTGGTGGTGTTGATGTAGAGAGCAGCGGCCGCCGGGGTAGTGCAGGGTCGGCAGGCCGGAGCAATGGTCGGGGAGGAGGTTGAAGAGCAGAGGGAGCGGGGTCGCCGGACTGAGGAGGCCGGGCGGATGCTGCAGCAGGAGGTGGTCGGCTTGCTTGGTTGGCCACCGGGGAGTCGCAGCCGGAGGACAGCAACTGGAGTAGCGCAGCGGAAGGAGGCCGGAGGTCGGGCAATGGAGGATCAGAGGTGCCGATGGGGGTGGTGCTGGATCGATGGTGGTGGTGATCGGTGGAGAAACGGGAGAGAGGAGGATCAGCAAGGCGGAGGAAGGAAGAGCTCGCCGCCGGAGTTGTTGGACTCGACTGGGGAGGTCGGGTGGATGGGAGGAGTACGGTGGGGAGTTGGCCGCCGGAATGCAGTGGGGGTGGACTCCGTCGAGACGAGGCGGCAGAGCCTAAACAGAGGCCAGGGTCGGCTGTCGGAGTATAGGCCGGAGTAGAAGGGGGTCGCCGGACGCTGAGCAGCGGGGTGGCGAAGGAGCAGCGGCTCGACGGGAAGAGGGCCGCCGGAGTCGAGCGTCGCCGGGCGCGGAGGAGATTGTAGGTGGAGGGAGAATGATGGGAGGAAGAGCAGTCGGAGGACAGCAGCGGTCCGCCGGATGGAGAAGGCCGCCGGGGGTGAACAGTGGTGATGGGGGATGAATAGTGTTCCCCCCCTCTTTAATTCAAATAAAGAATTTCAATAAAAGAAGAAGGAGAAGGAGAAAAAGAAGAAGAAAAGAGAAGAAGAAGAAGAGAAAGAAAAATAAGAAACGGGGGCTACGGTTTGGGGAAGCTTGGGGGTGTGTTTCCCTAGGTTAAATTTTTGGGATTAGGGCTTGATAGTACATTAAATAGTAAGAGGGTGTTAAATCAAGGGTTGTGATTGACCCCCTTTAAATGAGGGGTCCAGATTGGACATGGAGAATTTCTTCATGTGGGTGAGGGTGAGAGATTTAATTAAATTATTATTAGGCTCCCTCATTGTTTTAAACAATGGGGTGTTGACACAAAATGCCAATTTGCAAATTAGCCCCCTTAAATTTGGGTATTTGCACAAACACATAAAATGATAAAAATTTGGCAAGCGATTCGGGGTCCGGTGTTTTGTAGGGTCAGGGGCGCTGTATGATCGGTATGGGCTCAATTTGCAGGGCACTGGAATTAAATTGGAATTTACGGAATCAGATAAAATGGTATCCTCAAATTAAATAGAAATAAATGTAAGTTGTGTTCAACAATTAATTAGGAGTACATGGGACCAAAATCAGGTCAGGTCATCAATACCAATATTGGAGAAGACTCAGAACAGGATATTACCCTAATTTGGGTCGCACGAAAAATAGGTCGAGATTGTCTCCAATTTAAATTGGAACGCACAACGATGCAAAATAGGGATTTATTAAATAAACGTCCGCGATAATTTTTTTGCGGCTAGAAATAATGCACAGAGAGCATAATTATAAGTTGCAAAAATAGCAGAATGGAAGGCGGCATGTCTAGGACAAGATTGTGAAATTTGTTGGAAGATAAAAGTCTGGATAGTGCTCCAAATATCGAAGCAAAGCCAATGCGCAATAATTAATTAAAATACAGTAATTAATTACAACTCCAAGAATTAAATTCTAAATAAATAGTTAAATACAAAATTTCCATAATTCCGACAGGTGCTCATCTACTGGGCTTCTAGGTCAAGTCTACCATCATAAACACAATGAACACTATATATAATATAATATATTAAAGTACATATCACACAGTTATTTAATTTAAATATATACTATTCATGCAATTAATTAATTATAACTACAATAATATTAAATATTGTAAAAAGTCGAAAATACCCCTGTTTTCAGAATGTGGTAGTGACACAAAGTATTCCAAAACTCTTTCGAGTTTGAAAATTTTGAAGGAGGTATTATAGAAGCATAAAAAATCTCAAAGACTTCTTTGCACCTTGTCTTCATGCGCCAAGGAAGCAAAATACAAATATCAAGTGATGTATAACATCTTTGACGCATTGTCACTTCAGTTAAGCCAGAGCATTTATGACTCTGACAACAATAATGCTCTGGATGCCTTGATTCTGACGTTGATAGTTGGCGTCAGTGCTCACATCATCGTCATGATTAATTTTGTCCGAATACAACCGTGCAGCGCTATGTGTATGTAAGACAAATCTTATTATGCATCAAAGCTTCATGCGTCTCTGGCCCCATATATCCCAGACTCCATCTGCTACATGCGTCTCTGGCCCCATGCGTCCCAGACTCTATGTATTCCTTGCATCTCTGGCCCCATGCATCCCAGATTTTATACATTCCTTGAGTCTCTAGCTCCATGCGTACAAGATACTATGCGTCCCATGCATCTCAGACTCTATGCAGTGCTCTTCGAGCCAAAATATTTCTGATGCAACTAAGGAGATTCTCTACAACTAAGTGCAGGCCACGTGTCAAGATGACCAGGTCAGGCACACCATGGATAAAAACTAACCAAATTTTTAGTAACAAAAAATCCCAACATAGACTCCACGTGGCAACTCGACCGTGACATGCATCTACGGTTGCAACTATATCCTGTTAAGGATAGCCACATGGCAGCTCCAGCATCCATGCGCGCATAGCACATGCGCTCATAGGCCCGTCAGCATGATGAGTACTAATAGTGGGGTTGCATACCCATAGGAGGACACATACAGAAGAGGGACTTTAAGAAAGCATTCACATTCTCTCGTCGAACCGTCAACAGAGTAAAGGAGTCATTGTAGTGCTCGATCTCCATCGTCACACTCCCCATAATCAAAATATATTATACTTAGATTTTTTTTGTTTAGTACTTCTTTGTACACTTTTGTTTGTTAAACAACAAAGTTTGTTGGACTTTGGATCAATGGCAAACAATTATCTGTATGGAGAGTGGGTGGAGATCTTTATAGACCACAAGAGCATGAAGTACGTTTTCACACAGAAGAAGCTAAATATGAGGCAGCGTCGGTGGCTGAAACTGGTGAAGGATTTTGATATATCTTTGCAGTATCATCCAGGCAAGGCCAATGTAGTTACCGATGTCTTGATCAGGTATTCGGTAGCTATATTCTTGATGACGAACCGGTATTTATTGGAAGATCTAGAGAGCTTGGGTATCGAGGTTGTGGTTCCTGCGGTGGAGATGCTGATATTAGGCTTACAGATTTAGTCAGAGTTGTTGGACAGGATCAAGTCGACACAGTATCAGGATGTGGCACTGAGAAGCATTAGAGCTTAGGTTCAGGCAGGATTGTTGGATGACTTCACCATTGTAGAGGATAGTTCTTTGCGATATGGTACTAGGTTGTGTGTGCCGAATGGAGAACTTAAAGAACAGGTTTTGCAGAAAGCATACTGTTATTAGTACTCTATGCATCCAGGTGCCTATATGATATATAGGGATATGAAAGAGCACGTATGGTGGTATGGCATGAAGCAGGAGATAGCAAGCTTCATATCCAGATGTTTAGTGTTCCAACAATTAAAAGCAGAGAGGCAGAGGTCAGGTGGATTACTTCAACCATTACCTAATCTAAAGTGGAAGTGGGAGCACATCTTTATGGATTTTATTTCTGGACTTTCACGATCTCCTGGAGAAAAAGACGCAATTTGGTTCATCGTTGGCAGTTTGACCAAATCGGCCCACTTTTTGCCTTTGAAAGTGGGTTTGTCTATGGAGAAGCTAGCAGAGATGTATGTGAGGTAGGTCGTCAAGCTTCATGGGGTTCTAGTGAGAATAATCTCGGATTGGGATAGTCACTTTACATCTTACTTCTTGAGGAGTTTGCGGTCTAGCTTGGGTACTCAACTCAAGTTTGGTACCATATATCATGCTCAGATGGATGGGCAGTCGGAGAGAACTATTCAGACTTTCGAGGATATAATTCGCACTTGTGTTTTATATTTTGGGAGCTAGTGGGAGGACCATCTCTATTTGGTAGATTTTGCTTATAATAATAGCTACCAGGCCAGCATAGAGATGTCACCATTTGAGGCTCTATATGGTCGGAGGTGTCGTACTCTACTGTCTTGGGATGATTTTTGATACAGAGCTTTGTTGGGGCCTGAGATAGTTATGGATGTTGTAGATAAGGTAAATTTGATAAGGGGTAGACTTCGGGTGGCGCAGGACAGACAGCGACATTGGGCCGATAGCCACCAGAGACCGTTGGAGTTTGAGGGATAATTTTTTGTGTTTGTGATTGCTTGTGATTGTTTTGCTTTAGTTTGAGTGTTAAGGTTTATTTTATGTGCTAGGTTGGTGATCTGGTGTGTTTGAGGATTCCTCCAATATGGGGCACTATTTTTTCGGTAGAGACGGAAAGCTTAGTCCATAGTACATCGGACCTTTCAGTGTTCTTGAGAAGGTTGGTGCATTGTGCTACTAACTAAATTTATCGTCTATACTGGAGGGAGTACATAATGTGTTCTATGTGTCACAGTTGGGAAGGTACATGGCGGACCCTAGCCATGTATCGGACCACTCGGAGATTGAGGTGGGTCCGAGTCTTAGTTATCCTAAGTAGTCGTTGGAGATTCTGGATCGCAGGGAGAAGGTGTTGCGAAACCAAACAATTTTCTTGGTTCGTGTCGCGTGGAGGCATCACTCTCCAGATAAGTCTACCTGGGAGAGAAAGTATGAGATTTGCGAGCGATACCCTTATCTTTTTGAACCATGAGGTATCTTTCTTTCTTTCTTCTTGTTGTAATTTTGTTTCCTAGTGCTAGTTTCGTCTTTTAATTTCAAGGACAATTATTTTAAAGGTGATAGACTTGTAACCACCTCATTTCACCATAGAGGTATTTTAATAATATTGAATGTATTTAATTTTATTATATTATTTTATGTTAGTGGTTAATTTAGAATTAATTAGTGATGCTTAGAATTATTAGTGTTAGTGGTTAAGTTAATTGATTAGAATTTATTATGACAAGTGTCATGGATAGAATATTTTCTTTGGTTAGTAGAGATCCCTTCTTCGCTTAATTTAAATTCAAATTTAGAGGGAAGAATAACAATTAGCCACATGCACCATAATTAAATCAACCGATAAGGGCTGGCTATGTGGCACTCCAATTCAAATTTAGTTTTCCTCCAATTTTTTTCTCTACTTCTTCTCCAAGACACTTCAATTATTTTATTTTATTTTCTACCCAAATTCTAGACCTAGAATTTTAATTCCAAATCCATTTCCCACCAAAATATCTTATTTTTCTTCCATTAGAGAGCAAGGAGCTTGGAGCACAAGGGGAAGCTTCAGGAGAAGTCCAAGTGTTGAGGATTGTGTCCGACTTGTCTTTCTCGTATCCAAATTCGGAGTTCTTCAAGGAGACCACTCAAAACCTAGGTAAATCTCTATTTTTCACTCAATTTATGGCTAAAAACACAGATTGGACCTATAGAAAACCTCTCATAGATGGAATTTGCTTTCTATGGCTAGATCTAGGTGCTAGAAGCCCTCGTTTAACTAGATCTATGATTTCTTTTTGTAGAATATTATTTTAAGCCTCAAAATTGGGAGAATTGTAGTTTTTGACCACTAAGTATTTGTGTGGTATCCAATTGTTGCTTTTGATATCAAATTAAGTTTAGAAGTATGTTATTATGTCCAAAATTGGATATGTGTAGGTCGTATCATGATATGACATGATATGTGTAGATAGAATTGGTTAATTTGGGATTTAGGGACCAATTAGTGTTAATTCTCTTTAATTGCATTAATTTTAGCTATATATATATATATATATATATATATATATATATATATATATATATATATATATATATATATATATATATAAGTGTTTTACTTATTTTTGTACGGTGTATCATGTATATCATGAGTATCATGAAGGTTATGCACAAGGTGTTTGATAAATTGCCTATATTAGTGTGTGTTGTGTTATAGTTAGTGTGTGTTGTGTTTATACTAGTGTGAGAGTTGTGTGTATTGATATTCATAGTTGTGAATATGTTAGAGAGGAGGGGAAGATACATTTGTGCTATTGTGTGTGCAGTATAGATTGTTTGAGGAGGTTTGCACTGCACATATCTGAGTGTAACTCAGTTGGGGGTCAGGAATGCAGTGAAGGATGGGGGATCGGGTTGCACACTTATGTGTGCAGTTTTGACTGTAGATTTGGTGCAGTAGAGATAGGGTTCAATCCCTGACAATTGTGTTTGCAGTATGTTTTGTCTATGTGTGGTTAATTACAGTGGTCGGTAAGGGGGGAAGTTGGATTAGATATAGAGCTCAGGTATGTGGTGGAAATGAATATAGGAAGAGGGATTTATGTGTTGTAACTGTAAGGGTTGTAGAGAGGTATTTGTGCAGGTTTAAGAGGAGGGCTCGAGTATGCAGAACAGTTAGGGGTTATTGTGTACAGATTTGGGAAGTGGGGTGTTCAGGTTTTGAGTAGGTTGAGTTCAGATTTAGATGAGTGTTCGGATGTTAGGATGCAATGCACAGCGGTGGGTCTGCCACTTATAGGACCGTGATGGCAACTTTAGAGGGGAGGAATAGAGTGCAGCAAAATAATCTATACAATTAAAAATTTGGTGCACAGTAAAGGCAGCTACCAACTAATAGCAGTATATAAAGCAAACATATATAGAGCAGTAAAGTTAAGAGAAAGCAAATACAAACTGTCACTACCACTTTTCCATATAAGGGCATTTCTGTAATTTAGCTATTTTTAAAAATTTATGTATTTAATTAATTGCTGAGTTTTATAAACTAATTATATTATTATTAGTGATATTTGGTTTAAGGTAAACCCTAGAACGCATTAGGGCAAACCCTAATGACCAAACCCTAATTGTGTAAACCCTATTCTAGCTAACCCTAGAATTTTAAGATTAGGGTGAACCCTCAAAACCCTAGACTGACTTAACCTGAGACTATTAGGTCCTACATGACTTAACATAAAGGTTTAAACCTAAAGCTGTGCAAGGAAACCCTAGAACTAGGTTTATATATAAAGGAAGCTTCTCACAAAGCCATCCTTCATATAGACAGGAGAAACCCTAGCCTCCACAAGAGAAACCATCTCCCCTCTCCAAAAATTCGAAACCCTAACCCTAGGTTCCATTCTCTCCTCCTCCAAAGCAAGGAAATCAGGAAACTTGGGTCAAGGAAACTCGGGAAGGAAGAACTTTCATAGAAGAACCTTCCCTGCAGGTAAAACTCTAGTTTTATTCCTTTAATTCCTGTTTTAGATGGTAATGGCCATTAGGAAACACCCCTGGCTGTGTAGATTCAAATTTTAGGGATTTTTGCAGGTAAAACCTAGGAGATCTAGGGTTTTGATGAATTTCGTTGGTTTTCCCCAATTAACAGGAACCCTAACCCTAGGTATTGTAGGTAGACTGATTTCATCTCACAGGGAGTGGGTTGAAACCGAGTTTTAGGGTTTTATGTTGGGTTCATGAGTAATATTGTGGGATCTGTTTCTCTGCATTTCTGGTGTTCGATGAAATGTCTAGTAGGAACTTACCTATCTAGTTTATTCAATTTCTGCATAATTGATATATAAACTATATACATGAATGTATTTGTGTTGCTAATAGGTTGTGTGTTGTGTGTACATCGATGGAGAAATTCTGGGATGCAGTCGGGTATGTACAGACTGTGTTTGGGTTCATGGTGTACTCGGGTTGAAGGGAACTGTGCAGTTTTGTGGAACTGTGTGAACAGTGAGTTATGCATCAAGAACTCCAGTGTTTGGGTAGGAGTTATGTCAGTATGTGTGTAGGTATGCAGACTGAGGGAGGAATTTCTGGGTGTGGCATTAGGTGTATGGCTGTGTGTTTAAGTATCTGTTAAACTGAACGTGTATGTCTCAGTATTGGGGAATGGGTGGTGAGGTTTATGTATCAGTAGGTTGTAAATGTGTGTGTAGGTAACTCCAGGGGTACTCGAGCACAGGTGAGATGAGGGAAGTGTTTCAGTGCACTATGTGCATTGATTTGATCACAGCAGTGTGAAACTAGGAATTATTACCTATGGGAATTTCTGTGTGTTTGGAGTTAGGATATAGGGTGTGTTCTCAGAAATTTCCAGGTTAGTGTGTAGATTATGTGAGGGGCATTAGTGTTAGGGTGTAGGTGCCAGTGAGTGAGCTATGTGGCAGGAAATGTGAGTGAGAGAACTGTGAGGTATCAGCATTGTAATGTATCAGCAGTGAGGTTTCAGTTGGGCAAAACTGTGTGTAACTCTGAGTGAGGTTGGTTAAGTTCAGTGAGTATCAGTATGTATGTGTACATGTGTTTGTGAGGGATTTTTTCTTGTGTATGGACAGTGGATAGGTGTGTGGCTGTGAGAGTCCAGTGTAGGTGTACCTGTATTCAGCACTGTGTGTAGGTTTACATGTAGCTGTGTGAGTTAAACTAGAACCTATGTGATGTGACTGTGTGCAGAGTGAGATGGGAAACCATGTGTATTCAGACTTGTGCATCAGTAAACTGTATGTGTGTATGAGGTCTTCCCAGCAGCTGTGCAGTGCAGAATTCTGTATTAGTTAGCTACAGGTAGACTGTGTATTTTCAGTGAGGATAGCATATGCACAGTAGGTTGTGTGTGTGCAAAAGGGAAAATTCGGTACAATTGATACTTGTGTGTGTGAGTTTCATAGAACCTAGTTTCCTGTGTGTGTAGGAATTTATTTCAGTATGTAGCTAGCTGAGGTGTATCAGTCATTTGGGTCAAGTTGGGGATGTCAGTTCTGATTTTGAGTGAGTATGTTGTGTGGGATTGGGTGTAAGTTCTGAGAGTTTAACATAACTGTGCATAATATTCAGTTGTGTATGTGGGTGTTAGCTGTGTAAAAACTAGAGTATCAGTGACTGTGTTTTACCTGTGTGCAATTTGGGGATTTGGGAACAGTGTGTGTGTTCAGTGTGACAGTATTGTGTGTGGCTGTGTAGGTGCAGGGAGTTACCTGCACAGTGTGTGAGATAGCAGTTGGGTTCCTCACAGGTAGGTTGTAGCCTAGGTGCAGGGAGATCCTGACCAGTTGAGTGTGTGGAGTTCTCATTATCAGTAAGAAGTTTCAGTTCAATACCTCAAGTGTCTGTGTGTATCAACATGTTAGTCCTAGTGTGTCTAAGTGTGTAGTTCAGACTGAACCTGTGAAATAATATGTGTGTATGTAGTGGCAAATTTCACCAAGTGATAGATTAGGGAGGCAGAGTAATAAATTAGGGTTTAGAAGGTTCAGTATCAGTTGATGCCAAGGGTAGTGATAAGGTGTATAGGTAATGTGATACTAGTAGTTAAGTTATTGATTATATGTATACCTAACTATATATATTGTATGATACTTAGTATCCTTAATATCTAAGGAGATCTAGAATCTAGGTATTGACCAATACTAAGATATTGTGGTTCAGGGTGAGATATTCACTATAGGTCAAGATATTTTAGGTAATAGGTTATATATGGGTGTTATAAGCTCGAACTTGCTAGTATGGACTTAGAAACTTAGGTAAATACCTAGAATAGCTAGTGTTAGCTAGCTAGTGGCAATTTAGACCAATTGACTTTAGCTGGACCTAGTTTTGACCAGTAAACCTTAGACATGACCTAGAAACCTCGTTTTTAAATTGTTAAGCATGTTATTCTTTTAATTCATTAATTAACATTAAATTTCCATTAATAGGTCATTGTGATTCCATTTTGGACCTCGATCCTCACACCTTGCTCAGGACCACAGGCGAGTACATTCTCTGACAGTTTTCATTGTTGATTACTTCTATAAATTGTAGTGTATTACATACTTGATTCCGACACCATGGATACACGGGTTAGCACCCTAGATACCCATCACGAGGAGTCGTGGTTGGAATCCATTGTGCTAGCTGGGGGATGGGGAACTATTAGTAGATTATGTGATCATATCCAAACATTATATGCACCATAGCTCACCCCACTTCTCACGTCGGGTGCAGCCTGACCCCTTATATGCTCCATAGCTGCTATATATGATTAGCCTGACCATTATATGCACCATAGCTAACCATGCGGTTAGCCTGACCTAAAAGAATCATAGCTAATCATATATAACCAGCCTGATCCAGTCCCAAGCCGATCACATGATAAACTAATATTTCAAACACTTAGCTAGATGTTTTATCTCTCTATTCAGATTTACCTGTTCTAGCATTCACTATTTATTGCTCATTGCTAGATGCTTTATTGTCTATTTCATTTCTCCAGTACTTCACATGTTCAGCTTTTATTTCCATCTTGTATCTCTTACACTGTTTATAGATTTTGTCAATTTAATGAAACTGCTGTTAGTGCTTGTGCTTCGCTCCAATCCTGACTGGATAATAACATTTTCAGAGAACCTGGAGGACTTTTGCACTACTCATTACGGTCCAGGAATAGAGGAGGATTTCACCCCAGAAATTCCAGAGGAGGTGCCTATCCTAGAGGAGAACTTGCCTGCCCATGTTTAGATTATTTTTTCTGCATTTTATTTTAGACTGAGACTGAGACTGAGATGTATTTATTTTATTTGTGACTTTGTGAGGTCATTTAGACCCAGGTTTTGAGTTGGACTTATTGTGGATGGTTTTATTAGAACTCTTTTCAATTCTCGTCGTGCCATTATTCTTATAGCTGTGATTGAGTATATTATAGAACTGTGGTTTATTTATCTTTGTCCTCCGTACGGAGTTGAGACTATTGACAGGACATACTATGTTTGTGACCTAGACAGCGTTCTACCGCCGATGCTGCGGTGCCGGCTGGACGTACCCACGACTCATGCCCAAATTCCGGGTGCGGGTCGTGACACGTTTTAGTGGTGGCCCATGCAGGTCTAGTCTGTGGTCAGTAGTCTTAGATTCACATTAGAGCGATATTGTAGTAATAGGAATTAGGCCAAGGATATGCTCAATCACAATTAGGGAATTCTGATTCTTATGATACTATTCTTAATGATTAATTCCTTTAGAAATTTTCTGTCCTTCCTTGATATCATATCTATTGCCTTAATTGAATCTTTCGATCTGTCTCCAGGATGCCGCCAAGAAGGTCCCAGAGACTCGGAGCAGCAGATTCAGAGAGGTCTGCCACCTCTCGCGCTGCCGGACAGACATCAGCAGCACCTCCTACATCTCCAGGACAGGTGGGAGTGTCTGCAGCATTCGGGGGTCCTCCACCACCAGTTCAGAGGGTCCCCACAGCTACGACGGCACCACCACCTCCACCACCACCAGCTCAGCATCCAGGAGGTGTGCCTGTCGATGGGGCCCAGATGTTCGCTTTGATACAGGGCATGGTCGATGCCCAGAGGACGTCGGCAGAGGCCCAGAGAGTGCAGGCTGAGGCACATCAGGCCCAGACAGAGATGATGAGGGCGAACATGGAGAATGCTCACCAAGTGGCTCTCCAGGCTGTGGAGAGGGTCACTCAGCAGCAGCAACATCCTGGTCAGCAACAACAGAGGCCGGGCACCATTGTGGACTTCAAGAGGATGATGCCTCGGGAGTTCAAGGGGACAGAAGGGATACTCTACGCCGATGACTGGCTAGAGGACATCGAGAGGAACTTGCGTTTGGCGCAGCTTCCAGAGGCGCTCAAGATCGAGGCAGCTGGCAGCCAGATGTTTGACATTGCCCTGACGTGGTTTCGCACGGAGCCGAGACTCTTGCGCGGGGGACTCACTTGGGAAGCTTTCAAGGAGCTCTTCAAAGAAAAGTTCTTTCCTGATGTCGCCCTGGGAGCTTTGGAGAGTCAGTTCCATGACTTAGCCCAGGGGAGCTCGTCCGTCGACGAGTATGCCGCGGAGTTTTCCCGCCTGAGCCGCTTCGCGCCATCGATGATTAGAGATCCGGGGGACAGGGCCCGGAAATTCAGAAAGGGGCTGACAAGAGAGATCAAGTCTCGCACGTCGGGACGTCGCACAGCTACCTATGAGGGCATATTGATGGATGCCCAAGTAGCCGAGGATGACTTGGACCTCAGGCCCAAGAGGGGACGCGATGTTACCGGAGGGGCAAACAGCAGTGCGGGACCAGGCAAGCGTCCACACTTTCAGCAGCAGCAGAGGCCCTTTCAGCACCAGGCACCAGCTCGAGGGCAGGTTCAGCAACAGCAGCAGAGGCAGACTCAGCCCGCCATCCAGTGTGCGTACTGCGGGAAGATGGGACATACTAGAGATATCTGCAGGCATAGATTGGGCTCATGTTTGTCCTGCGGATCGGCGACACATCAGCTGAGGGATTGCCCTACCATTCGGACTCGTCCAGGTCAGGGTGGAGCAGCCGCCCAGAGAGGACCAGGCAGGGTACCTACCGTACCAGGAGGCCAACAACAGAGGGGACCACTTCCACCGCAAAACCAGAAGTTCGCCCAGCATCAGCAGCAGAGAGGTGCACCCCAGGGGCGAGCATACGCCATGGCAGTCGAGGAGATCGAGCCAGCAGGAGACTTGATCACAGGTTCGGTTCTTCTCGATTGTATTCCTGCATTTACCTTATTCGACTCTGGCGCTTCCTATAGTTTTGTATCTGTATCATATGCACTTCGACATCATTTAGACACAGAACCATTAGCTAGGACTTGCAAGATCATGACTGGTGGAGGTATTATCCTAGTCCGTGATCACTGCAAGGACAGGAGAGTATCAGTAGGAGGCCGAGACTTGAGCGTGAGCTTACTTGTCATGCCACTTCCGGGGTACGATATTGTACTCGGAATGGACTGGTTGAGTAGGCATCATGCTACCATAGATTGTTATAGAGGCAGAGTATTGTTTAGACCACCAGGAGAGCCGGAGTTCGAGGTCGTCAGAGGAACAGCGGAACAGAGCAGGAGCACATTTTGCGGAGCCAGAACGGAAGAAGAGGAGTTCCCACATCCTCTGATAGCGGAGTTCCTGGATGTATTTCCAGAAGAGTTGCCAGGCTTGCCACCAGACAGAGATGTTGAATTCTCTATAGACTTGGTTCCAGGAGCGGAGCCCATTTCACAACATGTCTATAGAGTCAACAACAGCGAGCTGGCAGAACTGAAGAAGCAAGTCGAGGAGCTGCAGGACAAGGGTTTCATCAAATCCAGTTCATCACCATGGGGAGCTCCGGTATTGTTCGTACCGAAGAAGGACGGCACGGTGCGCATGTGCATTGATTATAGAGCTTTGAACAATATCACTATCAAGAACAAGTACCCGCTGCCGAGGATAGATGATCTTTTCGACCAGTTGAGCGGGGCGAGGGTGTTTTCAAAGATTGATTTGAGGTCAGGCTATCACCAGGTGAAGGTAAAGAAAGAAGACACGCCGAAGACAGCTTTTCGGACCAGATACGGCCAGTTTGAGTTTCTGGTGATGCCATTTGGTTTAACCAATGCACCGGCAGTATTCATGAACTTGATGAACAAGGTGTTCCACCAGTACCTTGACAAGTTCGTGGTGGTGTTCATCGATGATATTCTTGTGTATTCCAAGACCCCGGAGGAGCACGAAGAGCACCTGAGATTGGTCTTAGAGACTCTCAGGAGGGAGAAGCTGTACGGGAAACTCTCTAAGTGTGAATTTTTCCTTGACAAGGTTGAATTTCTTGGGCATGTGGTATCGGGTGACGAAATCTCGGTTAACCCACAGAAGATCGAGGCAGTGGAGTCGTGGACTACCCCCAGTTCGGTAGCTGAGATCAGGAGTTTTCTCGGGCTAGCAGGATATTACAGGAGGTTTGTACAAGACTTCTCCAAGATTGCAGCGCCAATGACCAGACTGACTAGGAAGGATGTGGATTTTGTGTGGACGGAGGAGTGCCAAGCTGCATTTGATGAGCTGAAGAAGAGGTTGACGACAGCTCCAATTTTGACGTTGCCATCAGGGACAGGTGGTTTCACCATCTAAAGTGATGCTTCAGGGAAGGGCCTGGGATGTGTTCTTCAACAGCACGGGAAGGTAATTGCCTATGCTTCCAGGCAGTTACGCCCTCATGAAAAGAATTATCCCACCCACGACTTAGAGTTGGCAGCAGTTATCTTCGCTCTAAAGCTGTGGAAACATTACCTGTACGGAGAGCGTGTGGAAATCTTCACAGACCACAAGAGCTTGAAGTACGTATTCACACAGAAGGAGCTGAACATGAGGCAAAGGAGGTGGTTAGAGTTAATGAAGGACTTTGATATCTCATTGCAGTATCATCCAGGGAAGGCTAACGTAGTCGCCGATGCCTTGAGCAGGTATCCGATGGCTATGTACTTGACAACAGATAGGCATTTGTTGGCTGATTTAGAGAGCTTGGAGATTGAGGTGTTAGTTCCCGGTACTGAGATCCAGATGTGGGGATTACAGATACAGTCCGAACTGATGGACAGGATCAGAGCTGCGCAGTACGATGATGAGACTCTGAGGAGTATCAGAGCACAGGTTCAGATGGGATTGTCGGACGACTTTACTATCGCAGATGATGGTTCTCTACGGCACGGCACGAGGATATGTGTGCCTAGCGGGGAGCTGCGCGAGGAGGTTTTACAGGAGGCACACCGCTCTCAGTACTCGATGCATCCCGGTGCCAACAAGATGTATCGAGACTTGAGGGAGCACGTATGGTGGTATGGAATGAAGCGCGAGGTAGCACGCTTCGTATCTCGGTGTCTAGTGTGCCAGCAGGTAAAGGCGGACCGGCAGAGGCCAGGAGGTTTGCTTCAACCTTTACCGATTCTAGAATGGAAATGGGAGCACGTGACCATAGATTTTGTTTCAGGGCTTCCACGTTCTCCAGGAGGGAAGGACGCGATTTGGGTCATCGTGGACAGGTTGACCAAATCAGCCCATTTCTTACCTTTCAAAGTGGGCACGTCGACAGAGAGGCTAGCAGAGATGTACGTGCGACAGATTGTTAGACTTCATGGAGTTCCTGTGAGCATCGTCTCGGATCGGGATAGTCGTTTCACTTCCCACTTCTGGAGGAGTCTGCAGGCTAGCTTGGGCACCCAGCTCAAGTTCAGTACCGCATATCACCCCCAGACAGACGGGCAGTCTGAAAGGACTATTCAGACTCTTGAGGATATGCTACGCACTTGCGTTTTAGATCTCGGAGGTTCTTGGGAGGATCATCTGCACCTGGTAGAGTTTGCTTACAATAACAGCTACCAGGCCAGCATCGAGATGTCACCATTTGAGGCTCTTTATGGACGAAGGTGTCGTACACCGCTATCGTGGGACGACGTTGGAGAGAGAGCCTTGCTAGGACCAGAAATGGTCATGGATGCAGTAGAAAAGGTGAAACTCATCAGAGACAGACTGCGAGTGGCGCAGGACAGACAGCGGCATTGGGCCGACAGCCACCGTAGACCCCTTGAGTTTCAGGTATAGATTGTTGTTTTCTGGTTGTGTTGTTTGTTTGTTTAGACTGCGTGTTGAGACTGTTTTTGTGTTAGGTTGGCGATCTAGTTTTCCTACGGATTTCTCCGACGCGTGGAACGATTCGTTTTGGCAGAGGCGGGAAGCTTAGCCCACGCTACATCGGACCCTTCGGTATTCTGGCGAGGGTAGGTGCGGTGGCATATAGACTGGACTTGCCGTCTGCATTGGAGGGAGTGCATAATGTGTTCCACGTGTCGCAGCTGAGACGGTACGTGGCAGACCCTAGTCACGTACTTGATCACTCGGAGATTGAGGTTGGTCCAACGCTCAGCTACCCTGAGCAGCCCGTGGAGATCTTGGACCGCAGAGAGAAGGTGTTGCGGAACCAAACTATTCCCTTGGTTCGTGTTGCATGGAGACATCACTCTCCAGGGGAGTCAACCTGGGAGAGAGAAGATGAAATGCGCGAGCAATACCCTTATCTCTTCCAGACTTGAGGTATATTCCTTTTCTGATTTCATTCTTGTTGTAGTTCAGTCCAATTTCGAGGACGAAATTTCTTTTATGAGGGTAGACTTGTCACTACCACTTTTCCATATAAGGGCATTTCTGTAATTTAGCTATTTTTAAAAATTTATGTATTTAATTAATTGCTGAGTTTTATAAACTAATTATATTATTATTAGTGATATTTGGTTTAAGGTAAACCCTAGAACGCATTAGGGCAAACCCTAATAACCAAACCCTAATTGTGTAAACCCTATTCTAGCTAACCCTAGAATTTTAAGATTAGGGTGAACCCTCAAAACCCTAGACTGACTTAACCTGAGACTATTAGGTCCTACATGACTTAACATAAAGGTTTAAACCTAAAGCTGTGCAAGGAAACCCTAGAACTAGGTTTATATATAAAGGAAGCTTCTCACAAAGCCATCCTTCATATAGACAGGAGAAACCCTAGCCTCCACAAGAGAAACCATCTCCCCTCTCCAAAAATTCGAAACCCTAACCCTAGGTTCCATTCTCTCCTCCTCCAAAGCAAGGAAATCAGGAAACTTGGGTCAAGGAAACTCGGGAAGGAAGAACTTTCATAGAAGAACCTTCCCTGCAGGTAAAACTCTAGTTTTATTCCTTTAATTCCTGTTTTAGATGGTAATGGCCATTAGGAAACACCCCTGGCTGTGTAGATTCAAATTTTAGGGATTTTTGCAGGTAAAACCTAGGAGATCTAGGGTTTTGATGAATTTCGTTGGTTTTCCCCAATTAACAGGAACCCTAACCCTAGGTATTGTAGGTAGACTGATTTCATCTCACAGGGAGTGGGTTGAAACCGAGTTTTAGGGTTTTATGTTGGGTTCATGAGTAATATTGTGGGATCTGTTTCTCTGCATTTCTGGTGTTCGATGAAATGTCTAGTAGGAACTTACCTATCTAGTTTATTCAATTTCTGCATAATTGATATATAAACTATATACATGAATGTATTTGTGTTGCTAATAGGTTGTGTGTTGTGTGTACATCGATGGAGAAATTCTGGGATGCAGTCGGGTATGTACAGACTGTGTTTGGGTTCATGGTGTACTCGGGTTGAAGGGAACTGTGCAGTTTTGTGGAACTGTGTGAACAGTGAGTTATGCATCAAGAACTCCAGTGTTTGGGTAGGAGTTATGTCAGTATGTGTGTAGGTATGCAGACTGAGGGAGGAATTTCTGGGTGTGGCATTAGGTGTATGGCTGTGTGTTTAAGTATCTGTTAAACTGAACGTGTATGTCTCAGTATTGGGGAATGGGTGGTGAGGTTTATGTATCAGTAGGTTGTAAATGTGTGTGTAGGTAACTCCAGGGGTACTCGAGCACAGGTGAGATGAGGGAAGTGTTTCAGTGCACTATGTGCATTGATTTGATCACAGCAGTGTGAAACTAGGAATTATTACCTATGGGAATTTCTGTGTGTTTGGAGTTAGGATATAGGGTGTGTTCTCAGAAATTTCCAGGTTAGTGTGTAGATTATGTGAGGGGCATTAGTGTTAGGGTGTAGGTGCCAGTGAGTGAGCTATGTGGCAGGAAATGTGAGTGAGAGAACTGTGAGGTATCAGCATTGTAATGTATCAGCAGTGAGGTTTCAGTTGGGCAAAACTGTGTGTAACTCTGAGTGAGGTTGGTTAAGTTCAGTGAGTATCAGTATGTATGTGTACATGTGTTTGTGAGGGATTTTTTCTTGTGTATGGACAGTGGATAGGTGTGTGGCTGTGAGAGTCCAGTGTAGGTGTACCTGTATTCAGCACTGTGTGTAGGTTTACATGTAGCTGTGTGAGTTAAACTAGAACCTATGTGATGTGACTGTGTGCAGAGTGAGATGGGAAACCATGTGTATTCAGACTTGTGCATCAGTAAACTGTATGTGTGTATGAGGTCTTCCCAGCAGCTGTGCAGTGCAGAATTCTGTATTAGTTAGCTACAGGTAGACTGTGTATTTTCAGTGAGGATAGCATATGCACAGTAGGTTGTGTGTGTGCAAAAGGGAAAATTCGGTACAATTGATACTTGTGTGTGTGAGTTTCATAGAACCTAGTTTCCTGTGTGTGTAGAAATTTATTTCAGTATGTAGCTAGCTGAGGTGTATCAGTCATTTGGGTCAAGTTGGGGATGTCAGTTCTGATTTTGAGTGAGTATGTTGTGTGGGATTGGGTGTAAGTTCTGAGAGTTTAACATAACTGTGCATAATATTCAGTTGTGTATGTGGGTGTTAGCTGTGTAAAAACTAGAGTATCAGTGACTGTGTTTTACCTGTGTGCAATTTGGGGATTTGGGAACAGTGTGTGTGTTCAGTGTGACAGTATTGTGTGTGGCTGTGTAGGTGCAGGGAGTTACCTGCACAGTGTGTGAGATAGCAGTTGGGTTCCTCACAGGTAGGTTGTAGCCTAGGTGCAGGGAGATCCTGACCAGTTGAGTGTGTGGAGTTCTCATTATCAGTAAGAAGTTTCAGTTCAATACCTCAAGTGTCTGTGTGTATCAACATGTTAGTCCTAGTGTGTCTAAGTGTGTAGTTCAGACTGAACCTGTGAAATAATATGTGTGTATGTAGTGGCAAATTTCACCAAGTGATAGATTAGGGAGGCAGAGTAATAAATTAGGGTTTAGAAGGTTCAGTATCAGTTGATGCCAAGGGTAGTGATAAGGTGTATAGGTAATGTGATACTAGTAGTTAAGTTATTGATTATATGTATACCTAACTATATATATTGTATGATACTTAGTATCCTTAATATCTAAGGAGATCTAGAATCTAGGTATTGACCAATACTAAGATATTATGGTTCAGGGTGAGATATTCACTATAGGTCAAGATATTTTAGGTAATAGGTTATATATGGGTGTTATAAGCTCGAACTTGCTAGTATGGACTTAGAAACTTAGGTAAATACCTAGAATAGCTAGTGTTAGCTAGCTAGTGGCAATTTAGACCAATTGACTTTAGCTGGACCTAGTTTTGACCAGTAAACCTTAGACATGACCTAGAAACCTCGTTTTTAAATTGTTAAGCATGTTATTCTTTTAATTCATTAATTAACATTGAATTTCCATAAATAGGTCATTGTGATTCCATTTTGGACCTCGATCCTCACACCTTGCTCAGGACCACAGGCGAGTACATTCTCTGACAGTTTTCATTGTTGATTACTTCTATAAATTGTAGTGTATTACATACTTGATTCCGACACCATGGATACACGGGTTAGCACCCTAGATACCCATCACGAGGAGTCGTGGTTGGAATCCATTGTGCTAGCTGGGGGATGGGGAACTATTAGTAGATTATGTGATCATATCCAAACATTATATGCACCATAGCTCACCCCACTTCTCACGTCGGGTGCAGCCTGACCCCTTATATGCTCCATAGCTGCTATATATGATTAGCCTGACCATTATATGCACCATAGCTAACCATGCGGTTAGCCTGACCTAAAAGAATCATAGCTAATCATATATAACCAGCCTGATCCAGTCCCAAGCCGATCACATGATAAACTAATATTTTAAACACTTAGCTAGATGTTTTATCTCTCTATTCAGATTTACCTGTTCTAGCATTCACTATTTATTGCTCATTGCTAGATGCTTTATTGTCTATTTTATTTCTCCAGTACTTCACATGTTCAGCTTTTATTTCCATCTTGTATCTCTTACACTGTTTATAGATTTTGTCAATTTAATGAAACTGCTGTTAGTGCTTGTGCTTCGCTCCAATCCTGACTGGATAACAACATTTTCAGAGAACCTGGAGGACTTTTGTCCTACTCATTACGGTCCAGGAATAGAGGAGGATTTCACCCCAGAAATTCCAGAGGAGGTGCCTATCCTAGAGGAGAACTTGCCTGCCCATGTTTAGATTATTTTTTCTGCATTTTATTTTAGACTGAGACTGAGACTGAGATGTATTTATTTTATTTGTGACTTTGTGAGGTCATTTAGACCCAGGTTTTGAGTTGGACTTATTGTGGATGGTTTTATTAGAACTCTTTTCAATTCTCGTCGTGCCATTATTCTTATAGCTGTGATTGAGTATATTATAGAACTGTGGTTTATTTATCTTTGTCCTCCGTACGGAGTTGAGACTATTGACAGGACATACTATGTTTGTGACCTAGACAGCGTTCTACCGCCGATGCTGCGGTGTAGGCTGGACGTACCCACGACTCATGCCCAAATTCCGGGTGCGGGTCGTGACACAAACACTACGATGTATACTGGTTTTCCTCTGAGAGGATTAGTCCAGTCCTGAGAACTCTTGCTCAGAGTTTTATCAACTATAATCACCAATAGTGAATCACAAGCTTTGATTCGAAGGCTTGCCATTTCTTTACAACCATAAGCTTTAATCTGAAGGCTTGCAGGCTTTCTCAATATTTGATATGAAGAGCTTGATGACTTCACAATAGAAGAAGACCTTCATGAACCAAGATATTACAACTCTTATAGACTTCTAACCGAGATCATACTTGGTACTAGAAGATTGGGGAGATGATCTAGGAGATGAGAAGGTTAAGGCTCTGAGGGTTTTCTCACCGTAGGATAGAAAGTTTTAGAATGGATTAGTGAGTAAAAATGTGAAAATCCAAGTATATTTATAGGGTATTTTAGGACAGAGTTCGGCCAGAATTTGGTCTAAAATATTTAAATTTTTGAACGTTGGAGCCACAAAATCAGGGATATCACAACTGGCCAATTTTCTGAAAATAGTCGACCGAGTTCGGCCATATTTGCCATGAATTCGGCTTGCTTATTTCAGACTAGTCCAAGCTTTGGTTCAGGTTGGTTTTGGTCTAATTTTGGGTGGATAGGTTTTAGGCTATATAAGTAAACTAAGGTAGGCTAGTGTGAGTGGGCTGAGTACTTCTAGTTGCCGGTGCGATTTGACTCACAAAAATCCTAGACTCAATAAATATAAAATTACAACGCTTAAAACAACAAAAGACTAGACAACAGAAGATGCATATGGTTGGTGCAGATGTCTGTCTTCAGTAGCAGTGAGGCTTGACTTCAGTAATTATGCTTCGTATCTAGTAGCCGCACTTTGTATTTAGAGTCGGTATTATCGATTATCAGAATCAGGTTAACCGTGACCATTTTGTGTCAACACCACTTGTAGGTGCAGTGATATTATATGGGGATCTGCATATTGTATATGTAGTGAATGAGAATTTGATGTAGCAAAGTTTACTACTAGAACAAGTTCAGGGTTGAACTCAGATGGACACCTGTAGTTGGTGCACAGTCCATTTGGACATGAGTTCCAGTGATAGGTGAGGAAGTTGTGTGAGGGATATTGGATATGTGTATACCATGGTACCAATTTAACTTGATGCCAAGGTATTGAATATGGGTTATATACTAAGGCATATATAATAGTTAAGATATTGGATTAAGGTTTATGATATGGTTGTCGTACCATATACCAAGTGTGAGTATCAAGAGAGATTAGCTAAGATACTAGTCCTAGCTAAGGTATATACCAATAAGTTGACGTAAAGGAAATAAGTAAGATATTAGCTAAGTTATGGGTATTAACTCAGGTATTAAGTAGATGTTGGGGTATAGGCTAGGTATTAATACTAGTGTATATATATATATATATATATATATATATATATATATATATATATATATATATATATATATATATATTATAAGCCTAGTAGTAGCTATTATACCTTAGTACGACCTAGTATGACCTAGTATGGACCTAGTATTAGCTAGTATCACACTATAGACTCAACTAATGACCCAATTAAAACCCAAAAATACGTAATTACTAGTTAAACCCCAATAGACCTAGAAATGACCAATAAATCTAAAATTATATTGTTAAGCATGTTTTTGACTCTTGGACACTCTTTGACATTGATAATTCATATTTTGGTCACTTTGACTCCAGTTCGAATACCAATTTGTATTCATTGCTCAGGACCATAGGCAAGTACATCTCTACATTAGTTTTTATTTACTTGATAGTATATATATCACATATTCTAGCAATATTATACTTGATTCCCGATACGATGGTACACGGACTGGTACTATATGGATCTTAATCATGAGATGTTACTTATTATATTATCGTGTACACCGTGTGCTCATATTATATTATTGTGCACACACTAATAATAGTGTTTGTGGGTTATGTGTGGAATTGGATTGAGGGTGGAATTGGATTGGGGTTTAGTATTAAGTATAGTATTTGTGGGTGTGACTTGAGAGTGCATATATGTTCATTGGTGTAAGTTCTCTTCTTAGTATGCAAAGTTATGTGTTGAGAGAGTTATGTGCTAGTGTTGAGTATCAAGTATTGGTGCCTAAGTATAGATTTTAGCAAGGGGTGAAAGATGTATCTTAGTATAGATATCATGGGTGTGGTTGAGGGTTGTAGGCAATGTGATAGGGTAGTTTGCTAACATAGGATACTTGGGTACTTGGTGTTGAGGTATCTTGATAGCTAGTAGCATATTTGGAAACTAATTAGATAGTGATATCTTAGTATCTATAGTCAAGTGTCAAGGTTTTAGGAAGATATTGATATTTAGTTAAAGTATTATTGTGATGTGTTAGTATATAGCTAGCTAATTGGTACTAGGCTAAGATATTGTAGGGTATTTATTATATATAATCTATATTAAGTATATGATACATAATATAATATATTAGCTAGTATAGTCTATATTAACTAGTATAACTTATAAACCTAGTATAGCAAGGTATTAACCTAAAATGACTTAATAAACAACTCCAGCGCGGCTGCTCCCCTCGTGCGGCTCCTTCCCTCCGACGTCCATTTACTGGAGTTTAAAATCTTTGGCTCTACTTTTTGCTCTAGTACCGAAAGCCATGAGACATAAGTCTTCTCTTTCATATTTCAGTATCATGGCTTTCGGCACCAGAGCGTGAGGTAAAGCTAAAGGTCTTGTCATAATCTACACCCAGATATTCGGGCACGAGTACGTTGTTACGCCCAGCCTACGCCGCAGCATCGGCGGTAGAACATTGTCTGGGTCATTTCTAACTATCTAACATCTCAACAGTATAATATGGTACATGTCAATCATCTCAACACCAAACGGAGGAACAATATGGTATCTCACAAGTATAACTAATCTCAATCACAAAATAAACTAAGGAAGATAAAGCACGAATAGAATACCGAAGGAAAGAAATCAAGATACAATCCATAATCTGAAATAATATACAAACTATGAATCTCAACAAATATAGTCTAATACAAGCCAACACAAATAACTAGACCTCCTCGGGCTCTGCAACTAAGTCCTCCTGGTCTATAGGAGTATCCTCTAAAGGTACGCCGTCCTGTGGCCCGTAGAATGTAGGACACTGCTCTATAAGCCAATCATCTGAAAAAATATATCCAGTCAAGATTGGAGCAAAGTACATACCTCTGAAAGCAGTTTCAATAACATAATCGAGCATATAAAACAGATAATAGAAATTAAATACAAGATCACTAACATATGAATAAATAAAAAATAGGTATACAGGTAATGTACGAGAATATAGAACAATAATATGAATATCTGTAATATGATAAAATAACTGCAATCTAACTAATGTGCCTCAGAATACAAGTTTATTATGTGATCGGTTTGGGTGAACATGATCAATAAGGTAAGACGATTACAAGTATGGTATGTAATCAAAATATACACGATGAACAATGGGGCTTTGATCATATAATCAATCCTACTCTTCCATCCCCAAGTAATACCAATGGATCCAATCACGACACGCTACAAACACGAATATGACCACTGAACACAAGCAGTGGGTGTACGCGAATATAATCATACTGAACACGAGTAGTATGTATACATTAATAAGCATACTGAACACGAGTAGTATATAAACATAAAATATAAATCAATACCCAATGTACACGATAAAACACATATACAGGAATACCAGCTGAACACGGTAGGGGATAACATCTCCTGACGGGATCCATTTAGTACAAGTTCATGAAATCACTGTGTCGGAATCAAGTATACAATTCTGGAACATGCATATATACACTATCATGAATTAAAAACTATCAGAGAAATGTACTCGCCTGAAGTCCTGAGCAAGGGGTGTCTCTCGATGCCCAAGTTGGTGTCACACGGGCCTATATATGGTATGTTGCATCAATACAAGGTTCAAAAATAAAAATAAGTGAAACTGATGCAATGCTAAGTCATAAAATCATTTCTAAGTCAAACTGACTAATTCTAGGTTGTAAGAGTCTAACACTAAGATACTAGGTCGATACACTATAAAACTAAGCTATACTAGCTAATCTACGATACTATGAAACACACAAAATGCCGTATCTCAAGATACGCAAGTTTCAATGTATGAAAATAGTAATTTATATATATACAAATCAATATATATATATATATAGTATCTTAACTAATTAATGAAATTAGGATACCTTGGCATTGCATCAATGCGTATCACACTACCTATCTCGATACCCAAACCCAATACCTTGATATCGACCCATTACCTTGATATTACCTTGGTATCCCAAGGTAATTCAAAACCTATTGAGTATAGCTAATATATATATAATACCTCAAGTACTAACTATATAATATAACTAACTACTAAAATATATTATGTATCAATATAATACCTACTAACTACTAACATGGATTATCTATACTAGTATACATATCTATTTATACTAACTACTAACAAATATACCTGCTAGTACATAGATACCAACCTACATACACAGAGATATATAAATAGATACTTAACTAACTAGTAATTGCTAACACTTAACTACTAACTTAACAAACTAGGCTATCTAAACCAATACTTAAAAACTAAACCAACTATTAGCTAACTACCCATACCTGAAATTGAATTACTGATACATCTAACCCAATCTAAACCCAACCTTGCTGATACTGCTATATGTTTCTTTAGGTGTTATGCAGTTCGCTAAACTGCAGGTTTTGTGCTGATACTGCACAGTTGGTACCTCAGATGAACACCCTGATGTGTCTTGAGGCTGCACTGATAGTCCTCAGTGTAGTGCACAGTTGGACTGATGTTTAGTTGCTCAGTTGGACTGATGTTCAGTTGCTCATCTGCTCATTTAAAGTGCTATTGATGCCTGGACTAATGCAGGTACTGTGATATGCACGATGCTCTCCCTTCTTGTTGAATCACTGAAGCCACACTGCCAATGCCTTGTGCACACATAGATGTCCAACTGCACCTCTCGGTGCATGATAATCTTTCTGCTCTGTTCCTGCTGTTGTTGTTCTTTGATACGGCTCCAACAGGGTTTCCCCTCCTCCACAGCAAGCTACCAAAGCTGCTGCTACTCCTAGATTGATGCTCAAGCAACCCAAGGTTGTTGCCACTGTACACACATTGTTGTGTGCAGTTGCACTGGCTGCTCGAGCAACTCCTCCTTACACACACACACTCAAACACAAACACATCTATATAACTGCTATATATATATCCACACATATATGTATATATATCAATAAGTATAACATTCTATACACATATATCAATATCTAAACATTTATGCATATATGTAAATACATATATATATCATACATATACACATAGATATAGATATAGATATAGCTATATACACTAACTTACATACATATATTAATACATATATATACACTTAGCTATAAATACTCAACTATACAATATGATATAATACATACTTATATATATATATATATATATATATATATATATATATATATATATATCATATATTATATATACACAAGTACACATAGAATTGAGGGCAATAAAGCAAACACGCGGAGTGCACCACACCCGTATCACACTCATTCTATGATACGCTTGTGACACGGTTCTACCACACAACCAAATGCATCCTGAAGGACATGAGCAAGTCTAGAATAATAATTATGCACTATAATACAATAATATAATCAACTACGTGTCCATGTCTAGAAATGATATGCACAAATTCTCGTGTCAGAGAAAACCCCCCAAAAATAACCCGTATCGCCAAATTGACGAGATACGGCCTACACATACCCAATTGTAGACACAAAACTAGTCACAAACAATTATTCATATGTCATATTGATCTATTTGACCAATTGACAAGCACTACATGTGCCAATCTCAAAATTCTCCCAAAATTGACACAAAAACACACATAACTTCCACCATAGGTCTCCTATGAACCTAAAACTAAATCCTATAGGTAGCCTATGCATATGGGGTAATTTTTTATGGTTAAATCTTATATTTAGAACATATTACAAGAGAAAAAACCGAAATATACATATTGGGAGATGGATTCCCAATAAAAATTCTCAAATATAGAAATATAGCTCCTCTTTGTAGATCTTGGCCTCATCTTTGTAGATTATTACTTTCTTCTTGTAGATACTTATTGTAGTAGCCTCAATTGAAGAATAGGGAAGAAATTTGTGAAGAAATTTGTGAAGGAATGGTGAAGGAATGAAGGAATTTGGGGAGGGGAAAATATAGATCTAATTGGAATAAAAAATAAAATGAGAGAAACTCTCTCTCCTCCTCTTGTGGCCGACCATATACCCTTCTCCCAAGCTATTATGAAATATCCAAAATATCCCTTGGGGTCTCTCATGAAAAAATTAATTAAGAAGAAGGTCCTAGTATAATGGTTTAACTAATTAATCCATCCTCCTAATCCATGGGCCTAATTCTTGGGCTCATTCTAAACTAAACTAAAATATTGGGTTCATGCATCTAATTAATTAGTTAGGTCCACTACACAAGTTCAAAATAATCTAGCATCTAACAATAAATAAATAATATAATAAATAATTAATACTCATGCACAATATTTAAATACAATAAATCCTAAAATTAAAAATACCTATGTCAATTACCAAACTACTCTTGATTAAAAATATGAGGGTGACAGGTCTCATGGCTTCTAGGTTCATTTACCTATTTCTTATTAGGTTTCTAGCCAGGTCAAATACAAGTGAGTATATTGAGTATATGAGTGCCACGTGTTCCTTGTGAGCATATCTCTGAAAAGAAATTTTACTTCTACAAGGCTTTTTGAGGCTTTTTGAGTTTGACTTAAATAACCAAGTTTTGACCTAGAAATCGAGTTTCAAGTTAGTGTCATGGGTAGTTGAAACTATGTCCTAGTGTCAAGATACAAGAGAGTATCAATATATGATATTGTGTACCATGGTATACGATATCCACATGAATGGCTCATAAGAAATACGTGACGATACATATATCCTCAAAATGGAGTTGTCCACATGTCTACTAGGTTTGGAAATTAATATCAAAGTTATCTATTTACTTATTTTATGGATACTCATGAGTCACGATATGGATACTCATACATCACAACTTAAATACTAACGATATGACTTAAATACTCACTTTGATGAATATTTGGATAATATACTTGAACGATATTTATTCATATTTGCAGAAGTATCTAGAAATGGATCTGAATTACTACTTGTATTATCGTTCATGGATGTACAATTATCATCCTGGTAATATGTGTGGTATGCGAAATAAATACATAGAGGGAGTAGAGTAGTTCCTATAGTTCATCAAGGCGTTCCCTGTCACGCCTCAGTTCCAAATATAAGGAACAGAGCCATGTGGCATTGGCCATCGGGTATACTTCGACGGGCATCCTAATCTAATAGACCTGATGGAGTGCACCTAAGATGTAAGGTACAATGATATAACCCAACATATAAAACATAATCAAAGTAACTAATCTCATCCACAGACATAAGAATATGAAACACATAGAAAAAACTAGTCTATAATGTGCAAAAATAAAATAAGTCTAAAAATGTATCATAATACAATACGGATAGAGTCACACGGGGATAAACCCGCTAATACAAGTACTGAATGAAAGAAAGCAATAAGATAACTAGGGTCGATATCTGATAACTAGATAATGATACCGGACCCAAGGTAAAGTCACTACCGGTGATCAAGCAAAGTGCTCAGGAAGGATCTCGTCCTCTGCTACAAGTCCTGCTCCTAGATATACACCCGGTCCGTACTCCTCCGGGTAGTCCTCCTCACCTATGCCTGAAAGGGAACCAGGTCCTCAGAGGGACGTAACAAGGTACAAAAATAGAATGCCATAGTAAAACAGAAAGAAAACATGTGATACACCGATGTAATCTAGAATAACCACCTAAGTGAGATACAACCTAAAGACAATGTTCGATACATGGGCTTTCCAAATATAAATTCGTAGCTCCGAGGCACAGAGGCACACGGTGCATACCCGTAGCTCCGAGCACAGAGACACATAGTAAGTAAGTACTACGACTCCGGATATAGGATCTCTGCGTAAATAAGGATATATATATATAGTTTATGCGAAGTAGCCAAGAGTCTAGTAACTATCTTCCCCTCCCAATGCGGTCAACGAGACGCATCCGCAGCTCACTGAGCCTGAACCTCTATCTATACAGTCTCGTCATACTGAAGTAACTAGCACTAATCACGATCCTATAGTCATCACAGGTTCTGGTCATGCTGACACTATTAGGATACAGGAAGTCTAGCACGATGACAGTGTCTGAATGTGTCCTAGGATTTCGGTGTAACCAAGTAGGTATATAAAGGTATCGAGAAACATGAACGTCTGTACCCAGATATGACCCGGACGCTAAGTAACAATTTTGATCTGAAGTGCACACAATAATATAGATAAAATAGATAAGTAAATCTGGAACTGAGTTACAGAATGACAAGGTACACTTGCCTGAGTCCAGATGCTGAAGACGGGGCTCTGGTCCAATGTCCAAGTTCGAGGATCCCAAATTACCTAGAGGAGTAATTAAAACTAATTAATAATTAACTCAAAGTCTATTTATTATTAAAAATGTGTCATTGAGAACATAACCTAGGTTTTGTCATTGTACATAACTTACGACTAAGCATACTAACTAGGGTATTGACCAAAGTTGAACAGGGAAGCATTATAATAAAATACATAATCATCAAATCGTATAACGCCCTCAAACACTTTCCTCAAATACTAGTATTCATCAAGTATAGATTTGATCAACTGTGAACAATATTCATCCTCAACCCATCTCATCAATGTAACCATAAACACAAATATTGCTCAAAGGATCCTATAACCTAACTAGGGTTTTTAACGAATTGAAAGAGTAAAAAAATAAAGAAGGAGAAGAAGAGGGGAGTGATACCATAGGGGGCATTCGTGGTGGAGGTGGTATCCTAATTGCTGCTATCGTTGGTGGTGGTGTCGTGAGGTGGTGGTATCGTAGTGGAGGTTTCAGTAGTGGTTGATGGTGGTGGTGGTTGTTGTGTTGGTGTCGAATATGGGAAGATGGTGGTGGTTGCTGGTGGTAGCAGCGGTGGTGGTGTGTAGTTGTTGTTGGTGGTGGTGGTGTCGTGAGGGGGTGGTGTCGAATTGGGGAAGATGGTGATGGTGGTGGTGGCAGTGGTGGTAAGGTTGGTTGTGGTGGTGGTGTTGATGGTGGTGGCAGTGGTGATGGTATTGATGGTGGTGGTGTGGGGGGAATGGTGATGGCGATGGTGGCAGTGGTGGTGAGGTTGGCAATGTTGGTGTAGTGGGAATGGTGATGGCGGTGGTGGCAGTGGTGGTGATATTGGCTATAGTGGTGATATGGAGTTTAGGGTTTCTAAGGAGAGAGGTGAAGAAGAAGAAGAAGAAGAAGAAGAAGAAGAAAAATGGGAAGGAGATGAAGGTGTCGGCTGTGGTAAGGAGAGGGAGGGAGTGAGGTGAGAGAGTGATGATGGGAGTTCTCTTAGGATTAGGGTCGGCTATATTGGGATGAGGGTGTGTATGTCCTTAAATAGGGGAATAAGTGGTTGTGATTGATGGAGGAATGAATTAATGGCTAGGATTAAGTGTGAGGAGATAATGACAAATAGTGTCATACAAAAAGGAGAGAGAGAGAGAGAGAGAGAGAGGTAATCGGTCATATGACCCAAGGTGGTTTCTCCATTTGATTTTCACCAATAGGAGGTTGACACCTTGCATTACTTTTGCATTTGGGTCCTTAGAAGTTTGCGGTTTATAAATAAAGGAAAAAGAATAAGGATTTAATGTGGGAAAAGGTGTGTAGAATTTTGTAGGATAGAGTGGGTGTTGGATGTTTTGTATGAGTCTCAAGATTTGGTGTGAGGGTTTAGTTTGGGTTAAGTTAAATCGGTTTCACCAAATTAAATAAATATTGTGTCATATGTGTTCTTAAATAAAATGGGAGTACATAGGGTCTCAATTGGGAGTGACACAAATATCATGGACGTTGTAGGCTTGGTATTAGTCTTTGACCCTTTAATTGGTTAGGCGAAATGGGTTGAATTTGTGTCCCAAAAATTGATGGTAATGACATAGGTACAAGGCATAGAATTTAAATTAAATTTTTGTGACTAAAAAGTTGTACAATTAAAATATAGCACAAGGGAGTATGTTTGTGAGTGACAAAAATATCCAGTACCTAGGTTGGATCATCAGGTCAAGAGTGCAAAATTTGTTGGAAAGTAAAGGCTATTAATGTGCTCCAATTATTGTAGCAATGGTAAGGTGCACCAAAAGTATAAATTAAGAACCAATCTTGATAACCCTAATTTCTAATCCTTAAATAACCAGAAGCTAAACCAAAATTCTCACTATACTCAGTCTACCTAAAAAAATTTGAGGGGTTTACATTCCCTGAGTACATGGATGGCATAAAAATTAAGTGTCCATGTGTAAAATATCGTAACTTAAAATATTATCAAGAAGTGGATATGACATATCATTTGTACTTGAGGGGTTTCACTCTGAATTACTATCTGTGGACCTCATACGAAGAGCTTGTGGCTTTAGCATCAGAGCAGGAGCCTTATGTAGAGCCATATATGAATGTCCATAAGCATGCTGATTTCAACGATGGGTACGTGAACATGGTTTTCGATGCTGGGGGGCCTAGTTTCGATCCAAACAATCATGAAGCAGCTGAGGACGCACCGAATGTCGATGCTATAAAGTTTATGGAGTTGATGGAGAATGTAAGGACTCTATTGTATCTTGGTTGTGAATATCATTCACCGTTAGAGGTTGTTACCAGGCTGTTGAGCATAAAGTCTAATTTTAACTTGTCACAAGAATGCTACAATCGACTGATCGAGTTGATTATAAAGATCTTGTCGGAGGATGCCAAGTTACCTACAGACTTCTACCGATCTAAGAGAATGGTTAGATTACTATGGATAGGATATAAGAAAATCTATTCTTGTCGTAATGGGTGCATGTTGTACTATAAAGAAGACAAAGATGAAGCAGTGTACAGATTCCATGGTACTTATCGCTACAAGGCAACTGGTACTGGAAAGACTCCTAGTGCAAGAAAGCTGACCAATTCGATACACTACCTCATTTGATGTCGCGGTTGCAGAGGTTATTTATGGTGAAGGAGACTACTAAAAATATGAGTTAGCACAGGCGGGAACAGATCGAATGAGTGTTGGATCATCTAATAAATAAAGAAACATGGAAGCACTTTGATCGTGAGTATTCCGATTTTGCTTTGGATTCACGTAATATCAGATTGGGGCTCTCCTCTGACGGTTTTACCCCATTTGGACTTTCGAGCTCCCAGTATTCGTGTTGGCCTGTGATTGTCACTCTGTACAACTTACCGCCTTGGATGTGCATGAAGACTCTGTATATATTTCTAACCGTTATCATTCTGGGTCCGAACAATCCCAAGCGGAATATTGATATGTACTTACAGCCGTTGATAGATGAGTTGAATCAGTTATGGAAAGTAGGCGCCAATACGTATGATGTCAAATACATTCTTCTCGATATGCATGACATTAAGGTTATGTAGATGAGAAAGAAAGACTTTGTGGATGGAAAAGTGATGCAGCCTAAGTCAATTTTCTCATTAGACAAGGAGGACAAAGAAAGACTTTGTAGATGGATCCATGGCCTAAATTTTCAAACGGGTACCTATCGAATCTGAGAAGATGCGTTGACCCAAAGGAGAACAAACTGACGGGTATGAAGAGTATCACAACCCGTACCGGATATAAGGGCATAAGTAAGTGGGTACATCCAGCCTACGCCGCAGCATCGATGGTAGAACGATGTCTAGGTCAACAATACTATCTAAATATCTCATACAATATATATAAGGTACATGTCATGCTATCTCAACTCCAAATGGACGACAATATGATAATATTGTAATAATAAAAATACTCAATTATAATAACAAACAAGAGGATGATAAGGCACAATATAAAATAGAAAGAAAAAAAGAGTCACAAATACATCCCAAGTCCAAGTCTAATCTCAACACAAGATCTCAAACAATAATACAATGCCAAAGTCTAACTGATATATACAATATCAAGAATAAACTAACTATGCCTCATCAACTGCTGGTGCTAACTCAACAAGCTCTATGGGTGATAACTCAACTTGTAAACCCCCTATTTTTTTAGAATTAAATTTTTTTTTTATTATGGATATTATGTAATTATTGAGATTAAGGAAGATTTTTCTATAATTTTAGCTAATTATAATAAATATATATTCATGGATTAATAATTATGTATATGTAATTAATTATTATTATTGCACCAAAAATATATTTTTGGGTGTATAACTATTATTAGAGTATTATAGAGTTTATCTAAAATTTATTGAGGTCCAAAACTCTTTTTTGATGGCTATATATATATATATATATATATATATATATATATATATATATATATATATATATATAGAGAGAGAGAGAGAGAGAGTGAGAGAGAGAATTATTAATTATTAGTAGATCTGAACCCAAAACCCATAACCTGCACCCAAACCCAAAACCCTCTAACCCAACCTCTACAGTCCTTTCCCCAAAATCGCAACCCCGACTCCTCATTTCCCCTCCCCGTAACCGCCGAACCCCCTCTTTACTTCTCCCTGAAACCTCCCTCCTTCACCCTATATAAACCCCATCATAGCATACCACAACCAACATTATCTCCCCTACTATTCGGACACGCCGCCGACCACCGCCGCCGCTATCAACCGCCCCCGCAAGCCATCGCACAAACCCGCCCAGAATCCCCGAGCAGTAGCAGAAGTGAGGTATCCTACTTTCTACCCTTGTTTCTTTCTGCACAGAAAACCAATTAACGATCCGTTGAATCCTATGTGAAGACCACATGACCCCCTTGAACCATGTGTAATTAATTTAGCTTATCGTGTCCTGTGTCGCTCACAAATTATGACACAAAATAGGAAAAATAACCTAGTTTTGAGATCAGAAGTTGTTCCAAGTATGCGTGTTTGAGTCTCGTTATCTCCATAACGGCACACAATACTAAAATTCTACTTAAACAGTAATTTAGATAACATAACCTAGTTTTAATCCCTTTAAACACTTTCTTTTAATTTGATGTATTCTATGATTTATTTACTGTTGAATTGACCGAAAACTTGATTTCTCAAACCCAAATTATTTTGATACGGGATGCGTCCCGCTAAACGATGTGACTTCGTCGTATGTGAATTGTACCAAAATATGCATATCGTCAACAGGAGGTATGAAATTTTGAGGAACTTGATTTGGATGTGCGTGCACACCAAAATTAACGCGTATCTGTCAACTGTATCGTCCTATTTTGACACTCATCATAATTTTATGTGTTCTTGTTATTTCATAAAGAAACTTGTGCCATCGAATTCGCAGCGTTACGCTGGTCCTGGGACCCAAGTTTGGTTCGATTCTGAGAACATTGACGAAACACCGTTTCGCGGGACCCAAGGTTCTATTTGACTGGTAATTTCGTGACCGGCTCATCGCAATCCTGTTTTGGATGTTTCGTTGAGTTCGTATCATCGTTCTAGACTCGTAGACACTAAGTTTGACGAATTTGGAGAACTTTATCTTTGGCATATTTTTTGGGTGCGAAGTGGGCCACTTGTGGACCCCGCTTTGACCAAAATCTGTCAGTTCTGTCACTGTGTCCAAATTGGACTTATGGGTAGTCAATCTTAGCTATTTCAAGTATTCTAAAAGCAATGGTGATATTTGTTTCAACAACTAGAGGCATAATTAGAGATTCTACTTTTACAGGAGCAACTGACGGAGTTCAAAACTCAAGCAAGTGTACCTTGCCAAATCTACAAAGATCCTGTTACATTATTTGCTTGAGTTATTTCTATATATATATATATACTTATGTGATGTACCTGTTCAACCTAGGACCGTGAGATATTTCTTAGCATCCTAACAAGATTCGGGTGTCGACGTCATACGCGGAGTCGTGTCATGTCATTTAGAGAATTGATTCCACGATCCTATATTTTTACATGCTTGCTTTACCAAGTACGTCATACCATAGGATACTTGACACTATTTCATGTGACAGAATCTTTCCTGAGTTATTCATGGTGATTCTGTATAGGCTTACATGATTCATGACATGAGACTAGTATATATAGATATATCATTATGACTCGTTGTACAAGCTAGAGGTCATGATCTTGCATATTATGGACATGAGACATTGTGGACATGAGACGTGAGTTTACATTGGGTGGGGAGAGATACACAGGCTACAGGCTGATTATTTATATATATATACTTTACTATTGGAGGTGCTTTAGTCTCTATATCAAGACTTGGCACATTAGTAATATTACTTGCTGCTACGGGCTCCCGAAACAAAACTTGTAGTGGCCTCAGCCTGAGTACTAGTGATGCTCTCATTTGCATTTCATATAGCTGGTTACCTAGCTTGTCCTGAGGATCTATTTTTATTTACTGTATTTTATTTGGCTTGAGTATTTCTTGTACCTTACTATGTCCCCTGAGGACCTGGATCCGGATTATGTCCCCAGGTACAACAAAGGAGGATTACCCCGAGATATACGGGACACGAGATGACGCTGGAGCAGTACTGGCATTATAGGACAAGGTTGTGCCAGAAGATTTCTCCTGAGTATTCAGTTACTTACTCAGTTATCTATGTTTTTTTATCTGTACTTGACTTATGGACATATATATTGATGTTATTCTCTTTTCTTTATTATGTCGGGTTATTCCCCGAGACACTACTTATGTTGACTTGATAAGGGACTATTTTTCTTTATCTATTATCTTGACTGCTCTATCATATTAAATTGGGTTTACTTTCTGCGGATGAGATTAGAATTATATTGTAATAGATAGTATAGACTTTCATTTATATTTATTACAGCTTAAGTGCACTCTAACAGGTCTATTAAATTGGGTTTGTCCATTGGAGTTGTGCTGTTGGCCATTACCACGTGATTATTCCCTTGGTATTTTGGGACTGGGGCATGATATGGTTTTTGTGGTGGCCCATGCAGGTCTACGACTATATTGCTTTGGTTTTAACTAAGGAGCCAAGCAAGCCTGCAAATTAGGATAGAATAATTTATAGGATCTCATCCACATGTTGACCCATTCTTGACCTCTATATCGGATTCAAATTAATTTCTTGACTTGCATCATGCATGATTCAACTGTTCGACTCTATCTTGTTTCTGACAGAAAAGGAGAAGGCGGAGAAGTTCTTTGACGGACTTAGCTTTGAGCTACAGAGCTTAATCGGCTCAGTTGTACCTTCTTCATTCACGGACGTCCTTGTTGTAGCCAGACGCATAGAGCGCGTCACCAGGAGAGAGTCCAGCCAGAAATGGTCATTCATATCAGCACCAGCCAGAGCACCACAGGGAGAAGCTGTAAAGAGATCTCACATGCACCAGCCACCCAGAGCAACTCTACAGGCACTGCCTATATGTCAATATTATGGCAAGCGAGACCATCACAAGAGTGAGTGCAGATGCAAGTTGGGATTATGCTCGATTTATGGATCGGGACAACACTCGGCATGGGACTTTATAGCGGAGAGGAGCACTGATGATTCATCGACCAGTCCTACCAGCACCAGGACTCCCTACTTGTCATTATTGTGGCAAGGTAGCCAATCTCGCCAAGGAATGCTGACGCAGATTGGGAATGTGTTTGCTTTGCGTTTCAGACAAGCATTCAGCCAGAAATTGCATGGAGCATCAAGGAGAATCACTGATGGTTCACCGACGAGCACCGAAGGTTCACCGACAAGCTTTACCAGCACCAAGACCAGTCCAGCAGCTACATCGACCAGCTTATCCAGCACCAGAAGCATCACAGGTGAAAGTTGGAGGATTCAGACCACTAGCTCCAGGAGGGAATCAGCCGAGGCCACCTTTGGCATCACAGATATCACTCTTCCAGCAGGCCCAACAACAACAGAGGACACCAACTCAGGGACGTGGACAGGCTTTTGTGATGACAGTGGATGAGGCACAGACTCGAGGAGTAGTAAATATAAGTAAGATTTAGTTTTATCATAGCTAGCTATAGTAGCTAATATTCCTAGTAATACTTTAGCATGTGCCTTTTAGTTCCATTCCTAGCCTATACCTAGTATTATGTTAGCTTGAACCTGTTGGTCTAGAGTAGTAATATGTAAGTGGTACCCAAGTTTTTAGAAGTTGTAGTTGATTCTCGCTCTAATCAGACTCCTTTACTCTTGAGTTACTTATCTTTCATTGCCTAGGGAAAATATTTTATGGCTTTCCTACGTGTTCTGCTTGAACAAAACCTTCACCCTTCCTCTCGATATTTCCCTTGTTCATGGTCCCTTATCCTTTGTGTCGTGTTTCAACAAACATGTCTTACAACCGTGTCATCTCTTCTGGAACAAATCTTTCCTGGCCGGTTACGTCTTATTTTTTTAATTGCGAAGATACAATTCTTTTAAGTTTGGTAGATTGTAAACCCCCTATTTTTTTAGAATTAAATTTTATTATTTGATTATGGGTATTATGTAATTATTGATATTTAGGGAGAGTTTTTGGTAATTTTAGCTACTTATAATAAATATATATTCATGGATTGATAATTATGTATATGTAATTAATTACTATTATTGCACAAAAAATATATATTTTGGTATACAACTATTATTAGAGTATTATAGATTTTTTTAGAATTTATTGAGGTCCAAAACTATTTTTTAATGGCTATATATATATATATATATATATATATATATATATATATATATATATATACATATATAAAGATAATTATTAATTATTAATAGATCCGAACCCAAAACTCACTAACCCGCACCTGAACCCAAAACCCACTAACCCGACTGCTACAGTCATATCCCCGAAACCCCCAGCCCTGACTCCTCTTTTTCCCTCCTTGTAACTGTCGCCCTGAACCCCCCCTTACCCTATATAAACCCTATCATAGCAGACCATAACCAACATCATCTCCCCTACCATTCAGATATGCCGTCGACCACGGTCGACCATCGTTGTCGTCGTCAACCGCCGCCGCAAACCGCCGCACAAACCCGCTCAGAATCCTCGAGCAGCAGCAGTAGTGAGGTACCCTATTTCCCACCCCTATTTTTTCCTACACAGTAAACCAATTAACGGCCCGTCGACTCCTATATGAAGACCACATGACCCCCTTGAACCCAGTGTAATTAATTTAGCTTATCGTGTCCTATGTCGATCGTAAATCGTGATACAAAACAGGAAAAAATAACCAAGTTTTGAGATCAGAAACTGTTCCAAGTACACATATTTGAGTCCTGTTATCTCCATAACGGTACGTGATACTAAAATTCTACTTGAACAATAATTTAGACAACATAACCTAGTTTTAATCTCTTACATACTTTCTTTTAATTTGATATATTATGTGATTTATTTACTGTTGAAATCGACCGAAAACTTAATTTCTTAAACCCAAATTTTCTCGATATAATGTGCGTGCTGCTAAACGAGGTAACTTTATCGTGTGTGAATTGCACCGAAAGGCATGTATCATCAATTCGGACGTGTGAGATTTTGCAATACTTGATTTTGATGTGCGTGCACACCGAAATCATCGCGTATCCGTCAAAAAATATTATATCGGCCTGTTCTGACACTCGTCATAATTTCGTGTGTGCTTATCATTTTATAACAAAACTTGCGCCATCAGATTCGCAGTGTTACACTGGTCCTGTGACACAAGTTTGGTTTGATTCTGAGAACGATGACAAAATACCGTTTCGCAGGCCCTATAGTTTTACTTGACTGGTGATTTCGTGACCCGCTCATCGGAATCTAGTTCTAAATGTTCCATTGAGTTTCTATCATCATTCTAGACTCATAAACACTAAGTTTGACGAATTTGAAGAAATTTATCTTTGGCATATTTTTCGGTACGAAGTGGGCCACATGTGGACCCCGGTTTGACCAAAAATTGTCAATTCTGCCCTTGTATCCAAATTAAACTTATGGATAGTCAATCCTAGCTATTTCAGGTATTCTGAGAGATTTTGCTGTTTGTTTCAGCAAACGGAGGAATACTTAAAGATTCTACTTTTACAGGAGCAACTGACGGAGTTCAGAACCCAGGCAAGTGGACCTTGCTAAATCTGCAGAGATCCTGTTATATTATTTGCTTGAGTTCTTTCTATATATATATATATATATATATATATATATATATATATATATATATATATATATATATATATATATACTTCTGTGATATACCTGTTCAACCTAGGATCGTGAGACGTTGCTTAGCATCCGAACAAGATTCGGGTGTCGACGCCGTACGCGAAGTTGTGTAACGTCATTTAGAGAATTGATTCCATGATCCAATATTTTTACGTACTTGCTTTACTAAGTACGTCATACCATAGGACACTTGACACTATTTTATATGACAGAATCTTTTCTGAGTTATTCATGGTGATTCTGTATAGGCTTACAGGATTCGTGACATGAGACTTGCATATATAGAGATCATTATGACTCGTTGTGCTAGCTAGAGGTCATGATCTTGTGTGTTATGGACATGAGACATTGTGGACATGAGACGTAAGGTTACATTGGGTGGGGAGAGACACACAGGCTACAGGCTGATTATATATATATATATATATATATATATAAATATATATATATACTTTACTACCAGAGGTGCTTTAGTCTCTGTATCAGATCTTGGCCCATTACGTGATATTACTTGCTGCTACGGGCTCCCCGACATAGAGCTTGTAGTTGCCTTAGCCTGAGTACTAGTGATGCTCTCATTTGCATTTCACATAGCTAGTTACATAGCTTGGTATCTATTTTTATTTACTATATTTTATTTGGCTTGAGTGTTTCTTGTACCTTGTTATGTCCCCTGAGGACCTGGATCCGGATTATGTTTCCAGGTATAACAGAGGAGGATTACCCCAAGATATACGGGACAGGAGCTGATGCTAGAGCAGGAGTGGCATTAGAGGACGAGGTTGTGCCAGAGGATTTCTCCTGAGTATTTAGTTACTTACTCAGTTATCTATGCTTTTTGTTATTTCATATATGGACTTGACTTATGGACATATGTATTGATGTTATTCTCTTTCCTTTATTGTGTCGGGTTGTTCCCCGAGACACTACTTATGTTGACTTGATAATGGATTAATTTTCTTTATCTATTATCTTGATTGGTCTATCATATTGAATTATGTTTACTTTTTGTGGATGAGATTAGAATTATACTGTAATAAATGGTATAGACTTCTATTTATATTTATTACAGCTTAAGTTCACTCTAACGGGTCTATTAAATTGGGTTTGTACATCGGAGTTGTGTTGCTAGCCATTGCCACGTGACTAGACCCTTGGTATTTTGGGACTGGGGCGTGATATGGTTTTTCTGGTGGCCCATGCAGGTCTACGACTATATTGCTTTTGTTTCAACTAAGGAACCAAGCAAGCCTGCAAATTAGGATAGAATAATTTATAGGATCTCATCTACATGTTGACCCATTTTTGACCTCTATATCGGATTCAAATTAATTTTTTGACTTGCATCATGCTTGATTCAACTGTTCGACCCTACACTATTTCTGACAGAAGAGGAGAAGGCAAAGAAGTTCTTTGACGGACTTAGCTTTGAGCTACAGAGCTTAACCGGCTTAGTTGTACCTACTTCCTTCACGGACGTCCTTGTTACAGCCAGACGCATGAAGCGCGTCACTAGGCAAGATTCCAGCCAGAAATGGCAGTTCACATCAGCACCAGCCAGAGCACCACAGGGAGAAGCTGCAAAGAGACCTCACATGCACCAGCCACCTAGAGCAGCTCCACAGGCACTGCCTATATGTCAATATTGTGGCAAACGAGGCCATCACGCGAGCGAGAGCAGACGCAAGTTAAGATTATGCTTGATTTACGGATCGGGACAATACTCACACGGGATTATATGGAACAGCGGAGAGGAGCACTAATGATTCATCGACCAGCCCTACCAGCACCAGGATTCCCTACTTGTCATTATTGTGGCAAGGTAGGCCATCTTGCCAAGGAATGCCGACGCATATTGGGATTGTGTTTGCTTTGTCGTTCAGACCAGCATTCAGCCAGAAATTGCACGGAGCAACAAGGAGAAGCACCGATGGTCCACCGACGAGCACCGAAGGTTCACCAACAAGCTTTACCATCACCGAGACCAATCTAGCAGCCACATCGACTATCTTATCCAGCACCAGGAGCATCACAGGCGAAAGTTAGAGGATTCAGACCACCAGCTCCAGGAGGGTATCAGCCGAGGCCACCTTTGGCATCACAGACAGCACTCTTCCAGCTGGCCCAGCAACAACAGAGGACACCAGCTCAGGGATGTGGACAGGCTTTTACAATGACAGTGGATGAGGCACAGACACGAGGAGTAGCGAATATGAGTAAGATTTAGTTTTATCATAGCTAGCTATAGTAGCAAATATTCTTAGTAATACTTTAGCATGTGCATGTTAGTTCCATTCCCTAGTAGTTGATTCTCGCTCTAATCAGACTCCTTTACTCTTGAGTAACTTATCTCTCATTGCCTAGGGAAAACTTTTTATTGCTTCCCTACGTGTTCTACTTGAACAAAACCTTCACCCTTCCTCTCAATTTTTCCCTTGTTCATGGTCCCTTATCCTGTGTCGTGCTTCAACAAACATGTCTTACAACCACGTTATCTCTTCTGGAGCAAACCTTTCCTGACCAGTTATATTTTATTTTCTTAATTGCGAGGACACAATTTTTTTAAGTTGGGTAGATTATAAACACCCTATTTTTTATTAGAATTAAATTTATTATTTTATTATGGGTATTATGTAATTATTGAGATTAAGGTAGATTTTTCAGTAATTTTACCTACTTATAATAAATATATATTCATGGATTGATAATTATGTATATGTAATTAATTATTATTATTGCGCATAAAATATATTTTTGGGTGTACAACTATTATTGGAGTATTATAGATTTTTCTAGAATTTGTTGAGGTCCAAAACTATTTTTTGATGGCTATATACATATATATATATATATATATATATATATATATATATATATATATATATATATAGATAATTATTAAATATTAATAGATCTGAACCCAAAACCCACTAACTCGCACCCGAACCCAAAACCTACTAACCCGACCGCTACAGTCCCCTCCCCGAAACCCCAGTCCCGACTCCTCCTTTCCCCTCCCTGTAATTGTCGAACCCCCTCTTTTTATCTCCCTGAAACCTACCCCCCCCCCTCTTCACCTTATATAAACCCCATCACAGCAGACCACAACCAACATCATCTTTCCTACCATTCAGACACGCCGTCGACCACCATCGGCCACCGTAGCCGCCGTCAACCGCCGTCGCAAGCCGCCGCACAAACCCGCCCAGAATCCCCGAGCAGCAGCAGTAGTGAGGTACCCTACTTCCCACCCCTATTTTTCCCTGCACAGTGTTTTATAATAAATAAAAAAAATAAAACTAGGTTTATATGAAACCTTTTCTTTGGTTTACAAACAAGAAAAAGAAGTACAATTAATCCTATACGAGGATGTTAAGTACAAAAATTTGATTCTGGAGAAATATTGCTATAGGAGTCTGATCTGCGGTCGATCACTTTGTCCCTTGGACCGCACGATGATGAAGAAGTGTTGTAGAAGACGAAAAAGAAGCTTCAAAGACTACAGAAAGGCTTAAACTCTCGTTACCAAAGTAGTCAATCGACACTCTCTAGATATACTCTCTTTTCTTGACCTTGTCTCTCATTTTCGACCTTGTCTCTCCTTTTCGACCTTGGACCTCCGTGGCCGAAGGTCTCCATTTATAGAGTTCAGCTACAGTCGGCGTAGAAACCGAACAGCGGAGAGATAATTAGGATAGAATAATTTATAGGATCTCATTTATATGTTGACCAATTTTTGACCTCTATATCGGATTCAAATTAATTTCTTGACTTGCATCATGCTTGATTCAACTGTTCGACCCTACACTATTTCTGACAGAAGAGGAAAAGACAAAGAAGTTCTTTGATGGACTTAGCTTTGAGCTACAGAGCTTAATCGGCTTAGTTGTACCTACTTCCTTCACGGACGTCCTTGTTACAGACGCATGAAGCGCGTCACTAGGCGAGATTCCAGCCAAAAATGGCAGTTCACATCAGCACCAGCCAGAGCACCACAGGAAGAAGCTGCAAAGAGACCTCATATGCACCAGCCACCTATAGCAGCTCCACAGGCACTGCCTATATGTCAATATTGTGGCAAGCGAGGCCATCACGCGAGCGAGTGCAGACGCAAGTTAAGATTATGCTTGATTTACGGATTGGGACAATACTCACACGAGATTAGATGGAACAACGGAAAGGAGCACTAATGATTCATCGACCAGCCCTACCAGCACCAGGATTCCCTACTTGTCATTATTGTGGCAATGTAGGCCATCTTGCCAAGGAATGTCGACGCATATTGGGATTGTGTTTGCTTTATCGTTCAGACCAGCATTCAGCCAGAAATTGTACGGAGCATCAAGGAGAAGCACCGATGGTTCATCGACGAGCACCAAAGGTTCACCGACAAGCTTTACCATCACCGAGACCAGTCTAGCAGCCACATCGACCATCTTATCCAGCACCAGGAGCATCACAGGTGAAAGTTGGAGGATTCAGACCACCAGCTCCAGGAGGGTATCAGCCGAGGCCACCTTTGGCATCACAGACAACACTCTTCCAGCTTGCCCAGCAACAACAGAGGACACCAGCTCAGGGATGTGGACAGGCTTTTACGATGATAGTGGATGAGGTACAGACACGAGGAGTAGAGAATATGAGTAAGATTTAGTTTTATCATAGCTAGCTATAGTAGCGAATATTCCTAGTAATACTTTAGCATGTGCATGTTAGTTCCATTCCCTAGTAGTTGATTCTCGCTCTAATCAGACTCCTTTACTCTTGAGTTACTTATCTCTCATTGCCTAGGAAAAACTTTTCATTGCTTCCCTACGTGTTCTACTTGAACAAAACCTTCACCCTTCCTCTCAATTTTTCCCTTGTTCATGGTCCCTTATCCGTTGTGTCGTGCTTTAACAAACATGTCTTACAACCACGTTATCTCTTCTGGAGCAAACCTTTCCTGACCGGTTATATTTCATTTTCTTAATTGCGAGGACACAATTTTTTTAAGTTGGGTAGATTGTAAACCCCCTATTTTTTATTAGAATTAAATTTTATTATTTTATTATGGGTATTTTGTAATTATTGAGATTAAGGAAGATTTTTCAGTAATTTTACCTACTTATAATAAATATATATTCATGGATTGATAATTATGTATATGTAATTAATTATTATTATTGCGCATAAAATATATTTTTGGGTGTACACCTATTATTAGAGTATTATAGATTTTTCCTAGAATTTGTTGAGGTCCAAAACTATTTTTTGATGGCTATATACATATATAGAGATAATTATTAAATATTAAAAGATCTGAACCCAAAACCCACTAACTCGCACCCGAACCCAAAACCTACTAACCCGACCGCTACAGTCCCCTCCCCGAAACCCCAGTCCCGACTCCTCCTTTCCCCTCCCTGTAACTGTCGAACCCCCTCTTTTTATCTCCCTGAAACCTACCCCCCCCTCTCTTCACCCTATATAAACCCCATCACAGCAGACAACAACCAACATCATCTTCCCTACCATTCAGACACGTCGTCGACCACAGTCGCCGCCGTCAACCGCCGTCGCAAACCGCCACACAAACCCGCCCAGAATCCCCGAGCAGCAGCAGTAGTGAGGTACCCTACTTCGCACCCCTATTTTTCCCTGCACAGTGTTTGATAATAAACGAAAGAAATAAAACTAGGTTTATACGAAACCTTTTCTTTGGTTTACAAATAAGAAAAAGAAGTACAATTAATCCTATACGAGGATGTTAAGTACAAAAATTTGATTCTGGGGAAATATTGCTATAGGAGTCTGATCTGCGGTCGATCAATTTGTCCCTTGGACCGCACGATGATGAAGAAGTGATGTAGAAGACGAAAAAGAAGCTTCAAAGACTGCAGAAAGGCTTAAACTCTCGTTACCAAAGTAGTCAATCGACACTATCTGGATATACTCTCTTTTCTTGACCTTGTCTCTCCTTTTCGACCTTGTCTCTCCTTTTCGACCTTGGATCTCCGTGGCCGGAGGTCTCCATTTATAGAGTTCATCTACAGTCGGCGTAGAAACCGAACAGCGGAGAGAGCTGCACCTTTTACGCGGCGGTTATAATAACTGCTACCCACGTATGAATGATCTCTTGAATTGGCGTGTGACGCGTGTCCCATTATGAGATAATGCGTATAATCGCTCATCGAAGATTACGGCATGCAAGCCACGTAGATAACTGCCCCTCGCGTAGAGATGGTTGGCATAAAAGCCAAATAACTGTCTCGTTGGCGTAAAAGCCAAATAGATGTTCTGTTGGCGTAGAAGCCAAGTAGCTGTCATATTGGCATAGAAGTCAAATATATGTCATGTTGGCGTAGAAGCCAAAATAGGCATAGAAGCCGAATAGTTGTCAGGTTGGCGTAGAAGACAAATAGGCGTAGAAGCCGAATAGTTGTCAAGTTGGCGTAGAAGCCAAGTGATTGTCATATTGGCATGGAAGCCATATTCTGCATAAAGAGTGATGCTTTGCAAATGTAGTCCGAGTCGGTGTATTTCAAGGAGATAGCGTACGACGTGCTCCTTATAGCTGAAAATAGCCTGGTTGGCATAATGTGCGAGGATGGTGATGTGGACGTATTTGCCCTAATTATAGCTCACCCAGTCTTTGAAAGTAGAACCAAATCTCGTGCATTAAATGCAGAGATCTGCCCCCATCTCGCGCATTAACTGCAGAGACGTGCCTTGAGTTCTGTACGAAGAACAGCTTTTGATGTGGCAGTTGATTTCGTCTCTTCCTGAGCGTAAAAGCTCATCTCTGCCTATGTAAAACAGGCAGTGTATCCCTTGGATGCATAAATAATATCTTATATCAAGGATTGTGTCACTAAACGACAGTCTGAGAATCTATGTAGAATCATCATAACAGTCGTTCTCTCGGTGGTCGTGTAGTACTCTTTGTCAGGAGTCAGGTTCACTGCTTGATCTGACAGGTTCATTCGAGGAATACGAAGAGATCCTCGTACAACTTCCCGCTACATTAAAAGCAAGCAGGTTTTATGCCAAAGTGGCGATGTAGCAACCTTTTTATGCTAAAACAGTCTGGAAATACTGCATTACGCGGGTTGTTCTGGAGCTATGTTTTACGCTGAACTAGCGTTGAAGCTCTGTTGTACGCCGATGGCTCTGGAGTTATGTTTCATGCCACCTAGTGCTGGAGCTTTATTTTACGCGGACTTCCTGCATGTTGAGGGTTTTACGCGTATGATTCTCCAGCGTATTTTTCATGCTTCTATAAGACCCCCTTCAAAGTTTTCAAATTCCTCATAATTTGAAACACTTTGAATGAAGAATGAAACGGTCAAGTTTGACTCGTTCCACGAGGTTGATTTCTCAGCAGATTTTTAGGAGTTTGTTGGGATTCAATATGTTCTCCTCTGCCTATATAAAGGCGAATAGGTTAACCAGTTCTTCCCACACTTCCTTCACCTCAAAGAGAGAGATGGTTGCTGAGCTTCGTCGGGTTGACTTGAGAAAGAAGAAGATCATGCTCTTCTAGCATGTAAGGAGCCGTAAAAAGAGGCATCTTCAAGCAAATGTTCTCTGCAACGATGGATCATGGAAGGATATCATAGCTTTCTTTGCTCGGGATGATCAGCAATTTCATATGACGATTCGTCCAAGAAAGAGGAAGGGTCGCATTAGACCACACAGCTTGCAAGCTGTATTTTCTCCCGTTATGGCGCTGGATGATGGCAGGCAGTCTGTCCCTGTCTTCCAGTATTGAGTTTGGTTCTGAACACCCAACACAATTCTAGGGCATGCCTGCCATGGCGTATGGAGGGTGGGCTTGAATAATTTAGACAGGCCCAGTTTTGTATCCTCCCGCTATTAATTATTTTCTTGTTCATCGACTGTGGAAGTCGATGAACTGCTGTAGAAGACGAAAAAGATCTCCACTAATACGAGAACCTGGCAAAATAGATTCTTGGTGTGATCCTAATTGAAAATGGAGAACCCTTTGTAGAGAAAGGATTTCCATCATATGTAATCATGAAGATGAAAAACCCTTTGTAGACTGGATTTCCATCATATGTAATCATGATTAATAAAATTGTCTTCTTTTATGCATCTGATGATTTGCCATATTTGCTGTGAGGATGTCTGAATAGTGTTCAGCTTCGATATATTTCTGGATAATTTTACGCCGACTCTGATAAAATAATATCTGATCTCGTCTCGTCTTTTACGCGTAACAGAAGACGCGTAGAAAACTCCATAGCATTTAAGTTGAAGATCCAAACTTTTATGTTGTCTTAGACGAGGAGTCGCATAGAATTTCTGAACTGTCACTTCTCTGATGCGAAGAATTCTTGTTCAGATGGTTTTCTCGAAAATCCTTTGAAAAATGCGAGAAATTTCTGTCGACCAAACCATACTTGAATTTTTATAAAGTATTCTGACCGGACTGTGGATGAACTTCCAAATGACCCAAGAAGAAGAGTCGTCTTCAATGCTGAACTCTGTATATTTCAGGTATTTGGAATGTTTTGCAGCAAAAAAGGAGCATCTTCTGCGTAAACCCTTTGTAATTGGCCATCTATAGCTTTCGAGCGTAGAATCGTAGATTTGTAGCCTCTGAGCGTAAAATCATAGATTTGTAGCCTCTGAGCGTGAAGTCGTAGGTTTGTAGCCTCTCGAGTATAAAAGCTACCGAGCGTAAAAGTATCCGGGCATAAAACCATAGACTTATAGCCTCTGAGCGTAAAACTGTAGATTTGTAGCCTCTCGAGCGTAAAAGCTCCTTAGCGTAAAATCATAGATTTGTCCTGTACATAAATCTGGATCCACTGGCTGTCCGTCTTCCCTAAATGATAGGCTGATGTGGTCCCAAATCATAACAGAATATTAAATATCGGATTTGGTTAGGGATTTGAAGAGTTATCCAAACTCTATAAATAGTCCAAGGGCTGGAGAGAGAAAACTTTTATCTGCCTTCACAAAACCCTGGCTTTCCAGGAACCTTTCTTCTTCGTCTCTTACTAGAGAACTCAGAATCGCCATGGCCCCTAAACAGACTTCCACTGCTAAGAGAAAGAAGGCCGCTTCCTCTTCCCGCTCCGCTGCTCAAGAGCGAGCAACTCCCATTAGGATGAACGAGCCTCGATCGGAACGCAGCGCTCTGCCGTCAAGCTGTGCTTCGGATATTACAGGTAGAGACTTTGGGAGAAAACAAAATTCTTCACACATGTTGTACGTGCACGTGCAAGGTCCTCTTTCGTACTGAGAGCCTCTTTGAGGAAGATAATGTACGGAGGGGTTTTATCATTATGCGCACATTCCTAATGTGTCGGTTAAGAACTCCAAATTTTTACAGTCTGGCGTAAAAATCCAGACTGTCGAGATTTGGTGTTTATTGCAAACTTTGAATTTTACGCGCTGGATATGAATACCGGCGTAAAAATTCAAATTTTGTCAATCCAGCGTAAAAGCTCAGATTATTAACTACTGCCAACCTTGAATTTTACATAATGGAAAATAGTTTCCTGCGTAAGACTCAAATTCTTGCAGTCTTGGCGTAAAAGCTCAGACTGATAATCTTTGGCGTAAAAAGCAAGAGTGTAGCGTCTAGTGTAGAAACTGACTTGTTCTCTTGAATTTTGTAGTAGACTTGCAGATTTCTCCATTGGCTGAAGTTATGGGCTCTGCTGCCAGGATGTTGAGCTCAAACTACTTTGAGGACTTGTCCCAAGTGACATTTCCTATTTCTGGAGCCAATTATCCCGAAGAAAGGGGAACCCTGATCTTGTCCCAGGGAGAACGTATGCTGCTAAGTATGATCAGTTGGGAGCCCCTGACATACATAGACAGGATGGAGTATAAGAAACCTGGTTTCTTATTCGGAGATGTGATCGACAAACAATCCCAGACCAAGCTCGGGAAGGAGGATTGGGTGTTTACTGCTGAGGGCACGGTGATGTATCTGCCCAGTATGCCTAGGGATTACCCCATCTCTGCGTTCTTCCATGTCACCCATCCTAGAAAGATGTCCTGGGTTCTGACTCCCGATCTTCACGACCGTCCGGGGAAGATCTCATATAACAAAGGATTGAACCAAGGATCCTTTGTGAGCAGACCTTCAGGTCCAGTTATGCCCTTCACGGGATTATTGCCGGGTAGTGTCCCGAGCGAGGATACATCACTGATCCAGTCGGTTCAGATGTCGACCTTCTGCAATGACTTTATGGGGCAGGAAGGAATGTATCCCAGGGTCAACCCTCGGACCAGCGGATGGCTTAGCCCGAGGAATCTCCAATGGGCCAGTTTAACTGTCTGGGCCCTGAAGCACTTCCAGACGGAACTGGAACATATTGGCTTATTCACGGCTGTGAGCGCTATAAGTGTTGGGATGCCTGTCAACCCCAACATGTTCCTAGCCTTGATGGAGCGATACAACTCGCTCACCGGGACTTTTGCTACTCTGCTGGGGGAGTTGGGCCTGGCCCTTCATGAGATGGCAGAAATTTTAAGGCTGCCAATGGGGGACACTCCTTATGAGGAGTACTCCCTACAAATCGGGAGTTGAGGGATACAAACCCTCGGGCTATGGCAGTATATCAGGAGCTGATGTGCCACTATCTTGCCTGCACCACTTTCTACAAGGAGCCTTCTGATTTGGCTCACATCAACAAGTGGGCCACCTATCTTTTCTTCCACCAGGCCAGAAATGTTAAGCCAGACAAGGTGGTAGATAGCCGAGATAGGCCCTTAAACCCCCTGAGCATGCTGAATGCTAACACGGTCGATGACCTTATTGAAGACGCAGGGGCTTCAGATCATATTTTGACGAAGAGGTAGGGGGTTACCCTGCAGGCACAAAAGCCTTCAGTTATATGAGGCATTGTCGCAAGCCTCTGTCAAAGGAAACTCAATTGGCTAGCTTTCTCTCTGTCTGGCTTCGTCGCTGGGTAGTACCCGGCATAGCATCTGCAGATCGCATCCATCACAACACCCTATGGCCTGCAGTACGTTTAGTATTCGGAGTAAGACTGGGCCTACTTCCTGCTATGGTATGTAGAATACAAGCAGGCTTGAGGGCCCTTACTGATGGGCTGCTCGCTGATGAGACGTAGCGTGAAAGCTTTCCCAGGGTGGAATTACCCTTCTTGTACCTGATAGGATGGTTGATTCTTCACAACCCCTGGGTGATGTCTCCCGGTCCTGCCAGTGGTTTAGGAAATAACTTCTTGTTGAATTACAAGAATTTCTCTAGGAGCGTGGCGACCGTCACAGATTGCCGGCGGGCGTTAAACGTTGCCCGTAGCTGGAAGATCTTCTGTATCGTCCCCCCGTACATAACAATCAACAGGGGAAGAAACTTAAGGATGAGGGCCATGGGAGGACCATTCTTTCTCCTGAAGCCTTCTATTGGTTGGTCTGTATTAGACCTTCCCATTTGCTATACAGAAGTGATGACCACTGCTACCTGGAGCCTTATTTGCCCAGTCGGTTTGCCAGGTAGTTTGGGTATGATAAGCTGCATATGGGGAATGCCATTACCAGCTTCAAGTCCAAAGGTGGACTTATTGATGGAGTCAGGGGATGGCGCTACTTCATCACGGGCTATACTGGTGCAACTTTTGATGTGCCCGCGACTTCTCTTTCTATGGAGTTGCGCATCCTTCACTCCTATACGTAGTTCTATGCGTCTATAAATACCTTCCATCACGATTATGATGTGCATGGAAGTTTTAGGATGCCCTCCCATAGGTCTACTGCCAGAAAGGAGGTTCTGTCTGTTTTCTCGGACGAAAATGAGGACACCGCCGGGGCAGACGAGTTTTTAACGACAATACCGAGGGGCATAATAACTTCGCCAGCTGAGCCTCTCGTTATCCCCCAGAAACGGAAGGCTTCGACTCCGAAAGAACCTTCCCCTCGCAAGAAGAAGACTGTTAGAGGTCCGAAAAGGGCTTCCACCAGGGGGGCTCCTAGGAGCGAGCCTGTCGTTTCCCCTATTGGGGATGATTCTTTGATTAGAGGTCCTTCGCCTATTAGAGAGGGAACCTCTATAGTTTCGACTGACAGTGCCGAAGATTTTATGCTCAAGATCGCTGCTACTACTGCTTCTGGTAGTGCTACAAGATCGCCTTCGAGGCCGAGCATAATAAGATTCTAGATACCTTTACCCAGACCAGTAACGGGAGTAACCCCTACTTCATCTATGAGTATTTCTAGTGAGATTCCATCCGATGAGCCTCGAGTGGATCTAGGTGAAGACTGGGAAGATTATCCGCCAGTGTCAGTCGGTGCACCCTCTTCTCCAGGTATAACAACTCGCTTAGCATCATTAAGAAATGATTTAGCTGTACTGGCTGCGGACGCGACATATATACCATCGGCCATGGGTAAATATTGTCTTTACGTCTCTTTTAGGAAAATTAACATCAGTTTGATATTAACTTTCTTTTGTCTTCTTTGCAGGTGCAGACATCTAAGGGGAGGGCGGAATAGACGTAACCTTTGATTTTGTTACGGACCCATCATATAAAGTGGCAGCATCCGACGTTGAGGGAGCAAGTTTTGAAGCTGCCGATCTTTCATCCGCAACATTCTCGGATGTTGTTCCGCCAGTACCAGTCCAAATAATATCAGAGGAGGATGAGCCAGTTGTCTCGATTGTGCCTCCTTTGTCGAGCATGCCAACAACTTCGACCGTTGTTGGTGCCTCTACTTTTGTCGCGCCATCTGTTGAAGCGACGACTGTGACGATACCCTCTGCAGTCATTCCTGGAAGGGGATTCACCGATCTTGTAGCCACTCCCAGCGTCCATTCGAATCTCGCCATGCTGGTTGAGCAGTTTACTAGCATTTTCTATATCACTTTGAAAATGCTGATATTGATGGTGCTGGAGAAGAATCTAGGTTTCGAGGCTCTGAAGATGTCCTCCAATATTATTGTAGCGCTGATTAGGAATTTCGGTAACGTTGAGGGCTAATACGCTATAGCAAATAGTTAATGGTTTAGAACAACCCATTAACGAATATTTGTAATTATCTCGAGGCAGCATCGATGACTTGACTCAGGCTGAATATGAATCCCTGACTGCACAGTTTGCTGAACAGATGGAACGCTTAAATAAATCCATCCAGACACAGCAGCAGGAGATGGATGAAGGAAAGGCCATCTTGGAGGAGGTTATTCCTCTTCAAACAAAGTGCAAGGCCGAACATGAGGGGAATACAGCGAGGGTCCGTAAACTGGAAGCCAAACTCGCTCAGGCAAAGGAGTGGGCTTTTCAATCATCAGCAACTCTAGATGTGGTGAATGGCCGACTGGATACAGCTCAGCAGAACTTGGCACGTGCAGGAGTCACCTGCGCCGGTTTTGTTCAGGCTCGGTCCGAACTGTCCCTCTTGAGCAATGACGAGGTACGACTGGAGCGAGCTCGAGCTAACGTCTTGAACTCCAGGAATGAGAGGATGGCTACTTTGGCACGACAGATTCACGATTTAACTGCTCCTCCCTAATGATGTACTTCTTTGCTTCTTTATGTAATTTTCTCTTCCCCAGAGATAATAAAGAAACTTCATCTGACTTTGTGGACCCATCATTTTTGAATATAAAAGATAGGCTAGGGTAAAAGTGATATCAGAGGTAATATAGACGTGATATACTTTCGGTAAGCTTCAGCTGGATATATCTATTCAGAGGTTATATGGACATGATAGAATATGATCCAACTAAATTTGTATACAAAATACTATCAGATGTAATATGGACGTGATAGGTTTTGAAGTTCCAAATTAGTTAAACATATCTATTCAGAGGTCATGAGAACATGATAGAATATGATCCAACCAGTTTTTTGTATGTAGTATTGTCAGAATGAGATCTTCACCATACTCCGTTAAGCAAAGAAGATTAAGCATAGTACCTCTTCAGGAATTTGTCGTTGATAGAAGCCATTATCAGATCTCCATTAGGCTTGGCTAATCTATAGGCACTATTTAAAAATGTCGTTTCAATCACATAAGGGCCCTCCCATTTGGGCTAGAATTTACCCTTACTCTTGTGTGTAATAATCATTGGCCTTTTCACAGCTAGAACTAGCTCGCCAACTTTGAACATTCTTTCCTTCACTTTTTGATTAAAAGCTCTGGAGATGCGCGCTTGGTAGAATGCAATGCGCTGTTGAGCTTGAAGGCGTTTCTCATCTAATCCTTCTATCTCTTGAAGCCGTAGTTGATTATTATTTTTCTGAGTCAACTCATTAGCTACTGCTATTCTGAGTGATAGAATTTGGATTTCAATGGGGAGAACTGCTTCACACCCGTAGACTAATAAGAATGGGGTACAACCCATCGGTGCTCGTACCGTTGTGCGGTATGCCCAGAGGTACTCTCCCAGCTTCTCATTCCAATCTCTTTTGTTCGAAGAGACGAACATTTTTTAAGAGTTTGATAATAGTTTTGTTGAAAGCTTCCGCCAAACCATTAGCAGCCGGATTGTATGACGTAGAGGCCATATTTTGTATCCGATTTTTGACCTTGTCTCTCCTTTTCGACCTTGTCTCTCCTTTTCGACCTTGGACCTCCGTGGCCGGAGGTCTCCATTTATAAAGTTCATCTACAGTCGGCGTAGAAACCGAACAGCGGAGAGAGCTGCACCTTTTACACGGCGGTTATAATAACTGCTACCCACGTATGAATGATCTCTTGAATTGGCGTGTGATGCGTGTCCCATTATGAGATAATGCGTATAATCGCTCATCGAAGATCACGGCATGCAAGCCACGTAGATAACTGCCCCTCGCGTAGAGATGGTTGGCATAAAAGCCAAATAACTGTCTCGTTGGCGTAAAAGCCAAATAGTTGTTCTGTTGGTGTAGAAGCCAAGTAGCTGTCATATTGGCATAGAAGCCAAATATCTGTCATATTGGCGTAGAAGCCAAAATAGGCATAGAAGCCGAATAGTTGTCAGGTTGGCGTAGGAGCCAAATAGGCGTAGAAGCCGAATAGTTGTCAAGTTGGCGTAGAAGCCAAGTGATTGTCATATTGGCGTGGAAGCCAAGTTCTGCATAAAGAGTGATACTTTGCAAATGTAGCCCGAGTCGGCGTATTTCAAGGAGATAGCGTACGGCGTGCTCCTTATAGCTGAAAATAGCCTGGTTGGCGTAATGTGTGGGGATGGTAATGTGGACGTATTTGCCCTAATTTTAGCTCACCCAGTCTTTGAAAGTAGAACCAAATCTCGTGCATTAAATGCAGAGATCTGCCCCCATCTCGTGCATTAACTGCAGAAACGTGCCTCGAGTTCTGTACGAAGAACAGCTTTTGATATGGCAGTTGGTTTCGTCTCTTCCTGAGCGTAAAAGCTCATCTCTGCCTATATAAAACAGGCAGCGTATCCCTTGGATGCGTAAATGACGTCTTATATCAAGGATTGTGTCACTAAACGACAGTCTAGGGCTCTGTGTAGAATTATCATAACAGCCGTCCTCTCGGTCGTCGTACAGTACTCTTTGTCAGGAGTCAGGTTCACTGCTTGATCTGACAGGTTCATTCGAGGAATACGAAGAGATCCTCGTACAACTTCCCGTTGCATTAAAAGCAAGCAGGTTTTACGCCAAAGTGGCGATGTAGCAACCTTTTTACTCTGAAGCAGTTTGGAAATACTGTATTACGTGGGTTGTTCTGGAGCTAGTTTTACGCTGAACTAGCGTTTAAGCTCTGCTGTACGCCGATGGCTCTGGAGTTATGTTTCATGCCACCTAGTGCTGGAGCTCTGTTTTACGCGGACTTCCTGCATGTTGAGGGTTTTACATGTATGATTCTCCAGCATATTTTTTATGCTTCTATACACAATAAACCAATTAACGACCCATCGACTCCTATGTGAAGACCACATGACCCCCTTGAACCCTGTGTAATTAGTTTAGCTTATCGTGTCCTGTATCGATCGCAAATCGCAACACAAAACAGAATAAAATAACCGAGTTTTGAGATCAAAAACTGTTCCAAGTACGCATGTTTGAGTCCTATTATCTCCATAATGGCACACGATACTAAAATTTTACTTGAACAGTAATTTAGACAACATACTAGTTTTAATCTCTTTAAACACTTTCTTTTAATTTGATGTATTCTGTGATTTATTTACTATTGAAATTGACCAAAAAAATGATTTCTTAAACCCAATTTTTTTTGATACGGGGTGTGTTCCGCTAAACGAGATGACTTTGTCGTGTATGAATGGCAACGGAAAGCGCGTATCATCAATACGGACATGTAGGATTTCGTGAAACTTGATTTGGATGTGCGTGCACACCGAAATCAATGCGTATCCGTCAAAATATACCGTATCGGCCTATTCTGACACTCGTCATAATTTTGTGTGCGCTTTCATTTCGTAATAAAACTTTTGTCATCAGATTCGCAGTGTTACGCTGGTCCTGTGACCCAAGTTTGGTTCGATTCTGAGAACGTTGACAAAATACCATTTCGCGGGCCCCGCGGTTTTACTTGACTGGTGATTTCTTAACCGGCTCATCTGAATCCAGTTATGGATGTTCCGTTGAGTTCGTATCATCGTTCTAGACTCGTAACACTAAGTTTGATGAATTTGAAGAACTTTATCTTTGGCACATTTTTTGGTGCAAAGTGGGCCACATGTGGTCCCCGCTTTAACCAGAAAATGTCAATTCTGCCCCTATATCCAAATTGGACTTATGGTTAGTCAATTCTAGCTATTTCAAGTATTCTAAGAGCAATGGTGATGTTTGTTTCAGCAACCAGAGGCGTACTTGGAGATTCCACTTTTACAGGAGCAACTGACGGATTTCAGAACCCAAACAAATGTACCTTGCTAAATCTGCAAAGATCCTGTTACATTATTTGCTTGAGTTCTTTCTATATATATATATATATATATATATATATATATATATATATATATATATATATATATATATATATATATATATACTTCTGTGATGTACATGTTTAACCTAGGACCGTGAGACATTGATTAGCGTCATAACAAGATTCGGGTGTCAACGCTGTACGCGGAGACGTATAACGTCATTTAGAGAATTGATTTCACGATACTATATTTTTACGTGCTTGCTTTACCAAGTACGTCATACCATAGGACACTTGACACTATTTTATGTGACAAAATATTTCCTGAGTTATTCATGGTGATTATGTATAGGCTTACAGGATTCGTGATATAAGACTTACATATATAGAGAAATCATTATGACTCATTGTACTAGCTAGAGGTCATGATCTTACATCTTATGGACAAGAGATGTGAGGTTATATTGGGTAGGGAGAGATACACAGGTTACATGATGATTATTTATATATATACTTTACTACTGGAGGTGCTTTAGTCTCTGTATCAGATCTTGGCCTATTACTGTCACGCCCCAGTCCCAAAATACGTAGGACCAGGAATACGTAAGCATGCCAGCCGTATGTATATGGCAACTCCAATATATGGATACCATAATACACGCGTATGCTGTAATATGAGTGTTAACTCACATGTGGTATATATATTGTCACAAGTCACAGGGCAAAACTAGATGTCATCCACAGAATCAAATAACCAATCAACTATATAACTGAATCAAGTATAAAATGCTTGATAAGAATAAGTAGTTGGGCAAAGACAAATCCACTACCAACTAGAACATAAGAGAAATAAAATAAGTACATCTAATGAACAATGAGGCTCGAAGAGAAGACCTCCTCGAAAGAGAGAAAAGTAGCAAGTCCTCATTCGTGCTCCTGCGAATAGTCAAGATCGTCTAAACTTGGAAAGGGACCAGGACCTCAGATGGACATAACTAGATACATAGAAGCATGCCAATTGAATACAGTAAACATGCATAATAGACAGAAAATATATAAGTACGTTGTACTAGACAATCTATATGAATGCATAATGAGGACAATCTTTCGACGTATGGGTAGGTGTAGGATACTCTATCTATCTCATAACTCACACACATGTCCATGAACATCATCAGTCATCATACTGCGAGGGTAGCGACCATCGTGACACCATCAGCCGACATACCGTGAGGGTAGCGACCATCATGACACAACTCCCGTAGTGCGTGCTAGTTACTACGGTTTACCAAAGTGGGTAGCCCATACGCCTACTGATTGTCCTCCCCTCCCATGATACTATGTGTAAACATATATATAGTATATAATTATGACTGAAAGAAAACACATATATAATGAATATATAAAAACATAATAAGCATACAAAAGTACTGTAAGCAATTTGGCAAGGTATCTTGCCTGGTCTGAAAAAGGATGAAGTCGCAACTCAAGGCGTCGTCCGATCTACCCGTCACATAAATTAAACAAGTTAGGTTACAAAAGTGGGTGAATAGGTTCCTCCATTTTAATCTATTTTAATTTTGAATAAAATAACCTAAAATAGTATTTTAATCTTATTATAATCTAATTTTATTGTTAAACCCTAATTTTGGTCCAAAGAAAGTCAACTTTACGGATTTGTGATCCGTGGCACGCAAATCTAGGCAATCTATTGACCAAAAAGTCAAACAACTTAAATCCTTGATTTGTGTGTAGAATTATATAGATTTTAGTGCTACATGAACACTAGAATCGACGGTTTCATAAAATCATAAGTCGATAAAGAGTTATGTCCACAAGGGCACACAGATGACAATTTTCGGTGGTTTCCTATTTACCTCTACGTTGCACAAATTTTTACAGTAAATTAAACTTATATATTAAATTCTGGAAATATTATTTTATGTAAATTTATCATGTCAACTTTTTGAAACTTCAAACGGTTCGTAATTCCGAATTCAGGATCTCCCGAAATCTCGAAAATACGGAAACGCGTCTGATTTCGGACAGCTAGAACTTTTAGAATTATTTGGAAAAATAGGTTCATAAATTATTAAAATAATTTATATACTAACCTTGATATAGTTCTAACAAAAAAAACTGGAGCGCGTTTGGAGTCTGGAGCTAGGAGATATCATCTTTTTAAGTCGTCATAACTACTAGAAATGAGGCTGAATTTATGACTAATTTCGACATGGACGAAAAAGAGAGGAGTTTGGGGAAGAAAAATATAAAAGAAGAGTTTATTCCATAAGTCTAATAGGTATTTATAATGTTAGAGACTACTTAATTGAATAGGACTAGAATTGACTAATTTGGATATGATTAGGATCAGTTTAAATAAGGATAGGATATGCATGAAGTTGCTTTCCTAGTAGGGTCGGGATTTGAATTAATTTAAAATAGAGTTTGAGTTCATCTCAATAATTTATAATCTTAAATAAAATTAAGATAATACAAATAATTTATATATAATCTTTTTAATATCTATTAAAACTAAATTAGCATCTATCTAATATTAAGACTATATATATCCAAATAAATCCTAAATAATTTCAAAAATCCAAATAAATTTCTTAAAATTCTAAATAAATTATAAAAAAAATATAATTAAATATTTTAACCTAAAATAAATATTTGATAGGAACAATATACAAGTATGGTCTCATAGTAAATCATGGAAGTCCTAGAAATTTACGTTCCCTATGTTTTAATTACCTAAAAATTCTAGAAAAATCTCCAAAAATCTAAAATAGCAATTTATTTTCTAATTAACTAAGAGAATACTGTAAAGTAATTCAATATTTAAAATAATCTATAATAAATATAATAATATAAAATATACACAAAATACCTTTTTTGGGTGAGGGGGTTTACAATCTACCCAACTTACAAAAAATTTGTCCTCGAAATTAAAAATAAGGAATGATTTGTTAAATCTTTCACATTCGTATCTAAGGCACGTCGTGTTACGACCCGCACCAAGTATAGGGGCACGAGAGCGTGGGTACGTCCAGCCTATGCCGCAGCATCGGCGGTAGAACGCTGTCTAGGTCATGATACTATCTAATCAATCTCACATGGATATCCAACTCCATACGGAGACACGGATAATCATAATATAATATGTACAACATACTCAATCACATAACTACAGCACGATAAGATCTCGAAGAAATAAGATAAAATACAACACAAGTCAAAAATAGAAGTAGTCTAACTCAACAATATAATCTAAGTCTCAGAGAGTATGCCGGAGACAAATCCGGTACCAAAAATAATATGCTAAAAGAACTAACTAGATAACTAGTGATTCCGGCTAAACCTCCCAGAATCACAATTGAACTACCAAGTCCAAGTCTCAGCTACTCACCATGTGGTCCATAAGTGTCAGACACCAGTCCTCTAGGCATAGTCTGGAAAATATTTTTCCAATCAGGAAGGAGCAAAGTACATCTCAAATAACATTTCCATTTAATTGATAAGGGCTATAAAATAATAAACAGATAATGCTATATACTGAGAGAAGACAGTGAATAAATGAAATGGCAAACTAAAGAGACAGGCAATATAAAGAGACAGGCAATATAGATAATATAAAACTATCAATACATATACGAACGAAGCGAATGAGGTACAATATCATATACGGTGATGTAGTATATGATCTAAAGTAGAGAACTGTAACTATTCTAAGTGTTTGGAATATCAGTCTATCATGTGATCGGCTTGGGACAAGATCAGGCTGGTTACATATGATTAGCTATGATTCATGTAAGGTCAGGCTAACTATTTGGTTATCTATGATGCTAGTAGTGGTCAGGCTAATCATATATAACAGCTATGAGGCATGTGATGGTCATGCCGCACCCGACGTGAGATATGGGGTAAGTTATGATGCATGTAGAGTTGGGTATGATCACATAATCTACTAATATTTCCTCCGCCCCCAACTAGTACAGTGGATCAATCATGACACGTCACGATACACGAGCAATATCCAATATATCATATACAGGGTCTAAATATCAATGTCATGTACAATATCAATACGATAATCAATGTAATATCTCATGATTGTAGATCCAATCTATATACTAGTCCGTGTAGCACAGTGTCAAGAATCATATGTAACATTTCGAGATACTGGAATTATAGATATTATCAAATAATTGGAAAAATTACAGAGAATGTACTCGCCTTGGGTCCTTAGCTGGTAACACCAATGTCCTGTTCTAGAGTATCATCTGGATGATCCAATAGTCCTATAGATATATCATAAAACAATACAATACTGCATCAAATACTACTCTAACACACCTTTATAAATACACTAGACTCAGGGCTATGCTAGGTATGATACTGGTCAACTAGGGTCAGTGTGCGTCAAGTTGCACGGGCATCGCATCTGTAATTGCTGTGCAATCAGACAGTCAATGATACGGGTCTTGCCAATATGTCGATGTACATATGATAGTCTGCTAATAGTTCACAGGGTCACAAGGTAATGTGTAGTTATGGGTATCCGTATTTACACTCGGGTTACCTAGTAGAGATACATATATAAATATACATATTATACTCATAATATATTACTAATTAATTGCATACAATATATATATATATACACATGATGAATTTACACTATTATAGATATGTACACATATACATACTTAATCAAATTATACTATGTACATATATACATATATAAAAAAGGGTACTAGAGATGCACGTACAATATGTACACATATGTACATAAATATCAGTTCGAGAAATACATATATATATATATATATATATATATATATATATATATATATATATATATATATATATATATATATATATATCAATAAAATTACATATACTATATACCTGTATATAAGTACATATATATATACCAATACAAATATATATATAATACATATATATACATACCAAAGTACATACTAACATATAGTATGAATACGTATATACTAATATATATATATGTTGAATACATATATACTAATAGGGAATACACTATATGTTAATACATACATATATATATGAATGCATAAATACTAATACATTAATTTAATTTATACTAGTATACATTTTATTAAATACATATTATATGAAAATAAACCAATATACATACATATACATATATATATATATATATATATATATATATATATATATATATATATATATATATATATATATATATATATATATATATGAATACATATATAAAAATACGTATGAATACATATATACATTACATGGAATTAATTTCAACCAATGAATGAGGGAAAGAGGGAGAGGGAGGCTCACAGTCGATGGTGGTTGTGATCGTGGCCATCTCAGGCGAGTCGGGGAGGAGCTCAGGCAGGAGGACGAGGCGGTTGGGTCGTCGCAGCGGGACGGGATCGAGGCTGCTCCGGCGGGACTGCAGAGGGACGGTGGAGCTTCGGGTGCTGCGGGAATGATGTTGACGATGATGGGTGATGCGGGAGGGAGGCCGACGGGGAGCTTGGCCGGAATATGGAGCTCGTGGCAGCGCCGGGGTGTCAAGGTGGGCTCGTAGCAGCGCCGGGGAGGGAAGTCGAGTGTAGGTGGTGGTATGGAGTCGATGATGATGGTGGTGGTGTGGAGTCGATGATGATGGTTGTGGTGATGCTTCAGGTTGGCCGGGGTGAGTTACAGTGGGACGAGCAGTGGTAGTGCGGGGATGCGGTGAGGAGCCGGGTGGAGCTCGACGCCGGAGTCGGGAAGATGATGAGGGTGACGGTGGTTCTCGTTCTGATGAGGGTAGTGGTTCTGATAGTGGCTCGGCCGAGGTGAAGGGAGGGCGAGCTCGTCGGAGAAGGAGCTCGGGATGGTGGCTCGTAGAGGGGACTCGGCTAAGAGGGATGGCCGGAGGTGGTCAAGAAGAAGGAGGCAGGGGGTTGTAGTGGTGGTGGACAGTGGAGCTGGTCGGGATTGGAGGTGGTCGGCTTGACGTGGATCTCAGGCAGGAAGGTGGAGGATTCCGTCGAGACGAGGCCGGCGGGGAGGTGACTGGCCGGGTCGGCTGTGTAACGGAGGAGGCCGGCGGTGCTTGAGCGGTGGCCGGAGTCGGGGTGAGCTCCGGTCGGGCGATTTAGTATAGGGTCTGGGTTGGTTTTTTTTGTATGTGGGTGATGGTGTTTGTGAAGAAATAAAATAGAGAGGGTAGGTTTTTGTATGTGGGAGGAGATGATGTGACCTCCTAGGAATTAGGGCCGGCCAAGTATTGGGATGGTGTTGCTTTGGGAAAAGGGTTGAGGTGTATTTATATATAATGGAGAGGATGTTGTGTGGTGATGATGGCTCCATTTAAAATGGAAGGCCTAGATTCAACATGGAAAAAAATGCAAACAAAAGGAGGAGAGAGGGGTTTTGGTTGACTAGTCAAAGAAGGGGGTTGTTTTCTTCATTTGGGTTAAACCAATAGGATGGTGACACATTATTACAATTTTGCAATTAAGTCTCCAACAATTAGAAAATTGCACAGAAGTGGGTTTTTGGATTTATTTAATTAAAATTAGATACAATTGGCGTTCTAAAATTAATTAGGAGTATATGGGGCCAAAATTAGGTTGGGTCACAAATATCATTAGTGAATAAGACTCAGAACAGAATATTACCCTAATTTGGGTTGTACGAAAAATGGGTCAAGATTGCCTTCAATTTCGAGTGGAACGCACAACGATACAAAGTCAGATTTTATTTAAAAATTAAATAAACGTCCGCGACGAATATTGTGCGGCTAAAATGAAGCACAAGAGAGCATAATTATGAGTTACAAAAAGGTCCGAATGGAAGGCGGGCATGTCTAAGGCAAGGTTGTGAAATCTGTTGGAAGACAAAAGATATGGTAGCTCTCCAAATATCGAAGCAACGATAAGGCGCGATAATTAAATAAAATTATGACAATTAATTATAATTAAATATTATACAATTATTTACACATTAATTATGAAAATACGAAAATACCCCTAATCCGAAACGTTGGGTGACAAGTCTACCCTTCTTAAAAGAATTTCGTCCTCAAAACTTAAGATCCTCGACAGTCGTATTTATTTATTCATTTCCATCAAAATTTTAAACTCATCGGATCATATAATCATGAAGTGAATCCATATTGCTACTTCACAAAATTTCTTTCCAAATTTTATAAGTATCATATTCCCGCAAACCTTAAAAAAAATTAATTTCCATCCTTATCAAAATCTCCTCAAAAATTTTATGTTAATCACTAAATACAAAACTTAAAATTCAATCCTCAAATTTTAAATCCACCCAATGTATATTTAAAAAATCTCGTCCAAAAAATTTGTATTTGAACACCAACCCATTAATATCTTACTCCTCAAATTTTGAGTAAATCACTAAATACAAATTTTACTATCCAATCCTTTGATCGAAAATCCAGTCCTTGCACGTTTATAAAAATTTAAAATCTTATCCCAAAATTTGAATTCAACACTAATCCATTAGTGATCTAAATCATCGATTTCTTTTTCCACACAATACTCAAATAATATTATACTGGCAAAATCCTCAATTGTAATTTTTAAATAAATCTATATCTTGCAGTCAAATAAATACAATAATAATCTTCTTAATTTCCTCAAAATTTAAGGACAATTTCAATCATTTCATAATCTTCATAAAATCAACGTTTTAACAAGATCGCCAATCCTGTCATATCAAGTTCTCAACTCTTTGTTTAAATTATTATTTGTCCTCGAATTTTAAGGCAAATTGTCTCTTTCTGTCAAACCACATCCTCTTCATTAATTCTTTACTACAATCAATCCTCAATAACCAAAGTCTAAGATTATCCTACCTATAACCATACAATACGCAATACAACACGCAATCTAGATAAAGAATCTAGATGAAACACGCATTTTCATAGTCTCTTTTGTCGTGGTATTGCAGTCTCTGTCAGGGTGTGCTACTAACTATATTCTAGTAAGGAAATCACGAATACAACTAAGGTACTAAGGAATCAATCAATCAATCAATAGACGAAAAAGGAACAAAAGGAAGAACAGAACATAGTCTTCTAACCCATTACTTGGATATCTTCATCCTCTAATATACACTTAACTCTGGCACATTCGCTAACTAATTCCTATCCTTGTACACTGGTACCCATATCAACTAATCATTAGTCTACAACATCCATGAATACATCCATATTATACATACCTGTCTATTAATACCAAAAGCTGATACCAAGGACCTCTAGCACAATCATAGGTCAATGATGCATTCAAGGTTTGATACTCCTATCCCTTTAGGTATCTCTGTTCTATTACAAGTACACCCACTGCTAGTTCTCTTTTCTACTATAATTGTTCATACTAGTTGTTCTTATCACTCAAGTGCACACCAAGTGCAATACACCATACTAAGTAATGTTCTCTCTAATACAACTCTAGATGGACACCCAAGTCTGTTTGCAGTGCCATCTCAATCATGCCCAAGTCAACAGATCTTTACGTATGCACTTCATCCACTCATATACTAATATATATTTCTTACCCATCATAAAAATTTAATCTTCCAAATAAATCATCAAATTTTACTTCTCGAACAATTTAAAGTAAGAGGCATATACTTCCTCAAAAGTCAAATACTCAATATCGAAATAAAATTTTAATCATTTCTAAATTCTTTATAGCTTTGACTATGTTTATTGAATCAAATTTGGAATCCTCAAAATTTAATAACATAGAATCTCAACTCCTCAAAATTCTTAAAAATTAAAATTCATTTTCACTCTTCAATTTTAAATCCACAAATATACATATAAATGCTCATGGTCTCTAATACTCAAGGTGCACTCAAATACACCCATTGTCTACAACTCTCAACTGTGTACTAAAATTTGTACTGCCCGAATTACTTGTACTATTACTTCCAAATGATCAAATTTATCATCACACATATTTTCTCCAATGAGTTTCTATCTATATTAACTGGTATATATGTCTAATTATCATCACACGAAGTGCTTACTGTTATTAGCATCATTCTCGACTAATCCTCGATATAGAATCATTAGTACCCTGGGTATGATAATACTAGCTTCATTATTGGATCATCTCATCAAACTTATTAGAACTCACGATTACTTGCACCTTCTATAACACCCATGTTTTACTTTACTCTCATGGGCAACTATATGGTTCCTCATCTCAATTGATGTATATGTATTTTCCTTTAATCTTTTACAGCCTGTTAAACTAATCTGTGATATGCTTCACAACTTTCATTATCAATCCTGATATTTCTCTACTCATGACATCTCATTAAAACCCTTTATGCATATACATTTCTTTATTTTTAACACACCCGGTATCAATCATCAAATTGAACATCATGCTCCATTAATCCTTAACACAATTCCTTAATACTTAATTATTTATATAGATCATCCAATTGCATAATCATGATTATCCAGGACGGGTATGCTGGCTCTGATACTAACCCTTGAAACTATCACTGATACTCTATACTCTCTTTCTACTTATAGTGCCAATACTAACTATAACACACCTATCATAGAACTATTGCTACAAAGCACTACGCTATGGGTTAACTCTAGATTAATGCCTACTGCTTACATTTTCAACTAGGAAACACTTACAAACTCACAAGCAACACTCAGTCAACACTAATACAAGACACAGACATAATTATATGTCACTAATTATCATACTTAACAAGGAATCCTCAAAGAATAGAAGCTCAAAAAGGAACTAGATTGAGGACTGAAGGTATTTCTACTGCTAGCAAACAAAAAAAATGATGGAATAAAATCTTGTAATAACAGAAATAGATAAGTGTTGAGATGATACTTTAAGAACCAATTTAAGATACAACCTGATAATTATACACGTCTATCAGAAATCATGACACTTAGAATCCTCGCCACACCAGTAAACATAGGTGCGATAAACGACAGGTTCCGTAACTAAGGTATGCAACTCTATAATCATGTCATCTAGAATCTTTACTACGCCAACCGGTATGGCTGCGAGATACTCTAAATTTTATAACTAAGTATGTACATCCAAGTCAGGTTCCTACATTCTCGTCACGACAGCTAGTATGGCTGCAATAAACTCTAGGTTCCATAACCAAAGTAGACGCTTTACATTTCTCACTGTTCTCATCAATGTATGTCATCAGATGATACCGTAAAGTTTAGTTCGTAAAATTCATCTCAAGATAAAATTAACTCAACAACGATACCAAGAATTTAAATTTAACAACTGGTCAATAAGAATCAAATTCAATATCAACGAGTGAGGACGGACGGAAATAAGGCGAAGGATTTAAATTGGAAATTATAATAAGATTCTCAAGGGGTCGTCCCAGGAATCTTTCAAGAATTTTGTGATTGAGTATCCACTCTCATACTAGTATCCTATGTCCTATATTCTATTGCAGGCACGCAGTAGTATAACTAATACGTCGTACTACCACGATATCGCACAACTTGCGAAGTCTGACCTGCATGGGCCACCACTAAAAATGTGTCACGACCCGCACCTGGTATAGGGGCACGAGAGCGTGGGTACGTCCAGCCTACGCCGCAGCATCGACGGTAGAACGCTGTCTAGGTCATGATACTATCTAATCAATCTCACATGGATATCCAACTCCATACGGAGACACAGATAATCATAATATAATATGTACAACATACTCAATCACATAACTACAACACGATAAGATATCGAAGAAATAAGATAAAATGCAACACAAGTCAAAAATAGAAGTAGTCTAACTCAACAATATAATCCAAGTCTCAGAGAGTATGCCGGAGACAAATCCGGTACCAAAAATAATATGCTAAAAGAACTAACTAGATAACTAATGATTCTGGCTAAACCTCCCGGAATCACAACTGAACTACCAAGTCCAAATCTCAGCTACTCACCATGTGGTCCAAAAGTGTCGGACACCAGTCCTCTAGGCATAGTCTGGAAAATATTTTTCCAGTTAGGAAGGAGCAAAGTACATCTCAAATAATATTTCCATTTAATTGATAATGGCTATAAATTAATAAATAGATAATGCTATATACTGAGAGAAGACAGTGAATAAATGAAATGGCAAAATAAAGAGACAGGCAATGTAAAGAGACAGGCAATATAGACAATATGAAACAGTCAATGCATATATGAACGAAGAGAATGAGGTATAATATCATATACGGTAATGTAGTATATGATCTAAAGTAGAGAACTGTAACTATTTTAAGTATTTGGAATATCAGTCTATCATGTGATCGGCTTGGGACAAGATCAGGCTGGTAACATATGATTAGCTATGATTTATGTAAGGTCAGGCTAACCATTTGGTTAGCTATGATGCTAGTAGTGGTCAGGCTAATCATATATAACAGCTATGAGGCATGTAATGGTCAGGCCGCACCTGACGTGAGATATGGGGTAAGCTATAATGCATGTAGAGTTGGATAAGATCACATAATCTACTAATATTTCCCCTGCCCCCAACTAGTACAGTGGATCAATCACGACACGTCACGATACACGAGCAATATCCAATATATCATGTACAGGGTCTAAATATCAATGTCGTGTACAATGTCAATACGATAATTAATGTAATATCTCATGATTGTAGATCCAATCTATATACTAGTCCGTGCACAGTGTCAAAAATCATATGTAACATTTCTAGATACTGGAATTATAGATATTATTAAATAATTGGAAAAATTATCAGAGAATGTACTCGCCTTGGGTCCTTAGCTGGTAACACCAATGTCCTATTCCAGAGTATCGTCTGGATGATCCAACAGTCCTATAGATATATCATAAAATAATACAATACTGCATCAGACACTACTCTAACACACCTTTATAAATACACTGGACTCAGGGCTATGCTAGGTATGATACTGGTCAACTAGGGTCAGTGTGCGTCAAGTTGCACGGGCGTCGCGTCTGTAATTGCTGTGCAATCTGACAGTCAATAATACGGGTCTTGCCAGTACGTCGATGTACATATGATAGTCTGCTAACAGCTCACAGGGTCACAAGGTCATGTGTAGTTACGGGTATCCGTATTTATACTCGGGTTACCTAGTAGAGATACATATATAAATATACATATTATACTCATAATATAGTACCAATTAATTGCATACAATATATATATATATATATACACATGATGAATTTACACTATTATAGATATGTACACATATACATACTTTATCAAATTATACTATGTACATATATACATATATAAAAAAGGGTACTAGGGATGCACGTACAATACGTACACATATGTACATATATATCAGTTCGAGAAATACATATATATATATATATATATATATATATATATATATATATATATATATATATATATATATATATATATATATATATATATATATAATTACATATACTATATACTTGTATATAAGTACATATATATATACCAATACAAATATATATATAATACATATATATACATACCAAAGTACATACTAACATATAGTATGAATACGTATATACTAATATATATATGTTAAATACATATATACTAATAGGGAATACACTATATGTTAATACATACATATATATATGAATGCATAAATACTAATACATTAATTTAATTTATACTAGTATACATTTTATTAAATACATATTATATGAAAATAAACCAATATACATACATATACATATATATATATATATGAATACATATATAATAATACGCATGAATATATATATACATTACATGGAATTAATTTCAACCAATGAATGAGGGAAAGAGGGAGAGGGAGGCTCACAGTCGATGGTGGTGGTGATCGTGGCCGTCTCAGGCGAGTCGGGGAGGAGCTCAGGCAGGAGGACGAGGCGGTCGGCTCGTCCCAGCGGGACGGGATCGAGGCTGCTCCGGCGGGACTGCAGAGGGACGGTGGAGCTTCGGGTGCTGCGGGGATGATGTCGACGATAACGGGTGATGCTGGAGGGAGGCCGGCGGGGAGCTTGGCCGGAATATGGAGCTTATGGCAGCGCCGGGGTGTCGAGGTGGGCTCGTAGCAGCGCCGGAAGGGAAGTCGAATGTAGGTGGTGGTGTGGAGTCGATGATGATGGTGGTGGTGTGGAGTCGATGATGATGGTGGTGGTGATGCTTCGGGTTGGACGGGGTGAGTTGCAGTAGGACGAGCAGTGGTGGTACGGGGATGCGGTGAGGAGCCGGGTGGAGCTCGATGTCGGAGTCGGGAAGATGATGAGGGTGACGGTGGTTCTCGTTCTGATGAGGGTGGTGGTTCTGATAGTGGCTCGACCGAGGTGCAGGAAGGGCGAGCTCGTCGGAGAAGGAGCTCGGGATGGTGGCTCGTGGAGGGGACTCGACTGAGGGGGATGGCTGGAGGTGGTCGAGAAGAAGGAGGCAGGGGGTTGCAGTGGTGGTGGAAAGTGGAGCTGGTCGGGATTAGAGGTGGTCGGCTCGACGTGGATCTCAGGCAGGAAGGTGGAGGATTCCGTCGAGACGAGGCCGGCAGGGAGGTGACTGGCCGGGTCGGCTGTGTAACGGAGGAGGCCGGCGGGGCTTGAGTAGTGGCCGGAGTCGGGGTGAGCTCCGGTCGGGCGGTTTAGTATAGGGTCTGGGTTGGTTTTTTTGTATGTGGGTGATGGTGTTTGTGAAGAAATAATATGGAGAGGGTGGGTTTTTGTATGAGGGAGGAGATGATGTGACCTCCTAGGAATTAGGGTCGGCCAAGTATTGGGATGGGGTTGCTTTGGGAAAAGGGTTGAGGTGTATTTATATATAATGGAGAGGATATTGTGTGGTGATGATGGCTCCATTTAAAATGGAAGGCCTAGATTCAACATGAAGAAAAATGCAAACAAAAGTAGAAGAGAGGGGTTTTGGTTGACTAGTCAAAGAAGGGGGTTATTTTCTTCATTTGGGTCAAACCAATAGGATGGTGACACATCATTGCAATTTTACAATTAAGTCCCCAATAATTGGAAAATTGCACAGAAGTGGGTTTCTGGATTTAATTAATTAAAATTAGATACAATTGGAGTTCTAAAATTAATTAGGAGTACATGGGGCCAAAATTAGGTTGGGTCATAAATATCATTAGTGAAGAAGACTCAGAACAAAATATTATCCTAATTTGGGTTGCACAAAAAATGGGTCAAGATTGCCTCCAATTTCTATTGGAATGCACAACGATACAAAGTCAAATTTTATTTAGAAATTAAATAAACGTCCGTGACGAATATTGTGCGGCTAAAATGAAGAACAAGAGAGCATAATTATGACTTACAAAAAGGTCTGAATGGAAGGTGGGCACGTCTAGGGCAAGGTTGTGAAATCTATTGGAAGACAAAAGATAGGGTAGCGCTCCAAATATCGAAGCAACGGTAAGGCGCTATAATTAAATAAAATTACGGCAATTAATTATAATTAAATATTATACAATCATTTTTACATTAATTATGAAAATACGAAAATACCCCTAATCTGAAATATGGGGGTGACACTATTTCCAACTATCATAATCTCTTCAAAATTAAAATAACTACTTTTTAAATCAAAATTTAACCTATCATAATCTCTTCTAGATTTTTAAATAATCAACATCCAAATTTAATTCAAATCTATATGATATCTTGAAGATTTAAATAACCCACATCAAATTTTACATCACTATTTCCAACTATCATAATCTCCTATAAATTTTAAACAATTATAATTAAATCTTATTCCTATATTTCAACTTAAGAATTTTGTACTCTTCAAATTTTAAATTCAATTTTTATTATCAATATTTCAAATAGGTGATCCAACAATCAAAATTTAACTTTTAATTCAAATCATTAAATTATAAAATTTTAATTCAATCCATCAATGTTCATGTTTAGAGTTCTACTTTTTTTCAAGATTTAAATTGTTAATTCAATCTCCAATATTCAAAATTTAAGTCATGTGCTCAAATTATAAATATTTGGTCTGCAATATCAAAATTTTAAAATTTATTCTATAAGGTATTCTTATCTTTAAAGTTAAATCATCATAATCTAAATCATTCTTCTAAAAAAATTCAAAATTAAAATGACTTAAATCTCTTAATCTAATCTCACTTGATTATAATCTAAAAAAATTTACCTCAAGTTGACAATGCAACTTCTACCCAACTTAGAATTTACTGATCTATTACATAGGCTATACATTTAAGAAAAACTTTCTCAAATTATTTAATGGTGTTATTCAATCCATAAAATATCTCACATATTTTATGCCCTTAATTACAAAAGATAGTCACCAAGTAATATGATTTGTCTATGGGGTATATCTAGTAATATTCGTATATGAAACTTATATCAAGCACGAGCATTCATCTTTCCAAAATAGGGGAAGACAAAAAATAATGATAAAGAATTCAAAGAAGAGGTGATAGAATACAAGTACGGGGTTCAAGGCGATTAAAGAATTCAAAAAGAGAGTTGTAAAGGCAGTTACGGATGAGATCCTATTTTGGTAAATTTCTATTCACATGCTCATATCAGTACAGTTATGTAACCGATAAGATATGTTCAGACATGTCTAAAGGGCAAGTATATTCGTCTAACATGCTGAGTCAACTATATCTCAATCCACGTAAAGTAGTCATGCGAAGAGCGAACCAAGTGCATTAAGGTTGATCAGACCATAATATACCGATTCTAATTAGACAATTGTATCAGTGTGTGCACCCAATAATACATATGTCATGAACAAGCTCGATAAAAGAATAAGCTTACAAAACTAGGCTATAATAGCAACATAAGTCGAGGTAGTCCAAAAAATATAGGTACGCTGGATTATGATAAGGGAAGGTACAAAATAATTTAAATTCACCAAGAAGATAAGACTCGTCTGGTGTTGTGCCTCTACAATTTCCATACTAACTTCTTATCTAAGTCTCTAGTCGACCAAATGGGGGTATGGGCCTCTAAGTTTTATAGTGTGGATAAACACTATCGTCTTATGCAAGTCTATAGTTGGTGTCATTCAATTATACTTCATTAATGGGTCAAAAGAACTATGTGATACCAGGTTATGAGGTATACTACCCGACTTACAAGAATTTGACTAATAGTTTTATTGAACAATAGAGTGTATATACCTAGTACAAGTCATCTTCCTAACCCTTATCAAGCACGAAAGAAAAGATAATATTAACATTAGGAAAGGATCAAGCAAGATGCAATGCAAGCAATCAAATAAGAATACGAAATGGAATCAAGGGCGGTGATTAAATAAGTAGATGAGATCCTATACTCTAATCCTATGCGCAGGCTTACTCGGTACAGTAACATAACCGAGACAATATGCTCTCGACCTGCATGGGCCACTACAAAAATATATCACGTCCCAGTCCCAAAATACATAGGACCAGGAATACGTAAGCATATCAGTCGTATGTATATGGAAACTCCAATATATGGATACCATAATACACACGTACGCTGTAATATGAATGTTAACTCACATGTGGTATATATATTGTCATAAGTCACAGGGCAAAACTAGATCTCATCCACAGAATCAAATAACCAATCAACTATATAACTGAATCAAGTATAAAATGCTTGATAAGAACAAGTAGTTGGGCGAAAACAAATCCACTACCAACTAGAACATAAGAGAAATAAAATAAGTACATCTAATGAACAATGAGGCTCGAAGAGAATACCTCCTCGAAAGAGAGATAAGTAGCAAGTCATGATCCATGCTCCTGCGAATAGTCAAGATCGTCTACACCTGGAAAGGGACCATTCCTCAGAGGGACGTAACAAGATACATAGAAGCATGCCAATTAAATACAGTAAACATGCATAATAGACAGAAAATATATAAGTACGCTATACTAGACAATCTATATGAATGCATAATGAGAACAACTTTTCGACGTATGGTAGGTGTAGGATACTCTATCTATCTCACAACTCACACACACGTCCATGAACATCATCAGCCGTCATACCGCGAGGGTAGCGACCATCATGACACCATCGGCCGACATACCGTAAGGGTAGCGACCATCGTGACACAACTCCCGTAGTGCGTGCTAGTTACTACGGTTTACCATAGTGGGTAGCCCATACGCCTACTGATTGTCCTCCCCTCCCATGATACTATGTGTCAAGTGTGTGTCAACATATATATAGTATATAATTATGACTGAAAGAAAATACATATATAATGAATATATAAAAATATGATAAGCATAAAAAAGTATTGTAAGCAATTTGGCAAGGTATCTTGCCTGTTCTGAAAAAGGATGAAGTCGCAACTCAATGTGTCGTCCGATCTACCCGTCACATAAATTAAACAAGTTAGGTTACAAAAGTGGGTGAATAGGTTCCTCCATTTTAAACTATTTTAATTTTGAATAAAATAACCTAAAATAGTATTTTAATCTTATTATAATCTAATTTTATTATTAAACCCTAATTTTGGTCCAAAGAAAGTCAACTTTATGGATTTGTGATTCGTGGCACGCAAATCTAGGCAATTCATTGACCAAAAAGTCAACCAACTCAAATCCTTGATTTGTGTGTAGAATTCTATAGATTTCAGTGCTACATGAACACCGGAATCGACGGTTTCATAAAATTATAAGTCGGTAAAGAGTTATGTCCACAAGGGCGCACAGATGACAATTTTTGGTAGTTTCCTATTTATCTCTATGTTGCACGAATTTTTATAGTAAATTAAACTTACATATTAAATTCTAGAAATATTATTTTATGTAAATTAATCATGTCAACTTTTCAAAAATTCAAACGGTTCATAATTCCGAATTCGGGATCTCCCGAAATCTCAAAAATACGAAAATGGGTCTGATTTCGGACAACTGGAACTTTTAGAATTATTTGGAAAAATAGGTTCATAAATTATTAAAATAATTTATATATTCAGAAAACTAACCTTTATATAGTTCTAAAAAAAATAGAGCGTGTTTGGAGTCCGGAGCTAGGAGATATCATCTTTTTATGTCGTCATAACTACTAGAAAATGAGGCTGAATTTATGACGAATTTCGACTTGGACGAAAAAGAGAGAAGTTTGGGGAAGAAAAATATGAAAGAAGAGTTTATTACATAAGTCTAATAGGTATTTATAATGGTAGAGACTACTTAATTGAATACGACAAGAATTGACTAATTTAGATATGATTAGGATCAGTTTAAATAAGGATAGGATATACATGAAGTTGCTTTCCTAGTAGGCTCACGATTTGAGTTAATTTAAAATAGAGTTTGGGTTCATCTCAATAATTTATAATCTTAAATAGAATTAAAGATAATACAAATAATTTATATATAATTATATTAATATTTATTAACACTAAATTAGCATCTATCTAATATTAAGACTATATATATCCAAATAAATCCTAAATAATTTCAAAAATCCAAATAAATTTCTTAAAATTCTAAATAAATTACAAAAAAATATAATTAAATATTTTAACCTAAAATAAATATTTGGTAGTAATAATATGAAAGTATGGTCTCATAGTAAATCATAGAAGTCCTAGAAATTTACGTTCCCTATGTTTTAATTACCTAAAAATTCTAGAAAAATCTCCAAAAATCAAAAATAGCCTAAAAATGATTCTAAATAAATATTTACATAAGTCAATATACTAAGAAATTTATTTTCTAATTAACTAAGAGAATACTCTAAATTAATTTAATATTTAAAATAATCTATAATAAATATAATAATATAAAATACACATAAAATTCCTATTTTGGGTGAGGGGGTTTACAATTACATGATATTACTTACTCCTACGTGCTCCCAGACATAGAGCTTGTAGTGTCCTCAGCCTGAGTACTAGTGATGCTCGCATTTGTATTTTACATAGCTGATTACATAGCTTGCCCTGAGGATCTATTTTTATTTACTGTATTTTATTTAGCTTGAGTGTTTCTTGTACCTTGCTATGTCCCCTGAGGACCTGGATCCGGATTATGTCCCCATGTACAACAGAGGAGGATTACCCCAAGATATACGGGATATGAGCTGATGCTGGAGTAGTACTGGCATTAGAGGACAAGGTTGTGCCAGAGGATTTCTCCTGAGTATTTAGTTACTTACTCAGTTATATATGCTTTTTGTTATTTCATATCTGGACTTGACTTATGGACATATGTATTGATGTTATTCTCTTTCCTTTATTGTGTCGGGTTGTTCCCTGAGATACTACTTATGTTAACTTGATGATGGACTATTTTTCTTTATCTATTATCTTGACTGGTCTATCATATTGAATGTGTTTACTTTCTGTGGATGAGATTAGAATTATACTGTAACAGATGGTATAGACTTGCATTTATATTTATTACAGCTTAAGTGCACTCTAACAGGTCCATTAAATTGGGTTGCCCATTGGAGTTGTGCTGCTGGCCATTATTACGTGACTAGTCCCTTGGTATTTTGGGACTGGAACATAACACAACTGGCTGGCCATTCTGTGGCCCTTAGTGCATAGGACATCAGTCCTCTAATAAATTATCTGAAAAATATATCTAATCATGATTGGAGCAAAGTACAACCCAAATAGCAGTTCCAAATTGACAGAAACTATGAAATAGTAATAGCAATAAAAATAAATGATGGAAATAACTGAACTAGTAAATATCACGAGAAAGAGCATCACGATAAATAATGGAAAAAATTGAGTACAATATGGTGAGGAATAATAATATAATGAACTGGAAAAGAGGAAACAATATATATAAATATGTCTTGAAATATTAGTAAGATAATGTGATCGGCTTGGGACTAACACGGACTATATATAAAAGGTGAACTAGCATGATCACGCGTGAGTGACATGATTTGCTAACTATCATGAGCTATACTAAATCATGGGCTATCAGGTATGATCACATATCTACAAATACTTCTATAACCCCAACTAGTACACGGATCCAAATTATGACACATTATAACACGTATATCACACTACACAGTCTATATTATCATAAACTATGATCACGGTCTATATAATCACTAAGATATCACGGTAATCACTGAGTAATCATGAAGCACGACATGCCGATCACTGACTAACCACGACAATAATATCTCATGACAAAGATCCACGTATACCAATATGTGAAACCATCGTGTCAAAAATCAAATATATCAATACTAAATACATGCAACATAGAAGCTATCAAATATGAAAACTATTAAAGATTGTACTCGCCTGTGGTCCTGAGAAAATAGTATATCTCGGTATCCGAGCTGGTGTCACACACACCTAAATATAATCATCATGTTACTTGGTGTAATGAAGTGAGAAATGAGGCAAAATGCACTAAAGATGATTTTCTAGGCCATTTTTAGCTAAACTAGGTTCATACTATGTTAATTGGGTTACTAACTAGCAAACACTAGTTTATACTAGCTACACTAGGTCATTACCTTATGGTATTACCTATACTAGATAATATTGCTAATGTATCTATATAAAAGTTATATTATCCTAGTATTATCTACTATCAAATATTATCTTAGTGTTTACACTAATGCCCCCACTAAACAACTAATACCTTAACATGTACCCAAATACCTTTGTATCATGAATACCTTATCAATACCCCGTATCCTATGAACCTCACACCCAATACCTCCATCTATATCTTAACTATAGATTATTACCTTATCCCAATATCAATCCCCCAATTTCCTACTCATGATACTTGAGTATCATGGCACCAAAATCCAACCCTTCTACCTATACCTGACACTCACTAAACTCCTAAGCACTTACTCATAAGGCAACCTCACTTATATACTAAGTTACCCAAACCTCCATGCAATTACCTACATGGCCACTTAACCCTCTCTCATCTCTCTCTTTCTCTCTGATCTGCATCACATCAGTAACTAGACTGAATTTTACTCACTTCCATTAGTGCACACTGGTGCACAAGCACCAAACACAGTTACTCCCCTAGTGCAGACCCGAGCTAGTCCTGTCCATTACACTTGAGCTAACCTACAATGCACAACACACTTGCTGCTACTGCTACTACACCTAGCTGTTGATAGACTGCTACTGCTATTTATATTTCAGATGAACACTGCTGCTACTGCTGATGCTGTTGTATCACCTAGCTGTTGTTGTTGATACTGATATTGCTGCTGCAACACCTAACTGCTTCTACTGTATACTTCCTGCCCATATGCAGCTGCTGATACTGTATGCTCTTATGTTATTGCTTCTACATACTGCAGCTACTGTTGATGCTGCTGCATCAACTAGATGTTGCTGCTAATACTGCTATTGCTGCGGCACACTACCCCAACTCCAGATATCAGGGATCCTAATTTCCTATAGCAACTTCAAGTTGTTGTTACAGCTGATACTACTCTTCTATCTTCCCTCACAATATCAGATAGTCACACATATACACTCCACCCTCATGCACAGTCTTCACCATCACACAACACTAATATGTATGCATGACCCAACACACATATATATACACATCAACCCTTACATAAATATATATACTCTCCTATGTTTACCATATATATATATATATATATATGGTAACTATGATACACTATGATACGTACCCAATTGGAATGCCAAAATCTCTAAATCTTCATATTACTCATACGTACATATCATAAACATCATAATACAACTAAAGGAACTTGCTACAAAGGAAATTGAAAGGTATTAACACCAATCACCCATAAATGAGCCACGTATCATACTGTATCATAAATTACTATGATACGGCCAACTCGTATCTATTTGTGGATATGTACCTAGTCCCACAATCTCGATCTAAGTCTAATTAGATCTAATTGGTCTCATGACATAATTGATGTGTCAATCTCGTAATTCTCCCTAATTGGACATAAATCACAATGTAACTTTTATAATACAAGTCATATGGACCTAATTCTTGATCCTATGGGTAGCCCTAAGCTAAGGATGATTCCTAATGGTTAAATGAATGAATTAGAATCTCAATTAAGGGTTGGATTCAGAATTTACCTATTGGAATATAGATTTCTAATAAAATTCTCAATGGACACAATTAGGACACGATCTCCTTGTCAATTCCTCTTCCTTCAAGTGCTCCTTGCAATCCAAGCTCCAATTCTTCTTTAATGATTTAATTGAGAGGGAATAGGTTTGAATTGGGTTAAAATTGTGGAAGAATGAGTCAATTTGGGAAAGAACACAATTGGAGATCTAACTGGAATGAACTAATCGAGAGGAGAGAGAATGAAGAGCCTTAAATGGCCGGCCCCCTCTTCCTTCCCCTTTAAGCAACAACAAATTTTTAAAGTACCCCCACCAGTTAGTTATGAGGGATAATTAGGAAGGGCTATATTGGAAAGGCTCTAAACTAATACAAATTAAACTAATCTCCTTAATTAACTAAGGAAAAGGGCCTAATGGGCTTGGTCTCATGTTAGGCTCAATATAATGTTGTCATGACTAACTAATGGGTCCACTAGTGACAAGTCCAATAAACATAGGCTAGCCACTAACAATTAATTAAATAGCATAAGCACAATTTAAATAAATAGTATAATATAAATATGTATTAATTACTTACACTAAATGACCAAAATATTCTCATCTAGAAATATGGTAGTGACAAAGAGCCACCATTGTCAAAGCGTAGCATATTCAAGAATTCTTACCGCATGTAGTTTGGGATACATTGACAGAGCTTAGCATATTCTTCAGAGATCTTTGTTCTACTAAGTTGCTCGTCGATCGTCTAGAAAAGCAGGAGAAGGACATTGCGGTAATACTTTGCAAGCTTGAGAGAGTGTTCCCTTCTGGATTCTTCGACTCCATGGATCATTTGTCGATTCATCCTTCCTATGAGGCACGCGTTGGTGGACCTGTCAGTTATCAGTGGATATACCCGTTCGAGCGACATCTGAACCACCTAAAGAGGAAGGTAAAAAATAAGGTACGGGTGGAGGGTTCTAATTGTGAAGCATATGTTCTCGAGGTAATTACAAAATTTTGTTCGATGTATTTCAAGCCTCACGTTGCTACTAAAAGAACGAGAGCTCCCAGAAACGATGACGGGTATCAGGGATCTAATGAGGCAATACTAAAAGTATTCAATGCTTTCAGAAAGCCCTCGAGTAAAACAAAGAAGAGATATATGAATGACAACGAGCTTAGGGCCGCTCAGTTGTACTTATTACTCAACTGTGACGAGGATGAGGTGGAGAAGATAGAGGGGTAAGTACTTAATACATCAATGTTTATGTTATCTTAATATAATTATTATACTAATCCGCCTATGCTTCATTGTGTTTTAGCACATATAATGATATGGTAAGGTCGAGTAGACCATACATAACAGATGAAGAAGTAGAACAGAAAATGTGACTTTATTTTCCTTCATGGTTGACAACATATGTAAGGATCTCGGTAATTACTTTTTGTGTATGTATACTTGCACAATAATTAACGTTAAACTTAATATCGCTTATTTGATATTTAGGTCGATCGTCCAGAGGCAACACTTGAGAATAAATATATTAGAACTCTAGCGAAGGGACCAATTTTTGCCGTCAAGATCTAGCCAACTTACTGTATGAATGGGTTTAGGTTCAAGTCAACAAATGCCCCAATAAGAGAGCTTCCTGGATCTCGATTCTATGAAAAATAGTTGTTTGTGTATCAAATCTTTGAACTACAAAGACGTTAATCCAGGCACTGATTTCTTTGGCGTCTTACGAGAGATTGTATGGAGTTGATATATAATTATGCCACAGAGCCTGCTATAATTGTGTTATTCATGTATGAGTGGTTTGATCCGATCCAAGATCAAGGTTGGAAAATTGACAAGCATGGTCTTATGGATATAAACTATCAGCGTTGATATCAAGGATATGAACCATTTATTCTATCAAGTCAGGCTCAGCTAGTGTACTTCACTACTTATCCTAAACGAGGAACCGGGAGGTCGGATTGGTGGGCAGACTGTAAGACTAAAGCTAAAAATATCTTTGATGAAATAGCTTATCAGGAAGATGACCTACCTCTTATTGCAAATATTATAGATGTGGACTCAACGAAAGTTACTCATGATATGTTTTATCAAGTAGAAGATGTAGAAGTATCATAAAATGATGATGAAGTAGATGGAAGTAAAGATGAAGAGGAAAAGAAGGAGGAGGAGGAAGATGAACAAAATAAATTTTCAGATGATAATTAAAAATTAAATTAAATTCATTTAGACTTGTGACATGGTGGCCTAATTTTCTAATACGTTTATCGTGGCCTAGTTTTTTTATGGTGATATTTTTTTTGGCCTAGTTCTGTGATACTTATGTTTGTGACGATGATACATACATATCTTTGTGTATTTGTAGCTTAGTTTTATGATCTTTATGTTTTGTGATGCTGACACTTTTATCATTTAGACTTTTATTGTGGCCTAGTTCACAACTTCTGTGTATTTCTTTCTTTCATGTAATCAAAATATCTCTGTATACTTGTTTATTATTATATATTATTCTCAGATATGTCTAGACGACATGGATCCTATTCCCACGGTAGATCCTCTAGACGTAGTCCTCTTTAGGATACGGATACTCCTTCCTGATCCTCATTCCCGAGTACTCCATAATATCGACCAGTAGTACCTCAGACTTCGATTACAACGACTGTACACTATTGACTAGCAGTACTTCAGACTCCGACTGCGATGATCGCACGTGGCAGTACTCCTGGGACCAGCAGTACTCTTGGGACCAGCAGTTCCAAGCCCGTGAGTACCCCGTCTAGTGTTCCTGCTCCGTCTAGTATTCCTACTGTTGATGGTACCATGGAGACAAAAGAGGAGATAGCGGTCGAGCCGACTTCGTCTCTATATCAGAGCGATCCTCTGTGCGCTCCGCCGGATGAGACGAGAATGGATATTTGGGCCGATGGCACAACAAAGTAAGTTGATTAGTTATTTGGATATATATATATTGACTTTTTAATGAGTTTAATTATCAATGTATATATAGATATCGTCCCCCGACGGTACAGAGAGCACTGGAACATTTTCTGAGGTAAAACTATGGTGGGCCATGGATAAACTACTCGGATGCCTCGGAAGGGAAAAAAACGTTCTAGTTTGGGCATTTCAAGGTAAAAGTATATTTGATTTTAACATCAGTAATATTTTTATGTTAATATTTTATAACTTACTATTATACTTCTTGTTGAGAACATATTTATATCCACCACACTGGGTCGCACAGATCGAATAACAGTTTTCTGTCGTCGCCGCCAAGCTGATACGGGATACGATCAATGACCAGAAGAATCATGATCGATTAGGACAACCAATCCAAGGTTGGATCATGACTGAGCAATAGACTGTGATGAGGGCTAGATTCAACGAGGATAGGTATAGAAAAAAGTCAGAGAAAGCCAAGGCGGCTCAGTAGAAGGCAGAAAAGTGGTATGGTGGGTCGATTCCGATGATAAAATATTTCTATCGCTTGGTACGTCTTTCATTGAATACGTACAATTTTTAATCATCGTGGCCTAATTTTTTTACTTTAATAACAAATAATATATTTCTTAACAAGTCTAGAGGGGTAAGGACGCGAACATGCTGACAGTGTTCCTCGCCACTCATATGAAGGGTGACAACTTATCGATGATAGGGCAACGCAGAGCTACGTAAGTATTACTCTTATGTGTCGTTAATTTTGATATAACTCAGCAAAAAATATATGTAATTAGTAATAAGTATCTAAGATATATAGTAAGTAGTACGCTTATCGATAGATACATATTTTTCTAGGATGAGTATAGGAGGCTCCATGAAGGGTCGACCCAGCCCACACAGGGAGAGAGGGTAGTTTCTCGCAACCCATAGCCTACCCAGCTCCGTCGGATAACAATCTGTGGATAGGAGTCATTGGTGGTCTACATAGGGGTACGTACTACGATACAGTATCCTACGATGCCTATGTTGTGTCACAGTCCTCTAGGATACCCTCTCTCGATGTGCATACCCCACAGCCCTCACAGGAGTCGCAGGAGTGCATGACGAGTTGATGCAGAGGATTACTGTACAACCGCGCCACAGACGGATGATACGACGCTCATAGAATGTTTCGAATCACTGGAGCGTAGCCTCATGGAGCTGAAGGATCTAGCCACGTTGAGAGAATGCAACGCAGCGTCGCTGCAGGAGTCGCAGTTAACCATGGGCGCTACACTATCGAGGATACAGGTGTCATATATTGAAATAAGGGAGCGAGTGAAGACCATGAGAGCTATACTATCGAGGATGCAAGCATCACATCTTAAGATAGACGAGCAAGTAGAGTATAGTACTAGGAGGTTGTTATCTGTCACGGATACTTGCAACGCTCGACTAACAGATTTAGAGCAGCGACGTCATCCTGGTCCGCCTACATCATCATCTATATTGACTCCTGCATCGGGTTTCGTGATGCTTACACAGGAGCAGTTTGACGCGCTATTATCTCAGATTCGACGCGACTCCTCCTCCTGATCAGTAGTAGTTTTTTTTGACATATGTGTATTAGCCCATTTATGGGAGTTTGTACTTATTATTTGTACACTTTTATTGTGTGACTTATTTGTACATTTTTATTGTATGATTGGATATTATGTGACTATATTCGGGCCTTAGAGTCATATTTTTATTGATTTATTTCATCAATGTTGTTGTGTGATTGTACCAGTATTGAGTGTTCCACCAAAGGGGTCGACAAACCCAGGGAATTCAACGGAGGATTGCTCCGGGTCTGTCTATTTATTTGAAATGTGATACTGCAGGCATGTTATACTATTATATTGTAGGCATTCACTTATTTCAGTTTTTTATTTTTCTTGTAATATTAGCGACGTTTAATGACGTCCTTATACGTCGCTAATAACGTCACTAAACTGTCTCATGGCATCGCTGATCGTCACTACACGTTGCTAAATATTGCTGACATGGCTATTTTGGCCATGCCAGCTATTCGTCGCTGATTCTGTCGCAGGTCGCCACTAAATTTAACGATAATTATCGACCAAATTTTAATGTCACAATTTTGGTGACACTTGACGCTAAGAGTCGTCATTTTTGCGACTTTGTAACGTCGCTAAATTACCTCGCTAGAGTGATATTTTTCGATGTTGTTTTGATCAACGACTAGCTTTTTTACAGCTAAGTCCAAATGTCGCTACTCGGTATTAGCGACATATTTTTGACATTTGGCAATGCTTTCCTACGTCACTAATTTGCTTTATTCTAGTAGTGTACTAATGAGTCATGTCCATCTCGTGTCGGCTATCGTATTGATGATTATTTTGCTATAAGGCATCTGGATCCTGCTTCTACTTACTATAATTATGGTGCTCCTCGCATTTCTCCTATTTAGGATAGTGATGACGAGGAGTAGTCTTCTTGTTGGTTCCAACTTGGAGACTTTAGTGATGTTGCAGCTATCTAATGTTCTAGTTGTTTTCATGTTCTAGGATTTCCTTTTCATGTTAGTTGGAACTTTGTGCTATATTTTATGTAATAAGTACTAGTTCACTCTATGATGCTTTCTATGTACGACACACTATGTTGATGTTTTTCATTTTCTATACCTCTCATGTATAATGGTTTTTTTTTTGTCTATATATACATGTTTCTCTCACTTTATGTTTTATTGACTCGTGGGTTATGGAAGAGTCGTACTATCTTTGATACAATGTCAAAAGGGGAGAACAATCGATACTCTCACAATTGAATTAACATTCAAAATGATGTTAAATATTTAATATGATACAAGAGAATGCTCACAAATTGTGGGGGAGCATCATACCAAATTTGAAGATATCTATATCGCGTATCGGCCATGGTATATCAAATATCAAAATGGAGGAGATTGATGGCCTAAACAGTCAATGACTAACTTGATTTTAATAGTCGATCAACCATGAACTCGATATGACTTGATACAACGTAGCACATGAATGCATCACATGAAGATTGTACATCAAACTCGAAGATTTCATATCAATCTGCTCGCATGGAGGTGGCAAATTGGTCGTCATATTTTTTTAAATTTGTTATGTATTTTTAGGACCCATTGTACATCGAGTCATACCGGTACTAAAAAGCGCAAACCCTAGTCTAAACCACATTCTAGTCCACCAAAATAAATATGACCCAAAACCCAATATTCTGGCACAGAGATAGCCGAACTCGTCCCTATGGCCTAGTTTTCATATTTGCACGTTCCCTCCGGAAGAAATGGTTTCCAATGTTCAAAATTTAGAACATTAGGTCTGACCGAACTCAGGCCGAATTGGTCAAAATGCTCGTTTCAAAAAACTATAAATAGCTATTGAGTTTGTCATTGAAAATCACTTATTCTTTACTTGCAAACCTATTCCATTTTGAGCTATTCAATCTTTCAATTTCCAAGATCAACTCTCCATCCTTCTAGTGCCAAGTCACGGTTTGATTAAAAGTTTGCTCGAGTTATAAAGCTTGGATTTCCAAGTTATTTCTATTTCGTTGTTTGAAGTCAACGAGCCCTTCAGATCAAAGCTTAAGATTATAAGAAGTTGACGATCACTTTGGATCAAAGCTCGTAGTGTATTTTGCCATTGTTCAATAGTGGATTAAAGTCGGATAAGAGTTTCAGGGATTAGACTGCCTTCCACGAAGGATACCAGGATACATCGCGATATTTGTGCTCCTGAACTCTCATATCTCTGATTATTTGCTTGCTATTTTTTTTAGTGATTAGCATTGCTTTTTTTGGTTATTTATTACCTTTACCCTATTCACCCCCTTTAGGGTTGCCTACATTACTCACCGTATCGACAATAAATAGTACCTTGATGAGGTCGAGAGGGATCAAGCAAACATTGGGGAGGAGTGGTGCCGATGGCTTGATGCTTCCCACGAGCAGCGATATAGTTGGTGCTTAGTTGGATACTTGAGAAGAGATGGTTTTGTACCCAGGGTTTTGTCATTGCTGCTACTAGCTACTTCTACCGTTGCTGCTAGTTTCTTCTACCGTGATTGTTGCTCGCTTCTTCTGTCACTGCTTTTGTTGTTGCTACTACTATATGCTTTTGTCATGGTTACTGCTCATTGATGTTCGTCTGAGCTCGGCCAGGAAGCTACTCTAGGTGGTGGGGGTGTTTGTTATAGTTAAGGGACAAGAGTTGCATATTATAAAGAAGAGGGTAATAGTGAAGCATTTTAGATAAGTAGAAAAAAATTGAGGGGGAGGATATGTATGATGTGTACGTAGGTGTATGGTTATAAAGAAGGGAAAATAAGATGAGGTGGTTCAAGGTTAAGTGTTAGTATAGAGAAGGAATAGTGTATCCAAATGAAGTGATGGAGAGAAAAGAATTTATAGGGGGTTAGCTAGTTGTGTGTACTAGGAAGAATGAGAAGATTGGACTTTAGGGCTTGGTTTGAGAAGTGAGGAGAATGGGAGTTGTAGTATATATATAGAGAAGAGAGGCTCCCTAGTGACCTTTGCTTCTAAGGTGGTTATTGTGTGTGTCAATAGGTTATGGGACTGATAGATTAGATATGGATATAAGCAAGATTAGGTTTAGAAGGTAAGGGGATTAAGAGAGAGAGAGAGAGAGAGAGAGATAATTGTTAGCCTAATGATTATGTTAAGTTTTGAATATGGCTAATCGATTAAGTTTATCATTCTAATATCACTAATAGTCATGCAATCACTATAATGTTGATACTTAAACGTAGCATTGTCCTATTATGCATTAAATATACCACCTACAACTACGCATATTCCTTTGTATGTCTAACATTATTTGAAGAAAAGCACGATCAAACATGGACATATGCAGTAAAAAAATTATGACGAGCCAAAGACGGCATTATACCAAAAGATTTCTCTGAACCGCCTACGACATCTCTAGGGCCTCGTACTGGGGCTAAAGGTATACAATTTTCATGATCTGTGCTATGGAATAAGACAAGCTATGCCAAATGCTGGATACTATCATCATCAAGCTGTTGCTCGAATTTTTATTTTCTTTTGTATTTTATATTTATTTTATAGGACCAATTGTAAATCGAGTCATAATGGAAACTAGAAGCTCAAATCCACATGAAAACCATAATCCACCCAAACTGGCCAAAACCCACAGATCTGTCCAGAACCACATTGGTCTATTCTGACCGAACATGGTCCGAGTTTTGTCCCTTGTGACCCAGTTTTGGCAGTTCCTGATTTGACTCATTTCTCCAGGAGAACAAGGTGCCAACGTTCGAATTTTTGAACATTGGAGGACTGAACTCTGCTCGAACTCGGTCCCCCTGCTAGCCTATAAATACCTACGCATTTAACAATATTCCAATCATCTCTTACTTGTAAACCTTTATGCATTCAGAGTTATAAACCTTTCCCATCACCAAGAGCAACTCCCCAAGTCTTCTAAGTGCCAAGTGCAATATTGGTTAGAAGTCTCGAAGAGTTGTTAAGCTCGAAACTCCAAGTTCTTTTTTATTTCAAGTGTTGAAGTCGGCATGCCCTTCGGATCAAAGTACGTTGTTGTAAGAAGTCAACGTGCCCTTTGGATCAAAGCACATGTTGTATGCTATTTGTTCAAATAATAGATTAACATTGGACAAGAGTTTTCGAGATTTGAATGCCTTCCATGAAAGATACCAGCATACATCACGGTGTTTGCGTTTGTGACTTCATAACTCTTACAATTGTCTTTTACTTGCTGAATTTTTAGTTGGTGAATTACATTATTCTTATTGTTGATTATTTTCTTCACTCTATTCACCCCTCTCTAGAGTTTCCTTTAATAATATATAATAAGACCTCCATTATTAATCTTAATCTAAGTTGCTGATACTTAATAATTATTAGAAATAGTTAATTAACTCACAAAATTCAATTACTAAATACTTATTCAATAAAAGGATTTAATAATATTAAAAATACCTAACTTATCTATAATATTAATATAGTGATAAGAAAATAATAATAATAATATTAATACTAATAACATTGATGATAATAATAATAATAATATCAATAATAGCTAAACAATACCAATGTTAATATATATAAAATGATGAAATTCTAATTATAAGAATTTTGGAAACTTGAAATTTAAGGGGTTTACATTCTACCCACCATAGAAAATTTTTGTCATCGAAATTGAGGATATGCAAGTTGATCCAGAAGGATATAGATAGTTATAAACATTCAAAGAGGGTGCATGATCCGAATATGCATGAAAAGATTCCATCATTGCATTAAGTAAGATTGAGTCCAGGGTGGAAGAATTAAGGATGCGTATTCCCAGAATAAGGAATGAAATAATCAAGCAAAGATGGTATTCAGAAGGTGATTTCGAGGTTAGAGTACAATTAAAGATACGAGTACCTAATTTGATCTAGGAATAAAAACGTAGCTATAAACCACACATGTTGCTTTTTTTATTGGAATAACTTGGATCTGGTACCCTACCTAATTTGTTACTTACCTGGTAAGTAATCCACTGCCTAAAATACATTATTAATCAACAAGTAATCTAAGTTGGTATTTTGTTTGATTTTTCTATTGCAAGGTATTCGTGGCATTTTGATGTTGATTATGGATTGCTTTGCTTGTGGATAGTGTTGGATAGCTCGTATCTCAAGAATTCCTTATTATGTCTCGATTAATCAGGTAAGTATATTTTTCTCTACATGGAGGTCTTGGCCTCGATTTTATGTTTTATGTCATTTTTTTTGTTTTCATATTATTTAGGCCCATAGGGTCTTATACGTGTTAGACCTTGATTTCAATATGTGAAATATAGAATTATAGATAGAATTATTAAAAACTAATTTAGGATAAATAATTATAACTCTACATCTACCTTATAAAATAACACAATTGTTGTACTCATGCATCATATTAATAATTTAGATTCACTAAGGTAATCTAGGAGGTTATGATCATTCATTTTCTCATGTTGGTATTTGAATCATTTATGACCTATATTGATTTGGTATCTTTTTTGCTTTCTGCTTTACAATATTATATTCCTTTATTTTATTAGTATGTTGATTTTGAATTCTCTTTCATTCATTATGTAATCTATGTATTAGTCTTTGTTTCCTTGTCCATGTTTTTTACTCTTTACAACATGTTAAATGGTGTATGATCGTGTTCCCCTTTGTTAGTTTGATAGCTACGCTATGCTTATCGATTGTACTCGCTAGCATGACAAGCTAGATTTGCTAGAGTGTGTTAAACCCAACATGGTAGGATCCACCGTAATATCCAGTTGATTGACTTATATATATATATATATATATATATATATATATATATATATATATATATATATATATATATATATATATATATATATGCTTGCTCATGATTAATCAAGTACAAATATATGCAAGCTTGTCGCGCTTTGTATCTGAGCATTTTGTTATGTCATGAATTAGGTCTCTATAGTGCGATAGTTATGTTTGGTTGTGTTTTGCGATCTTGAACGACTTATAGTTGTTCAAGAAATTGTTTAAATTGGTTGTTTTGCATTCGCCATGAGCGATATTTAGGAGATTCACAAGTGCCCATGACTTAGGAATCAAGGACATCAAATAATCTAAGGATTAATGACTATTAATGATCACTTAGTACATCGAGTAGGGAGGATTCCAAGTTCATGTAACCTCATTGAGTTGGGACCTCGAACATTATGACCCCTATTGGCGAGTACCGATGTATTTTTATGTATATCTACATACAATAAAAGTGAAGCCCTGATCAATCTTCTGAACGTGTTATGAAAGAATCCTCATGTTCATGATAACCTTAATAACTAGTAAGTCATAGTAAATGATTGGCCGCTTAAAATGTTTGTTATTGCTTTATCATATCTCTATTAATTATTTTCATATTCATGTCTACTTTCCTTTTAAGGACATGCATTGGTACTACATGCTCCATTGTCGTCGTTTTATATTAACTTATTATCTATATTTTATTTTGTCAACCTATATCGAGATAGTGTGTTGGTATCGCATGATTTTCTTACTTTTGCTTCGTATGCTTTACAATGTTACATGTTATTTTTGTTTTGGTTTTTTGTTGTTGGGTTTTAGAACTCCATTAGAGTTTCTTTTGGTTACTTTGTTATTGCTGGATCAAGTTTGGATGATAGGGACAAAACTCGGGCAGAGTTCGGTCCCTGGCCGAGTTTGGACCGAACTCAGTGCCTTTGTTCTAGAACAGTTGGCAAGGGTCCAACCGAATTCTGCCCAAATTCGGTCACGGTCGGGGCTGATGAGTTTTGGATTCTAATCTATATTGTTGGATGCTGGTGGATAGTCAAATTTGTTTGTGGACTATTTTTAGGGTTTCTTAAACCCTAAAAATAGGTTTCTCATCCTATTTATATGGGTTTAGAGTGGAGTCACAAAGAATAGCACAAGGTAGAGATTTAGGATGCCTATCCATAGTAAATCTAAGAGAAAGTTCATACTTTGCTCTTAGGGCTTGCCATTCAAGATAGAAGAAAGAGGATATCTGATCAAGGAGTCTTCGACTTTGTTTAGGAAGATCGCTACGAGTAGGGTGAATGATTTTATTGTAATATCTATTTTTTCTTCTTGAGTGTAGTGAGGGGGTTGAACCTATTAGACAAAGGGTTCAATATTGGTTTTAGTCAATCTTATAATTTTACCTAAGTTATATATATTGGGATTTGTCCAGGTGACATAGTCACCGACCATATATGGTGTTCTTATATGTGCTTGGTGCTTGCGTTAGACAGTGGTTGGTTATCTCAAGTGGGTTGACCTAAGTTTTTTATGCGGTTAGTTTCAAACACAGTATCAGAGCGCTTGTAGGGCGTGTCCGATCCCAACATCTGGTATCAGAGCATATTTGGCTCTAGTCTGATCCCAACATCTAGTATCATAGATCCCAGGTTTGTGAGAGGGAAGGTGCAACTATGTCTACGGAGTAGATAAACACATTTATTATCACCCTTAGAGGGGGAACTACACGATTTGGAAGCCAATGATGGAGGATCTACTCTGGTGCAAGGAGTTACATATATAGTCCATTGGACGGCAATAATGCAAAGCCATCGAACAAAGATGTTGATGATTGAAAATGATTGGATCGAAAGGCCATTGGATTCTTTAGTCAATAGCTAGACGATTCGGTGTTTCACCACATGTCCATGGAGAGTTCAGCAAAAGTATTATGGGAGAATCTGCATTCGTTGAATAAAAGGAAGATGAATGGCAACAAGGCATTTCTTATTTGCCAACTTGTCAACTCAAAGTACATGAAGGGTGTCCCGGTGGCACAATATCTGAACGAGGTTCAGGGTATCATCAATCAGCTATCTGCGATAAAGATGGTGATTGGCGATGAGCTTCAAGCCCTGCTGCTTTTGAGTTCTCTGCCAGAAAGCTGGGAGACATTGGTGGTATTAGTGAGAAACTCTACACCATATGGAGTTGTCATGATAGAGATAGTCAAAAGTAGTTTGTTGAATGAGAAGGTTAGGCATAAGCAAGTTGAGTCATCGCAAGAGTCCACTTTGGTAGCTTCCTAAGGGAAGGGAAGACTCAAGTCACAAGCGAGGACTTGAAGAGTTCTTGGGATCTTGTGACTGTAAAGCACAACGAGGGCTGCTATCACTATGGCAAAAGTGGTCATGTTAAGAGAAACTACATGAAGCTCAAAGCTGGCCAAAGGCAAGGATGATCAAGAGATATCGCGACTATGGGTGATATCATCATCGCAGCAACCGACATAGAGGAACCATGTGGCACGTGTCAGGACGGTGATTGGGTCATGGATACGGGGCACCGTATCACGCCACTCTATAAAGGAGGATCTTCACGTCATACTATGGTGGTAAGTTTAGATGTGTGAAGATAGACAACAAGGGGACGATTGTAGTTGTGGACATCGGTCTTGTGAACTTGACAATAGAGCTTGGCGAGAAGCTCGTTCTCAAGGGCGTGCAACATGTACCGAGTTTGTGCTATACCTTAGTTTTGGTAGGGAGGTAGGCGGATGATGGCTGTCACAACATATTGGGGGAGAAAGATTGGATGCTTACGAAGGATTCCCAACATCTGGCTCGAGAAGATTTGTGTTGTGGCATGTATAGCATCAACCCGCTGAGTTGTACAGGTAGGCCACAAACCTCGGATGGAGGCTCGAGGAAAGTTTGATATGAGTTAATGAATCATCGGGAACTTGCTGAGGAAGGTCTTCGCGATGTGTTAAGGAATATAGAGGATTCCATTCATTGATACAAGTAGTCAAGATAAGATAACTCTGATCTTTCTTTTCCTTAAAGCGACGAATGGTGATAAGTCAAAGATTGAGGGTCAGCTTGTCGGTCCCATGATAGCTGGTCAGTCTTCATGTGGGAGTTTGTATCAAGTATAATAGATAATACATGTTAGCTAGTTATGAGATGAGTTAGTATTATATGTTAGTATATATGCACTAGTTAGTATATGTTAGTATGAGTTAACATTAGTTCTAGTTACCTTGAGTTATACCAAGGTTATACTTAAGTATAGGCTTTATTTATAAGTATTGGTATTAAGTATCAAGAGGGTAATTAGAGTGTGATACCAGGTTGGCCTCAAAGCTAAGGTAATCATATATAATTAGTATTACCTATAGGGTAACTAGTATATAATGTACTATTGTGTATTTTGTGATACTATATAGCTATGATACTCTAGTATCCTAATATAGCTAGTATAGCCTAGGTAAGTAGTGTATGGACCCAACAACATAGAAATAGTTAGTTTGACCAAGTTTGACTAGTTTGACCTAGAGTTGACCTAGTTTGACTATTTTGACTTAGAAATGGCCTAGAAATCATGTTTTGACTCATTTTAACATATTATCACTTCATTACACCCAGTGACATGATATTTCCTATATAGAATTGTGTGATACCAGCTTAAGCACCGAGTTACATCACTTGCTCAGGACCAGAGACGAGTATATTCTCTGACAGTTTTTTGTTTATGATAATCTTCTATGTTTCTTGTATTTAGTGTAGATATCCTTGACTTCTTGACACAAGATTACACAGATTGGTATTTCCTGGATCCCATCATGAGATGTTATTTCTTGTGATTCCTGTGCATGTCTTGTGATTCCTATGCATGGATGAGACACTGTTTCTGAGAAGGTTGGCGCCCTACTCTGTGATTCATGTGTCGTAGCGTGTCATGGTTGGATCTACTATACCAGTCGGGGGCAGAGATTATTAGCTAGATATGTGATCATACCTATCCTTGTGCATGTCCCTGTGAGTGTTAATCATATACCTCACGTATGATTAACCAAGCCATATTTCTATTCAAGTTCCCAAGCTGATCACATGTTGAAGCTAGTACTCACTCACTCAGTTATATTTTCTGACTCTTATATATGATGCTCATTGCTCTTATATTTATTTAAAGTATTCCATATCTTGTATATTTCCTTCTTATGCTCTATTTATCTTGTATATTCTCTCTATTTACTATTACATAGTCTTTCAAAACTTCTGTTAGAGATATGCTTCACTCCAATCCTGATTGGATATATTTTTCAGATAATTTAGATGACTGGTATCCTACACACTATGGACCTCAGGACGTAGTTGGAGTAGAGTTGGAGACGGTGGCTCAGGAGAGCCGATACCTGGAGATGATCAGCTAGTTGTAGATAGTTAGACTTTTGTATTAGATTGTCTCAATTATATATTTTTGGCATGTATTAAATTTGAGACTATTGTGCCAGTCTAATAGACTTGGATATGAGTTGTATTAAGACTGTGATTTATTTTCTTCTTCTATTCCATATCTTGCTACATCTTCCTCTAAATTTTATTGTGATTGAGTATTGATTATCATATTGTTCCTCCAATAGGAGTTGAGATGTCATGACAGGTATATATATATTGTGTGAGATATTTAAGATAGTATTGTTGACCTAGACAGCGTTCTACCGTCGATGCTGCGGCATAGGCTGGACGTACCCACGTTCTCGTATCCTTACACCGGGTGCGGGTCGTGATACATTTTTATGGTGGCCCACGCAGGTCCCGGTCGCAAGTAGTACGATATCGTAGTAGTGCTCAGACTTAGAGTATTACTACAAGTCTGCTTTAAGATATAGGATATAGGATTAAAGTATACTTAATCACAGCTAGGAACACTTCCAATTCATTCCTTTTGATATCCTTATCAATCTGAATAATTGCTTTCTTTCAAATATTATTGTCCTTCTTTGATGTTATCGTATCTTTGCGCAATATTAATCCCTTTTTTGAATCTGTCTTCAGGATGCCTCCGAAGACCAGGTTCTTTTGCTCGGGAGTATCTGCAGCTTCCTCAGCAACTTTCCAGCCTATTGTTGAGAGGGCAGTAGATACTGCTCCATTATCTCCAGCTCAGAGGATCGCCTCACCAGTTCACGTGAGGGTTTCTGCAACAACTTTTGGGGGTGCTCTACCTCCAGTTCCGAGGAGTGTTCCTTCAGTCGCGGAGAATCTTCCATCTCCACCACCCATGCCAGTAGACAGGACTCAGATATTCGTATTGTTCAAAGAGTTGATGGAGGCCCAGAGGGCCCAAACTGAGTTTCAATAGAAGAAGATGGACATAATATGGGAAGGCGTCGAGAGGGATCATCAGGTTGCCTTAGCAACGGTCGAGAGAGGTGCTCCCACCCAGCAGCAGGATACCCAGCCCAAGCCGGGTAACATCCAGGACTTTAAGAAGCTGGGACCTCGAAACTTCAAAGGGACGAAAGGCATCGTTTATGCGGATGATTGGTTCGAGGACATCGAGCGTATTATGCAGTTGTCTCGTCTCGTATAGGAGCTGAAGATCGAGGCAGTTGGACTCTAGATGCCAGATATTGCTCTCACTTGGTTCAGGAATGAGCCGCTTCTCGCTGATCCTAGGTAGACTTAGGAGGGCTTCAAAGACATTTTCAAGAGGAAGTTCTTCACCCCTACTGATAGATTGGACTTAACACGACAGTTTCAAAACCTCCAGCAGGGAGTATGTTAGTAGAGGAGTACCTAGCGGAATTTGGCAGGCTGAGCCGGTATGCGGAGCATATGGTGCGAGACCCGGATATGAGAGCAAGTCCTTTCTGGGAGGGCCTAAATTTGGAGGTGAAGGTTCTCATCTCATCTAGTCATGATACTTATTCAATGATTCTTGTAGAGGCACGCAAGGTCGAGAGGGATCTGGGCTTAAGGCCCAAGAGGGATCATGATATCTTTGGTGGGGCTAATAGTGGTGCGGGACCTTCCAAGCGTCCCCAGTTCTAGCAGAGATCTTTTCAGCAGCTACAACAGCACTAAAGACAGATTCAACATGTTTTCACCTGTTATTTCTGTAAGAAGACAGGCCACATCTAGGAGGTCTGCAGGAAGCGGTTGGGTGTTTGCCTGTATTATGGCACAGAGCAACATCGGATGAGGGATTATCCCGTATCTCCTCGTCGCGCAGCTCAGAGAGCAGCCCCAGATCAGAGAGCACCAGTGAGGCTACCGACGGGTCAAAAGAGAGGACCTCCACTTCTGACACAATAGCAGAGGTTTGTACAGCACTAGCAGCAGCAGTGAGGTGCACAGCAAGGGCGAGCATTCGCCATAACAGTTGAGGAGGAGGAGCCGATCGAAGATGTTATATCAGGTTCAGTTCTTCTTGATTCTATTCCAGCATATGCTTTATTTGATTCTAGTGCTTCATATTCTTTTGTATCTATATCTTTTGCTCTTAAGCATCGTTTAGAGATGAACCTTTGGCTAGTACTTGCAAGATCATGACTGGGGGAGGCATTATCCTGGTTAGTAATATTTCCAAGGATCAGAGAGTTACACTGGGAGGCCGGGAGTTAAGTGCTTGCTTACTCGTAATGCCACTTCCGAACTATGACATAGTACTCGGGATGAATTGGTTAAGTAGGCACCATACTAGTATAGATTATCGTGGAGGCAGATTTTATTTAGACCTCCAAGAGAGCCAGAGTTTGCGATTGCCAGAGGAGCAGCGGAGCAGAGCGAGGATGCCTTTTGTGAAGCTTTGGTGGAAGAGAAGGAGTTACCATATCCGTTGATAGCAGAGTTCATGGATATTTTTCAGGAGGAGTGGCCGAGTTTGCCACCAGACCGAGATCTGGAGTTCTCTATAGATTTGGTGTCAGGCACTGAGCCGATATCTCAACACGTCTATAGAGTCAACAACAGTGAACTGGTGGAATTGAAGAAGCAGGTGAATGAGTTATAGGACAAAGGCTTCATTCGATCCAGTTCATCACCATGGGGTGCTACGGTATTATTTGTACCGAAGAAGGATGGGTCGGTACGTATGTGTATCGACTACAGGGCTCTGAACAACCTCACTATCAAGAACAAATACCTGCTGCCGAGGATAGATGATCTCTTCGATCAGTTGAGTGGAGTGAAAGTATTTTTGAAGATAGATTTGAGGTCAAGCTACCACCAAATGAAAGTAAAGAAAGAAGATATTCCGAAGACAGCTTTTCGGACTCGGTATGGCCAGTTTGAGTTTATGGTGATGTCGTTTGGGTTGACTAATTCCCCAACGATATTCATGAATCTGATAAACAAGGTGTTCCACCAGTACCTTAATAAGTTTGTGTTGGTATTCATTGATGATATTCTGGTGTATTCGAAGACCCCGGAGGAGGATGAGAAGCATCTGAGGATAGTTCTGGAGACTCTCATGAAGGAGAAGCTTTATGGAAATCTTTCGAAGTGTGAGTTCTTACTTTACAAGGTTGAATTTCTTGGGCATGTGATTACAGGATATGGGATCTCCATAGATCCGAAGAAGATTTTAACAGTGGAGTCATGGGCTACTCCGAGTTTAGTGGCAGAGATCATAAGCTTTCTGGGACTAGTAGGTTACTAAAGGAGATTTATACAGGACTTCTCCAGGACTGCAGAACCGATGACTAGGCTGACCAGGAAGGATGTGGAGTTTGTCTGGACAGAAAATTGTCAGGCTGCATTTGATGAGCTGAAGAGGAGATTAACGACAGCTCCAATATTGACTACCATCGGGGTCAGGTGGATTCACTATTTATAGTGATGCTTCAGGGAAGGGTTTTGGTTGCGTTCTACAGCAGAATGGGAAGGTGATTGCCTATGCTTCCAAGCAATTATGTCCTCATGAGAAGAATTATCCTACCCATAATTTGGAGTTGGCAGCGGTCACCTTTGCTCTAAAACTGTGGAAGCACTATCTTTACGGAGAGCGTCTGGAGATCTTTATAGACCACAAGAGCTTGAAGTACATATTTACACAGAAATAGTTAAACATGAGACAGCGGCAGTGGTTGGAGTTAATGAAGGACTTCAATATATCATTATAGTACCATCCAGGAAAGGCAAACGTAGTCGCTGATGCCTTAAGCAGGTATCCAGTAGCTATGTGCTTGACTACGGACATATATTTATTGGTCGATCTTGAGAGTTTGAGTATTAAGGTGCTAGTTCCTGGTGTCGAGGCACATATATGAGGATTACGGATATAGTCAGAGTTAATAGAACAGATTAAGGCTACACAGTATGAGGATAAGTTTCTGAGAAGTATCAGGATACTGGCTCAGATGGGATTATCAGATGATTTTACTATTGCTGAGGATGGATCATTGCAGCAAGGTACCAGATTATGTGTGCCGGATGGAGCATTGTGCGGGGAGGTTCTCCAAGAGGCATATCAATCTCAGTACTCTATTCATCCAAGTTCCAACAAGATATATAGAGATCTGAAGGAGCATGTGTGGTGGTATGGTATGAAGCGGGAGGTGGCACGCTTCGTATCTAGGTGTTTAGTGTGCCAGCAGGTAAAGGTGGAGAGGTAGAGGCCAGGTGGTTTACTTCAGCCTTTACCCATTCCAGAGTGGAAATGGGAGCATGTTACCATGGATTTTGTTTCAGGACTACTGCGTTCTCCAGGAGGGAAAGACGCAATTTGGGTCATCGTAGACATGTTGACCAAATTGGCCTATTTTTTGCCATTCAAGGTGGGTACGTCTATGAAGAAGCTTGCGGAGATGTATGTACGGTAGATTATCAGATTACATGGAGTTTCTGTGAGCATAGTCTCGGATCAAGATAGTCGCTTCATATCCCACTTTTGGAGGAGTTTGTAGGCTAGCTTGGGCACCCAGCTCATGTTTAGTACCGCATATCACCCCCTGACAGACGGACAGTCGGAGAGGACTATTCAGACTCTCGAGGATATGTTTCGCACTTGTGTTTTAGATTTTAGAGGCTCTTGGGAGGATACCATCTTCACCTGGTAGAGTTTGCTTAAAATAATAGCTACCAGGCCAGTATTGAGATATCACCATTCGAGGCTTTATATGGACGGAGATGTCGCACTCCTTTATCTTGGGATGATATTGGTGAGAGAGCCTTGTTAGGACCGGAGATGATTGTGGATGCAGGTGAAGCTCATCAGAGATAGACTTCGGGTGGCGTAGGACAGACAATGGTATTGGCCAATAGCCGCCAAAGACCATTGGAGTTCGAGGTATAGTGTCACGCCCCAGTCCCAAAATATGTAGGACCAGGAATACGCAACATGCCAGCTACGCATTCGACCAAACTCTGGTCTGACTCGAATACGTATAAGCTGTATAATAAAAGGACACTATCTAAAAATCCTGTAAATGTAAACATCTATGTCTCAATCCACAATGAACAGAAATATACAAGAAAGAGTTGCATGTGCTAAAGTCGGTCGCCCAATAACACACCAACTCGAATAGACTCGAGAAGAAATATGAGTCTATAAAAACTAGGCTACAATAGCAGATGAATACAGTATGAATAAAATAACCATAACTCTGGTTAAAATAATATGAGTACCTGGTACCAATGCCTGCAAGACAAGCAACTCCTTCAGCAACTCCAAATGCTCCGTAAATGCCTATGCTGCAAAACTAGCAGGGAACCAGGTCCTCAGAGGGACGTAACAAGGTACAAAAATATAGCAAGCCGTAGTATAACCGAAAGTACAAGTGCAACAACGGTGTAATCTAGCATAACCACCTAAGTGAGACACATTTTGAAGACAATGTTCGACGCGTGGGCTATCCAAAATAAAATCGTAGCTCCGGACACGGAAACACACGGGACGTACCGCAGCTCCGGACAAAGAGTCACACGGGTGATACAACTACTCTAGATACAAGATCACTACAGAAATAGTACGTATACATATATAAGCGCGTGCAGAGGAGCCCAAACGTCTAGTAACTGTCTTCCCCATCCCAAGCGGTCAACGATTGTGCGTTAAACCTGAACCTCTATCTAACAGTCTCGTTACACATAAATAACTATCAACAGATGCAACCCTAAGGTCGTTCCAGTCTTCGGTCATGATGTCAGTATCAGGATACAGGAAATCTGGCACGATAACAGTGTATGGACGTGTCCTAGGGTTATGATATACACAGGTACGTACATCAAGGTGTTGCAAATACCTATCACTCGTTACCATACGTTACCGACGAACGTCTGCACCCAGTTTTGATCCGTACGTGAAGTAACGATTCTAATCAAATATACGCATAATGCATATAATAAATCAATAAATATCTGGTAACTGAAATACAGGGTGGCAAGGTACACTTGTCTGGATCCGACTGCTGAAGATGGGGCTCCGGTACAACGTCCAAGTCCGCGGGTCCCGTAGTACCTACAGACGAGATACAAGCTCGATCAATAGACTATAACGCGGCTAAAAAAAGATATGACACACGTCTAATCATATGCTCAAACCCAGCTACAACTCACAGGGATACGACGCTAGAGGGTTTGACCAAGGTTGATTTGGGGTATGTTACATCTAATCCAATTAATCATCTGTACTATATCATCAAACCAAACCTCAATCTTACTATATTTGTCACTATAGTCAGTAGTTTCAAACCATGATCAAATCCTCAGTTTTACCCCGGGTCTTTACAGACATTTTCCCACATATTTTAAACATCATCCTCGAATATATTATTAATTATTTAAACCCTTAAATATACACAACCATTATCATTCCACAATAAAAACTACTACTCAATTACGTTCATCATTATTCATCAATCCTCAATGAATAGCTAATGGTTCGATATTACACGCTATTACAAAATCCATCACCTATTCCCCAATGTTAATCATTGTTCCAATATCACAGTATCGTTTCCCAATAATTTAAATATACTCATCAACAATAATAAAAATGCATATATTAAATAGGACAACACCCTAAATGTCTCATATGGCACTTAAAATCCAACCTCAATATATATCACATTTCCAATCCTCGCATGTATATATTTCATATCCTCCATCCATGAACATCTTTGCATATTCAAACATGTATTAAACCTAAACTCTCACATGCATATATAACACTAAAATTCAATGTATAGCAACCCTTAGATAAATCTATTTTATTTACCACCATTCATGCATATTATATCATGTATTCAACCTAAAATTTCCATATGCCATTCAATACAACCCTAACGCTAGCCCAACTAATAAACAATAAACAACACAAAAAGATACATAAAGGAGTAGCTCACCTTGGCGGCGTGGTGGTTGCTACGGTGGCTACACGCCGGAGGGGGAGGTCGTGGTGGTGTGGGTGATGAGGATGTTGATGATCAGGATAATGATGATGATGCTGATGATGATTAGGAGGAGAAGCAGGATGGAGGCCGATCGAGGTGGTGGCAGTGGTGACTGGAGATGGAGGACCCAGGCGAGGTTGACGTGGTGGTGGTGGTTGGAACTTCGATGTTGAGCGTGGAGGCGGTGCGGGATGTTACTGGCCGGAGGGTGGGGGTGACTGGAGGCAGCGGGAATGGCGTGGTTCAGGTGGTGGATCGGGAGGGAGAGTTGGTCGGATCTCGAAGAAGAAGCGGTGGAGTTGCTGCTATCGGTTCAACAGATCCGGATCCAGAGTCCGATCCAGCGGCATTGAAAGAACCTCGAGCTGGCCATTGGAGGCAACGACGTGGAAAGAGGAGAGACGGTCGAAGCCGGTGGTCCGGCAGATCATCAGCGGCTGGAGCCAGAGTACGCCGTCGACGAAGTTGACGTCCCCGGCCTAAATCATGCTGGAGGAGTCGTGCTCACCGTTGGACCAGCGTATGCCAGAACCTGGCCCATCGTCGCACGTCGGGAGGGGGAAGGAGCAGTAGTGGTGGTGGTGGTTCTGCCGGCATTAGAGGAGGCGAGCGGTGGTCATTCGAGATACTCGGTCGGCCGGAGTAGGGGGGTCGGTCGAGTGGTCGAAAATAGGTTTAGAAGGAGAAAAGAAGAGGAAGAAGAAGAAAGGAAGAAGAAGAAGAAAGGAAAAAGTGGCTGTGGGTTTTTGTAAGGAGGGAGGAGAGAGAGAGGGGGTAGGGTTTCCCAAGTTTGGGGATTAGGGTTGGTTGGGAAGTGTGTAGTGAAAAGACATTTTATAGGGAGTGGTGATGTGAGTGTGTGGTGTGGATGACTCCTAATTCAAATGAATGGCTTGGATTTCTCATAAAGAAAATTTAGTCATTCCAAGGGGAGAGTGGGGTTGGGTTGAACCGGTCAAGGGTGAGGGTGAGCCTTCTTCATTGGCTTGGGCCAATGAGGGGATGACACCTAATGCAACATTTGCAAATAAGTCCCCTAAATTTGGGTATTTGCACATACACATAAAATAATAAAAAAATATGGGAGAATTGGTGTTTGGTATTTTGTAGGATGAGGGGGGTGTTGTGTGTTTTGTATGAGCTTAATTCATGGGGCATTGGGTTAAGTTGGGATTAAAAATGGGATTAGTCAAAGTTCGTATCCCCAATTAATTTAAAATAAAATGTCTTGTGCTCTTAAATTAAATGGGGGCACATAGGGTCTCAATTGGGAGTGACACAAAGGTCATGAAGGATGTAGGCTTGGTGTCAGTCCTTGACCTTTTAATTGGTCCGGCTCAACGGGTTGAGTTGGTGTCTCAAAATTGATGGCAATGACACAGGTGCGCGACACAGGATTAAATAATAGATTTTGGATATGAGAAGTTGTGCAATTAAATTAGGGCACCAGGAATTATGATTTTGAGTGACAGAAAAGTCCAGCGCCTAAATTGGTGTGTCAAGTCTAGAATGCAATAACTTGTTAGAAATTATGGGCTGATATTGGGCTCCGAATATTGCAACAATGGTAGGGCGAACCAAGGGTTTAATTAAAGAATCAGACATCTGCAACCTTAAATCTAAACCTCAAATACCTGATGTTAAACCAAAATTTTCTAACCCATAATCCGGCTATCTATAAAAATAAATGAGGGGGTTTACATATAGGTTTTGTTTGTATTTCTTGTGATTACTTTGTTTTAGGTTGAGTGTTAAGGCTGTATTTTTTTTAGGTTGGCGATCAGGTGCTCTTACGGATTTCTTCGATATGGGACACAATTCGCTTGGTGGAGGCATAAATATTAGTCTACGGTACATCAGACCCTTCAGTGTTCTTGCAAGGGTCGGTGTAGTGGCCTACAGACTAGACTTGCCACCTGCACTAGAGGGAGTGCATGATGTGTTCCATGTGTCGCAGTTAAGACGATACGTGACAGATCCTAGTCACGTACTGGTTTACTCGGAGATCGAGGTGGGTCCAACTCTCAGCTACTCAGAGCAGCTAGTGGAGATTCTGGATCGCAGGAAGAAGGTGTTGCGGAACCAGACAATTTCTTTATGATGAAAGCCGAGATGCGCGAGCGATACCCTTATCTGTTTGAGCCGTGAGGTATCAATCTTCTCTCTTGTATGATTGCTTATTGTAGTGTTAGCTCTTCCTTAAATTTTGAGGACGAATTTTTTCTAAGGAGGGTAGACTTATCAATACCACATTTCTAGATGAGGGCGTTTGTGTCATTAACATATTATTAGTTAGTAATTTAATATTATACATTAGATATTTAATTATATTATGATATTCTAATTATTTATTTGTTAATGTGCTAGCCTATTGTTATTCAGACTTGTCATTAGTGGACCCATTAGTTTGTCATGACCCATTGAGCCTAACATTAGACTAGGCCCAATTAGACCATTCCATTAATTGATTAAGAAGATTAGATTAGTTCATGAAGAATTAGAAGCTTCCTAATATAGCCCTCCTAATTAAACCTCTTAATTGACTAGTGGGGGGAATTGTAGTCATTAGGAATTACTTGGAGAAGGGGTTAGAAGGGGCCGGCCATATGAGGGAGGGGAGACACTCTCTCTCCTCTCATTAGTTCATTCCAAATTTAGATCCCCAATTTAGTTCTTCCCCAAATTACTTCATCCCTCCTCCAAAATTTACCCAATTCACTCTTATTTCCTCTTAATTTTCATCAATTAAGAAGTATGGAACTTGGATTGCAAGAAGCACTTGGAGAATGAGGAATTGGCAATGAGCTTGTGTCTGGATCATGTCTAATTGAGTAATTTATTAGAAATCTATCTTCCAATAGGTAAATTCTGAATTTCTTTCATAATTAGACTCTAATTCATGCATTTGACCATTAAAAAACCTCCCTTGGCTTAGATCTATCCATAGGAACAAGAACTAGATTCATATGACTTGTATTATGGTTTTTACATAGGTTTTTGTGTCCAATTTAGGGGAATTCCGAGATTAACACATCAAGTGTGTGTCATGAGACCAATTAGATCTAATTAGACTTAGATTGATGATATGGGAGTAGGTTCGTATCTACAATTGGACACGAGTAGAGCGTATCATATGATTTTACGATACACTATGATACGGGATTCATTTTGGGTTAATTTGTGTATAATAGTATATATTTTTTCCAAATTTTATTGTAACTAATTAGTGTAGTTGTATTATTATATAATTGATATGTATTATTGGTATTAATGGGGAATTGGAAGCTTTGGCACTTCAATTGGATGTGTATCATAGAGTATCATATATTGTATACCAAGCATTTGGATGATACATATATGTATCATTAGTGTATGGTGTATGAGTTAGTGAAGAGTGCTTAGAGAGGTTGAACTTGTTGTATTAGCAGCAAGTTATTGCTGCTGTGTTTGTCCTGCAATAAGGTGGTAGCATTGAAATAAGTCTGCAAGAGAAAGGGGGATAGTGTTTGTGCTCAGGGGTTAATGTGAGGGGTTGTAATAAAGTTTACATATGGAGGACTTAAGGTTTGCACATTTGGGTGCGGGCAATGAGCTCAGGCATCCAATACAGGCTGTGAGGTAAGGAAGAGTTGGTCTGTAGCTAGCTTGCAGGCTTAGGTGGGGAGTTGCATAAAGCAATATAGTAGTAGATGTATCGGGTATTGAAGTTCGGTTGAGAGCTCGGGTTTGTATGTCTGCAGTTGAGAGCTCGGGTTAACACAGGTAATTGCAGTAGCACTGTTATGCAGTCGGTTCACTGCATTTTGCAGTAAGTATCAGTAGCACAGTATCACTATGAGGGTCTGATTGCAGTTGGAAAAGGAGAGCTTTGTGCATATGTAAAATTAAGAAATGGGGATTAGGGCCGGCCACTTTGGGATGTGTGTGTGTGTGTGTGTGTGTGTGTGTGTGTGTGTTAAAATAGAGGGAGTGTGTGGTTGTGATGGAGTAGGGAATTAAATCAAGGGTCATGATCAATCATGAGGGAGTTGTACATAGCATGGGGGAGAGTGACCAAACATGTGATGTTGGGGGTTTTCTTCATTTGTTTACACCAATATGATGGTGACACCTAGTTGCCTATTTGCACAAAATCCTCTAACAATTGAGAAATTGCACAAACAATGGAGTTTGGGATTGGATGAGGAAAATACCATATTTTGTGTGATGTAGTGGGTTAAAATGGTGTGTGGTGTTTAGTATGAGCCTTGAGGGTGTGAGTGGGGGTTTGGGTTGGTGTTGGGTCTAGTTTTGGGTTAGGTTGGGTCATTACACCAATTTAATTAAAATTAGTGTCAATGGTGTTCTATAATTAATTGAAAGTACATAAGATTAAAATTGGGTGGGACACAAGTATCAAGGATGTAGAAGACTCAGAATAAAATATTGTCATAAATTGGGTTGCACAAAATGGGTCAAGATTGTGTCTCCAATTTTGATTGGAATGAACAAGGATGCAAAGTTAGATTTATTTGGATTTAAAAATAAATATTTGTAACGAATATTGTGCGACTAAAATGAAGCACAAGAGAGGGTATTTATGAGTTACACAAAGGTCAGAATGGAAGGCTGGCACGTCTAGAAAAAGTGTGTAAAATTTGTTTGAAAGCAAAAGCTAGAGTAGCGCTCCAAATATCGAAGCAACGGTAAGGTGCACAAAGTGATATAAATATTGTACATTAATCTAAAATACTATGTTCTAATTCTAATTGGCTCCAAACTAACCCTATTCTCTCTATCTTAGCCAGGTAGACCTAAATCTGGTCGAGGGGGTTTACAAATGTATGGACCCAACAACCTAAAAATAGCTAGTTTGATCAAGTTTGACCTATATTTGATCTAGTTTGAATATTTTGACTTAGAAATGGCATAGAAAGCATGTTTTGACTCATTTTAGCATATTATCACTTCATTACACCCAGTGACATAATATTTTCTATATAGGATTGTGTGTACCAGCTTGAGCACCGAGTTATATCACTTGCTCAAGACCAGAGGCGAGTACATTCTTTGACAATATCATGTTTATGATATCTTCTATGTTTCTTAATATTTAGTGTAGATATCCTTGACTTCTTGACACGAGGTTATACGGATTGGTATTTACTGGATCCCGTCATAAGATATTATTTTTTTGTGATTCTTGTACATGTCATGTGATTCCTGTGCATGGATGAGACATTGTTCCTGAGAAGGTTGGCCCCCTGCTCTGTGATTCATGTGTCGTAGCGTGTCATGGTTGGATCCACTATACCAGTCGGGGGCGGGGAGTATTAGCTAGATATGTGATCATACCTATCCGTGTGCATGTCCCTATGAGTGTTAATCATATACCTCACGTATGATTAACCATGCCATATTCCTGTGCAAGTTCCCAAGCCGATCACATGTTGAAGCTAGTACTCACTCACTTAGTTAGTTAGTTGTATTTCCTGACCCTTGTATATGATGCTCGTTGCTCTTATATTTATTTACAGTATTCCATACCTTGTATATTTCCTACTCATGCTCTATTTATCTTGTATATTCTCTCTATTTACTGTTACATAGTCTTTATCATTTATTCGGAACTGCTGTTAGAGGTGTATTTTGCTCCAATCGTGATTGGATATATTTTTCAGATTTAGATGATTGATATCCTACGCACTATGGACCTCATGAAGTAGTTGGTGTAGAGTTGGAGACGGTAGCTCGGGAGGAGCCGATAACTGGAGATGATCAGCTAGTTGCAGATAGTTAGACTTTTGTATTAGATTGTCTCAGTTATACATTTTTGGCATGTATTATATTTGAGACTATTGTGCCAGTCTATTAGACTTGGATTTGAGTTGTATTGAGGCTGTGATTCATTTTCTTCTTCTATTCCATATCTTGCTACATCTTCCTCTAGTTTTATTGTGATTGAGTATTGATTATCATATTGTTCCTCCGTTAAGAGTTGAGATGTCATGACAGGTATATATATATTGTGTGAGATGTTTAAGATAGTATTGTTGACCAAGACATCGTTCTACCGTCGATGCTGAGGCGTAGGCTGAACGTAACCACGTTCTCGTACCCTTATACCGGGTGCGAGTTGTGACACCCATAGTTTGGTAGGACCCACAACAACACCACACTCTCGATTCTCATGCGGACAGTCTCTCAGCTCTCACTTTGAGCGCTCTCTCTCTCTCTCTCTTTGAGCTTTTTCTCTCTCTCTCTCTCTCTCTGAGCTCTCTCCTCCTCTCCCACTCTATCACAGGCTCCTCCCCTCTCCTCCCTCTCCCTCTCCGTTCGAGTCGCGGTTGCAGGTGACTCGGGAGACCGGACTTTGCTCAACCTGTGAAGAAGCCACGCAAGAGCATCGCTGTCACGACACGCACCCGAAATTTGGGGCACGAGTGCGTGGGTACGTCCAGCCTACGCCGCAACATCGGCGGTAGAACGCTGTCTAGGTCATGTAACTATCTAATCAATCTCACATGAATATCCAACTCCATAAGGAGACACAAATATCACCATATAATATGGAATATACTCAATCACATAAGCTAAAGCATGATGAGATATCGAAGCAAGCAATTAAAATACAAGACAAGTCTAAACAACAATAAATAATCTAACCTGCAGTCAATACATCCAAGTCTCCAAGTATACTGGAAAACAAGTCCTCTAGGTCATAGTCTGGAAAAAATATCCAGTCAGGATTGGAACGAAATACACCTCTAACAGCAGTTCCATGCATATTGACAAAAACTATAATACAGTGTAAAGAAATACAAGACATATATGGATAACTGGCAATAAGAAATACTGACGAGCATGGATATACTGAAAAAAGAAATACTAGAACAATTGGAATACTGGAGCATGTTATCATCAAGGTACATCTAGCAATAAAATAGAAATCCAAGTACACGCAAGAATAATGAACTGGTATATAAATGTGTACAAGAACAACAACTAGAACATGTAGAGATGCTAGATCAATATACTAGAGATGCATGTCAATGATCCTCTAACCAAGTGTGTGAAATATTAGTATATCATGTGATCGGCTTGGGACTGATCAGACTTGTTACATATGATTAGCTATGATTCATGTAGGGTCAGGCTAACCATCCGGATAGCTATGATGCGAGCAATAGTCAGGCTAATCACATGTAACAGGCTATGAGGCATGTAATGGTCAGGCTGCACCGACGTGAGATGTGGGTGAGCTATGATGCATGTAAGGTTGGGTATGATCACATAAGCTACTAATATTTCCCTATTTTCCCAGCTAGCACGATGGATTCCAATCACGACTCCTCGTGACAGGTCTCAATGATGCCAACTCGTGTAAAGAACAGTGTCAGGGTCATGCATGCTATACAAAAAGAATTATAGAGATAATCAACATAATGGAAACTGTCAGAGAATGTACTCGCTTGGGGTCCTGCTGCTGGTATGAATCAGAGTCCAAGTCACAGTCCAAATAGCCTATGTATTACAATTTACCATATCAAAAGATAATTTATTTTAATTTATTTAATTCTGCAATAATTACTCTAAAATCCTATTTTAATCTTATTATTCTGATTTTTAGGTTAATTCCTAAATTTTGTCCAAAGGAACTGAATTTTATCAACTCGAGACTCATGGCACGCAAATCGAGGCAATCTGTTGACCAAAAAGTCAACCGACACAAACTTAACTTTCATACATGATTTCCTGTATATTTTAGCGTCAAAAACATGCTGGAATTTACGGCTCGTCCGAATTCAAATTTGTTTGGGAATTATGGCACATACAACTTTCGTATCGTGCACCGATGGTTAAATTCTAACCTAAAAGTTCTACAGAATTAATAGTATTAAAATACATCGAATTAAATTCTAGGAAAAACATATGTCAATGATCTCGACATTATCTTTCCGAAACTTTAAACGGTTCATGATTCTGATTCCTGGTTCTCCCGGAATCGCGAAAATATCGAAACACGTTTATTTTCGGACATGCTGTGCTCTACGAATCTTCCAGAATTTAATACTCATAGTTTCGTAAAAAAAATTATATAATCAGAAAGTTAACCTCAATATCGTTCTAATACAAAAAACTAGGCCTCTTTTGGAGTCCGGAGCTATGCGCAATGGCTTCTGGAAGATGAAGGAACCCTAGATGGCAATTCTCCAAAAATCGGCTCAAGAAAAACCCTAGAAAATAACTAAACTATTATATATATATAGAGGAGAGAGAGTGCAGCCGCGGCTCGGAGAGCGCCACGTGGCAGCCATCCACGGCTGCCCGCTCAGATCGAACGGTCATGGATCCACGCGGCTTGGCTCAGCTGAGTCCGAGTCGAACTCGGCCTCGGCTCGGCTTGAGGTCGGCTCGGCTCCACCCAGACCCAAACCTCGGTCACTGACAGGCGGGCCCCGCACTGTTCGCTACAGGAGGCTGACAGGTGGGCCCCCTGTTTGCTGACTGGGCAGAATTAATTACTTTTTGGATTTTCTTTTTCAGAAATTAGTTTTTAATTCAGTTTTTCATAATTAACTCAAAATAAATGCTAAAAATAATCAGAAAATTCCCAAAAAATTCTAGAAAATATATTTTATTATTTAGAACCTAAAATAAAAGTTTGGGATATTTTTAATTATATTTGACCCTAAAATAAATTCTTGAAAGTCCTAGGAAATTAGGGTTACTAGTTTTTAATTAACAAAAATTATGGAAAAATTCCACTAGCCCCAAATTAACCTAAAAATAATATTTAAGCACGAATTTCAGGATACGAAGGTTACAATCGCCTTGGTGAGTCCATCGGTCGGGATTGACGCCAACGTTGTGGGCAAGCAAGATTCGTTGGGGAGGTCAGCTAGTCATAGATCACTACAGTTCCAGGTGTTAGTACCCATCCAAACCCTAACCCTAATTTCTTCTCACCATCAACAAACCAAAAGGAGAAGGAAAGAAGAAAACGAAAAAAAATTCCCAAGGAATTACGGAGTGGCCGCTTGTGGACGATGGAATTTTTGGGAAGTCGGAATGGTGATGGAGGTCAGGGATGGGTCTTTGGTGCCATTGGATGGGTTGAAGACGGTTAATCGACGGCCGGCGTTGGGCACAGAGCAGATGGATGTACCAGCCCGACGTCGTGTCTGGGCACTCATAATGGACTTGACAAGGTCGTCAGAGACCGGACACGGGTCGTAATATTGTGTTTTGGTGGTTTGGTTGAGTAGACAATGAAAAATTATCTTCTGATTTTTTTATTTTTTTTTTACCAAATACAAATTTTAATTTTTCTTTCATAAAATTATTTTTCAGGTGAAAGTAACCAAACGCAAATTCAGAAACTATGCACTTAGAAAATAATTTTATAATATCTTCTCTCAAAACTATTTTTCTAAACAAAATTTTAGAAAACCTATTCAAACGGACCCTTGTACCCTCCAAATTCCCCAACCGTATTCCAAAAAAAAAAAAAAAAATCAATACAAGAAAAAAATTCCCAAACACCGCCCCGTTAGTACTCTTCTCTTGATCCTGCCTTTTCTATCCACCCAGTGTTCTGCAGATGGCTCTATTTACTCCCTCCTGGCGCTGGCATCCCCCTAACCTCCTTCTCCTCCGACGTCCTCCTCCGCTTACCTCGATCAAGCCCCAACGCTGTTCTTCCAATGGCGATTCCTATCTGGACATGTGGAAGAAGGCTGTCGAGCGCAGGCGCAAGACCCAAGAATTGGGTTTACCCTCACTCTTATCATCCGTCGAAAGGGACGAGTCGACGACGACGGAGGAAGAGAAGGTAAAAGAGAAGAAGAAGATCGAGTTATTCAACGACATACTCCAGGTCCCCAAGGAGGAAAGGGACCGGATCCAACGCCTGCAAGTCATCGACCGAGCCGCTGCCGCCATCGCCGCTGCTCGTGCTCTCCTCAAGGAATCTCCACTTCCAGAAGATTCTGGAGGCGAGGTGAGCGGAGACGCGCAACATCTGCCCGCCGGAGGTACAATGTTGTTCCTATTCAGATCACTGGTGTTTTCTTGTGTCATCAAAATAACAATAGAAAAAGAAAAAGAAAAAAAGAAGTAATACCACTAGCAGTAAATGGCTATTTTGAACACTTGAAAGATTTCACTAATTGTTCCATTTGCCTAATCAGATTACAACCACTTAATAACGGGACAGGTTAGGTCAAACGGATTACCGCTGTTACCTGGATTCAATCGTTCGGGAAACAGGGGGGTTAGGCCGGTCGACCAGTTTATACCTCAACCAGGACAAGTAAAAAAAGGGAGATTATGCATGCATACCCTTTTTCATTATTGCTTGTATAGCCCTATAAAAATCATAATTGCATGTATACCCTCCAAAATTTGCTTCTTTTTACATAGGTACCCCTTGCTACAATATGTGAACACCTGTTATATTTATTACATGCTCGGGAGTATTTAAATCAGCTGGAATACTAGTATCAGTTGTTTTTATGAAGAGAACATCACATGCAATAAAAAATAGTAAGAAACTAACCAAAATCATTATAATATCACCATTAATAATCAATTACGATCACATAATCATCACCCAAACATTATCTATCATAATGGGTCGACTAAAGCATAAGAAGGCTCCATACCATAACCCTCTCTATCTTGATGCCAAATTAGCTATGAGCATGAGATGACCATGTTATGAAACCTAGTTGGCCAGTTGGCATGTACATAGACCTACCTTTTAGATTACAGTTTAAACTCATACAACAAAGGAGCACCATCCAAGTTACCCTAGACTATAAAGAATCTAGACGAAGAGGAAATACGATACAATTCGCTATAGGAAATTGCATTCATCCTTATGACATATTATGCCAAAGAGTCTCCGTACATACAACCCCAAGAGTCTCCATTCATTCAATCCCATTACTACGGTCACATAATCATATAAATAATATTTGGGATATCATTTTTTTTTATCTATCAACGATTCTAATTTTAGATATTTTCTCATTTATATTCAGTCTTAGACTTGATTTAATCAAGAGAAATGTAGAGATGTTAGACATACTAATAACAAGGACATCCATCCAATAGAAAAGTTTTTTGAAGGGTATATTGCAAAAAAAATTATGAGAGTATATACATGCAAAAATTTACATTGAGAGGGTAAACATGCAAAAAACCCATCAAGGTACAGCCAAAACTCCTATCCCTACCACTAAATGATGTGGGATAATCTGGTTTGTAGAATTTGGCTACTTTGGCACCAACATAGAGGGTCGACTTTAGTTCTTGACTTTCGGTCGACAACAGGTCATTATAACTTTGTCAAATGTTTTTGTCAAATGTTTTATGGAGCTTGTTTATGCCTTGTACCTGACCCCATTCTTGTGGGAGAAGGATTAGGTGATGATGATGACAATGAACATTCTCCACAACTAGGATACCATAGAATGCAAATCATATGTGATAGTACATGCTATGTTGCCTTACCGGTTATCCTTTCCTCGTTCCTATGCTATACGAAAAAAAGAAACAATGGAGCCAGGGCAGATTCATAAACTAACCTTCACAATCCCTTCTTGCCTTTTTCTATACTTTCTGAATGTATAAAGACCGAAAGAAAAATGATAAAGTGATCTTATGTCTAAAAGTCTGGCGGGAAATTAGGGAAAAAAATAGAAGAACATAAGGAATTCCATAGTCCATACTTGCCCTGCATCACATATTCTTCTTCCCATCTTACTGTTATGTATTAAGATCAAGGTTCAAAGTATCGGTATCGGAATCGGTATCGGACCATTCCTATGAGTATCGGGATCGGCGGTATCGGTAGTATCGGCGGTTTCGGATCGGAGTATCGGATTTTTTGGTATCGGAAAGCAAACAACTATTAGTAAATTATTAACATTTTATAGAATATATTTTATACATTTATGCATAATTTAAAGTATTTTCAGTATTGTTTCTTAGTATTTTTGATATTGAATGAAATAGTAGTCATCCTTGTCGATTGATTTATATGCGATAGATAAGTTTTCCTCTTTTATATGTTTTTACAACCTTACTATGCTTTTACATCCTTTCTAATTGGTCTTTTTAATTCAATTTTTTTTTGCCGAATTAACTGGAAAAGAGACCTCTAATGTCGGTATCGGTCAGTATCGGGTATCGGTCGGTATCGGATCGGGACATGCCAAACTGTATCGGTATCGGCCGTATCGGATCGGTATCGGCCGATACTTTAAACTATGATTAAGATATGATTCTGTTTTATATATTCACTCTTTTTAAAATAATATATAGTGAGTAATGCCTTCATTTAATTTTTTTTAGGAATTAACCAAATAACAGAGTGGATCATAAAAGTTAGCAATGGAATTATACATGACCTTTAAACTTTCGGATCAGCTTTGCCATCTTATGGAGCTTACTCCACTTGAAGATGGAATTAATGCTTTCCTCCTCACAAGTCGTATTCTTGTATGGATGGAAACTAAGACACCATTCTGATAGTGGAAAATTGCAGGGGGTGACACCACTTTGGGGTTGGGGGGGATAGGGGTTTCTAACTTTCTCTGTCTAAGACTAAATTCAGAATTAGCATGGTATGGAAGTCTTGATTCAAGAGATGGTTTTTGATGTTTACTTTTGATGCTATGATTTTTATTGTTTGAATATATACTACATGATCAAAATGGAGGATTGATTTTGGATTATTTTGTGATCGTATGATACCTTTGAAGTTGAAAGAAATATTCTACAAGACCGCAAGCCATGCTTTAAGGATCATAGTGTCAGGCGATTAAGAAACTTGTCTAGAAAATTAGTGTTGCTAAAATCAGAATGCTGAGATACATGAGTGACAATATATTAAAGAATATGATAAGAAATGAGTATATTCGTGGGAAGTTAGAGGTGACGCCAATTGAAGACAATATATCAAAAATCAACTTAGGTGGTGTGGTCATCGCAATGTAGACTGATAGAGGCTTCTGTAAATTTGGGATATGGATCTTGTTAGCATTGACCCTCAAGGAGTCTAATGGAAGAAGAGGCTTCAAACAACCGACCATAGAAATTTGGGATAAATACTACATGATTATTCCAAAGTGATTCCTCAGTAGTCTGGGTTATGGTTCAAAGAATGCTCTTTGCTTAGGGGCTGTTCCGATAGAGGGAAGTGAAAAAGTGCACATTCATTTTGTGTATATGTATGAGACTTTCATGCACTTTCTTGTCTCGTGGGAAGTGAGAAGTGTACATCCATTTTGTGTATTTGTATGGGACTTTATGCACTTTCTTGTCCCGCTATTCTTCCGAAATGTGTTTTGATTGCAGGAAGTGGGAGAAGGATGTGGACAAGCACATTATAAAAAAGTAATATAACTAATCAAATATTTAGCTAATTAATTAACAAAGTAATATTCTTAATAATTGTAGTACTTATTGTTTAATTTGAACAATTATGCATTATTGATTATGTTTCTAATTATCTTAATTGCTAGCGTTATAATTTATAAGTTACTTGACATTAATTAGATATCTTGATTATTATTTAAGACTATATTACTTAACATGAATTAATTATACTAATTTACATAACATTAATTATCTTTGTTTCTTATTTGTTAATATTAATTACTGGGAATTTAAATTAGTAAATACTATTTATTGGTTATTACAAACATTTAAAATACTATTTGTTGGTTATTGCAAACATTCATTTAATTATCTTCATTTCTTAATAATAGATTAACGGTATTCATTACTTTGTATTATTAAACATATTAGTTATTAAGTTGTTAATGTAGTACTAATTAGATGTTAACAAATATTAGTACTTAAGTAATTATTATGAAAAAAAACCAAAACCAAAACTCAACTTCCATCCCACGTCCAGAAAAAAAGAGAGGATGTGAAATGATGATACGGTGAAGGAGACAAGAACTCAAAAAGTAATAATTAGTTAATTACACCCCCACCTCCCTCTCCACCTTCTTCCAACCAAACACGGGAAGTGGGAAAAGTGCCCTCCACTTTCTCACTTTCGGATGAGTTGCAGCTATCCAAACAGCCACTTAGGGTCTTTACCAAATTATGTATAATTTTGGCACAACTAAAAATTTAGATGGAAAGCACTTGGGCACTTGTTTTCATGTCCTTGTGAACATGTTGTTCTTCATGTACAAGGTCCATCATTCATGTACATGGTCATTCATAAGTGATGCTTACTAATACGATTTATGGTTCAGATAATGCTCCTCTCTCTTAGCCTCTTACCAGAATTAAGTTTTATTATTATGCAATACAGATTCAGAATAAAAGCTTATTCCACAGTTGTTTACGTAAATAAGTTTGTGTGAGGCTTTTCTTCTCTTTGATAAACATTTTTAACAGAACTAAAAACTGATCCATTATTTTGTATACATTTTTGTATGTTTTCTTTCTAGTGCTATATTTTTTTTCTTTTTCATATGAGATAGTTATGGGTCCAATCAGAAACTCCTTTGTTTTTATTCTAGCATGGCAGTTACTATCAACTATCACTTCTTTATAAATAACAAACTCCAGTTCGGATATGTTTATGGCTCCATATTGTCTCAAAATTCAGCATACATTTGGCCAGGCGTGGATGGTGGGAATCCTATTTCTTATCAACCAATTACTACAAAACATGTAAGTCCTGGTCCCGACTTTTGGTCATGGTCACCGCCTCCAGAAAGTCAAAGCCTAAGGGATGATGTCTTACAGACTGTGAAAGAATTAAATCAATACCAACAACTGTCAAGTTCATTGCTGGAAAAGGAGCAGTCTGCAGATATTTTGGCACTTCCTTTTGAAAGCACTTTCTCGAACAGCATACATAGCCCTCCTCTTCCACCTCTTCAGTCACTCATAGAATTTGAGAAAATTGAGAGAGAGGCTTCCGTTCCAGGTCCTGTAACAAAAGAAGAGGTTGAGATTCTTGGTTCAATGTTCTCACGACATGCAACAGAGGCTGCTGATGCCCTTGTTAAGAGTGAGGAAGCCTCATCATCTGGATTGAATCCAGATGGTTCAAAGTGGTGGAGAGAGACAGGTGTTGAAAAGAGGCCAGATGGAGTGGTTTGTAAGTGGACATTAATTTGGGGAGTCAGTGCTGATGCAACTGTTGAATGGGAAAACAAATTCTGGGAGGCCTCTGATCATTTTGATTATAAGGAGCTTGGTTCAGAGAAATCTGGGCGTGATGCAGCTGGAAATGTATGGCATGAATCGTGGAAGGAGTCAATGTGGCAGGTAAACTTTTCCTCATTTTACAGCCAATAAACCTTTTATACTTTTGGCATGGTTCTCTCAGTGTATCATTGAAAAGCTAACTAAGAAACCTCCTGCCTCTGAATTTATAAGGTACACTTTCCATGAATGTTCGTAATTAGAAACGATCTACAATGACTGCTCCATGACAATTTCACCGAAAAACAGTCGATGAAAATGATATAATGTTACATCGCCAGTTGCAACGGATTAGTCCAAAGCCCTATCACTTGGGAGTTGGAAACACTCCAAGAAATTGAAATTACATGGAGGACTTTGACATCCAACAAAGAGACCTCATTTTCTAACAGTTATTAAGTTGAGATGTTAGGAAGCCATGATGATGATGATGATGTCGTCATCCAAGCCTTTTACCATCATAATGGTGTGGCTATGGAGCATAACAAAGCTCCATGAAAGGATTGACAAAGTTTTATGACCGTTTGTTAACCTAACGTTGATCCTCTATTTGGTGCCAAATTTCTAGTCAAGCTAACTATGAACATTTGAGTCATGCCATTGAACCTACGCGTCTAGTTGGCAGCAGTGTAGTCAAAGGCGCGCCTTGTTCCTAGGCGCAGGGGCAGCGCCTCAGGGCACTCCAGGCGGGGCGTAATTCTTAATGCGTACTTAAGGCGCGCCTTGAAAATCTTGTGAAAAAAATAACATGTTTAGACTATTTTTTGAACTGTTGTACTATTTTTCAAGGTTCAAAGTATCGGTATCGGAATCGGTATCGGACCATTCCTATGAGTATCGGGATCGGCAGTATCGGTAGTATCGGCGGTTTCGGATCGGAGTATCGGATTTTTTGGTATCGGAAAGCAAACAACTATTAGTAAATTATTAACATTTTAGAGAATATATTTTATACATTTATGCATAATTTAAAGTATTTTCAGTATTGTTTCTTAGTATTTTTGATATTGAATGAAATAATAGTCATCATTGTCGATTGATTTATATGCGATAGATAAGTTTTCCTCTTTTATATGTTTTTACAACCTTACTATGCTTTTACATCCTTTCTAATTGGTCTTTTTAATTCAAATTTTTTGCCGAATTGACTGGAAAAGAGACCTCTAATGTCGGTATCGGTCAGTATCGGGTATCGGTCGGTATCGGATCGGGACATGCCAAACTGTATCGGTATCGGCCGTATCGGATCGGTATCGGCCGATACTTTAAACTATGCTATTTTTAGACTATTTTTTGAACTGCTGTACTTTTTTTCTTATTGTTTTCTCTCTTAATCAATTTAAAGTGATTGCAACCTAGACATGGGAGAATTTGAAGCACACATGTTTATCAATGTAGAAATCCGATGTGAATATATATATATATATATATATATATATATATATATATATATATATAATTTTTGCGCCTCGTGTCGCTCGGGCGCGTGCCTTAAGTGCGCCTTGCGCCTCGGACGATTTGGACCATTTGCGCCTCGAGTGTGTCTTGCGCCTTTGACTACCTTGATTGGCAGTTCTAAATACTTGCCTTTTGGATATGTAGTTTCATCTCATGCAACCAAGGAGCACCCTCCAAGTTCTCCTAGACTATAAAGTGTATAGATGAAGAGGTAAGGTGATACGATTTGCTATTGAGAATTGCATTCATCTCTATGACACATTAAGCCAAAGGATGAAAGAATGACAATACCCTAATGTTAGGAACAAATGATAGTACTAATTGTGTGGATAAATTTAATAAGCATGTTTTATGTTTATTCTAATGATCCCCACTAAACAATAACTTTAAAAAATCCCTCATGTAATCCAACGATATTGACTTGTAACAACAAAGTTAATTAAGAATGATCGTCGTCTAATATTTTACGATTTAGGATAATAGACAAGCTAGTTAACCTGTATGGCTTGTTGTGTACCTACAAGGCCTACAATTTAGGTAAAAATATTATCCTTAAACATATTTGATGCACACAGGGTGGGCAACTAGCATGGCCTTGTTGTTCACCATCATGTTACTAACCTATTCTTATTTCAGAAATGGTGGATTAATTTCAACTAGAGCTATATGGCTTGTTGTGTACCCACAATACCATATGAGACTTGAGACAGAATAACTACTTGTTGTGTACCCACAAGACCATATGAGACTTGAGACGGAATAACTAAAGAGTCGCATGTGTTGCGATTGATAAACTATGTTACCTCTATTTAGGGACATGAGTATTTTTTGTGTACCCTCAAGATCTTCATGCACATGTTAATTGAATCTTAGTCCTACTAGAACATGTTGAAACTTTTTCCGAGTACTACACCTGACGGTTGTGGGACTCGTAAAAAATAGTAGGAGAAACCATTTAGATTAGAGTATTGGTCCTAATAGCTGTTAATAATCAATCAATATTTCTTATAAATTGTTATTTGTGTTTTAATTGTAATAGATAGAAATGATTTTGCACAATCCGTTCAAGAGCATTCTTGATGTAAACAAATTAACTAGCTCCTTCCTATGAGTATAAGTAGTATCGGCGGTCGTATCGGCGATTTCGGATCAGAGCATTGGATTTTTTTTGCATCGGGAAGAAAATAATTATTAATTAATTGTTAAAATTTTAGAAGAAATATTTTATACATTTAGGGGTGTACCTCGCTTCTCCTCTTTGCATCTAGTCCCTAAGTTGTCCCTAAGTGCACTTTTCACCTTTGATAACTTTGGTAGAGATGGTGTGTATGATAACATGAAATTAGGTTTAGGAATTAAGAAGAATATAATGAATTGAATAGAATCACTCATCCACTCTCTTGTTGTATATAAAAATATGAAATAATATCGAAGGTCTGTAGGTCTTTAAACATCATCAAATTTCAGAGTCTGAATTTTATGGTTTCTTTGCATTTAAGTCTTTTACATCTCCTATATTTTTATACAAGTCTCCCAAATGTTGTTATTTCCTTATAAAACTCAAATTAGAAGAAATGTGAGTAATGAGTCTTCTCAGTTAATTATTATTGTATACCTCATTTTAGTTCCCACATCGTCTAGACTAAAGGAGGATGTTATGACTTGTTCCTATAAATGTATTTGGCAACCCTAGCTCAAATTTTTTAACCCTTTTGTCCAGCAAAACTTTTACCTAGCACTTGCCCTCCCTTTCCCTCCACAAAAAACCTAGACGTCATCCTCCCTCTCCCTCCACCAAAACCCTAACCCTAATCCCAACTCCCCTTCCCCTTCCGCCCCTCCTACACTCCCTCTCCTTCCCCTCAGTCCCTCCTCGACTACATGCAACCCCCCTTCTGCAGCCCTACCTCCGCTCCTGCAGCCCCTCTCCTGACTCCCTGCATGCCCTTCTGCCTCGCCCCCTCCATGCAATACCCACCTACAACCTATCCCTCCTTGGAGCCCCCTACTCGACCACCCTCATTCCCTCCCAACACATCATATCTCCCTCCTTACCCCTAGCTACCATTGGGGCCCACCCTTCTCGTCTCCATTTGCTAAGGATGTACTATCACCTCTCATATCTGTCTTGGTGATAATTCACAACCTTCCTCTTGATTCTATTAAAGATGATCTACTTCATCTCAGTGCCCTGAAGTCTTCAGTCTTTTACTTTCTTGTTTGGGAGTTAAATAATCTTTTTATGTGATTCTCTTGTGTGCTCTTGATCATGCCCCCTGATGGTAAAGTTGCTCATGTTGATGATTATTCCTCCTATGTTGACTTAAGACAAATTTACAACTCACCACAATCAAGGAATTATTTGCAATAGTTCAATGTCGTAGAAAAGGCTTTGTATGACGAAATCCTCCATCGTTACTTGACCAGGTCACTATTTGTCTCCAAGGATCCGGAGTACGACTCTTGATTTCAGAATGATAAAAAGGTAATTTTTGGTTGTCTAACTTAATGGATGCTCATTGCTACTACTCTATTATGTCTTTGAAAACAACCAAGAAAATTTAGACGTATCTTTAGTCCTTATACTCGTATGAAGATAATCTACAAAAGCTTTATGACATCTTTCAAACCTTCAAACCACACTAGGAGATGATTTGTAGGATTTCGGTGCCTTTTTTAACGGACTTTTTGAAAAATGTAATATCTTTCAACCGATATTCTTTGGTCTCGCTATTACTCGCTAGCAATGCGAAGCTTTTATTGGTTGCCTTCTCTTTGTTCCGATAATATTTACTTTTGAGGGCGTATGCTCACTAGTTCTCTCTCAACACAATTCTTCTTCTCTAGCAACTGTCCTATCGACGGTTTATCGTGTGCCTACCCCATCCTTCCCATCTACCAAGTCTATGTTGACTGTTCGTGGCCGGGACTGTGGTGGTCACTTTCAGTCCGGATGAGGCATTTATGATTCATTCCTCGGAGGTCGGAGTATTTGTTCTTGGTTATCCTTCATCACCTGCTTGGGGTCTTGGTACCTAAGGACGAGGATGTTGTGGTCATGGTGGACTATTGTTCTATTTTAGGGGTACCAATTAATGTGAGGACTAGTGTTGAGAGAAGCATGGTTACCCTGAGGATACATCTACTGCTAGGCAAATATCTAACCCTACTACTGCTCCTCCAGCTTCATGACCTGGTAGCCAGATGTCCCACCCTTTTCTAGTAATAAATGGGGCTAATTGCGTCGACTCCCCTCCTCTGTAGTTTATGCTAATCTTTCCACTATCAGATATCTCTCCTATTTCATTTTCATTTGTGGGTTGTTGATTCAGACACCTCGAACCATATCTCTTAAGGGCCCTTAGATCTTGTTTTCTTGCTTTTATAGCCATTCCAAATTCATTTCTATGGTTGCTAGTACTACTATTCTTGTTTCTGATAGAATCATTTGCTCTGTCTTTATATTTGAAAATACTCTCATTGTTCCATCACTGCATCATAGCTTGTTATCTATTCGTCAACTTACACATAATTCTAATTGTTTAGTAATATTTTATCCATCACACTTTGTGATACATGACCATCCGACGAAGTAAAGGATTGGGAGGCCATGAGTAGAACAACCTTTAATGTTACCTAATTTATTTTCATTTGGATTTAATTGGGACTCATGTTATTCGAAAGCATCCATCACTCATCTTTTTATCTAGGTAATAAAATACGTGGTTCACATATTGCTTTAATTCATATTGTCATTTAGGGTCCCATTAAGTTTCCGAATATGTATGATTATTGTCATTTTTATTGTTGATCACTCATGTCTGACATGGTTATTTCTTCTTCGTTATAGGTCTGGTCTTCTGTATATTTTTAAAACCTTGAAGCTTGAAATGTCTAAGTAATTTGATATTTGCATCAAGGTTCTTTGTTCTGGTAATGCTAAGGAGTAGATAAGCATGAAGTTTCAAGCATTCTATAATATTTGTGGCATACTTCATCAAACTTCCGGTTCGTATATTCAGTAGATTGATATTGCTAACTGAAAGAATCAACATCTTCTTGAGGTAACTCTCTCTTCTTCATATGAATGTTCCTAAGAATTTATGGAGTTTTGTGGTCTTAGTTGTCTGTTTTTATATAAACCACATGCCCTTTATGTCCTTGACAACAAATCTTCTATTCTATTTCTAGAGGGAAAACCTTTTTTTGTTGCTCCAAAAATATTTGGTTGTCTTTTTTATACTCATAATCTTAGACCTCAGATGGATACATGTATGGTTTTTGTTGGTTATTCTCAAGGACGTAAGAGTATATTATTTTATACTATTACTTCGAAGGTAGTTGTTTCTTGTGAGGTTACCTTTGTAGAAGATTAGGCTTACTTCACTCCACTTACACTATCCACATCTCCGTCGTCTACAATTATGTTCATATCTTACCTTGATGTACCTGACTCTCCTCTTCTTCCTAGGACTAGGCCTCTAGTTCTATTTCTGTGCGTAGGAGTCGAGACAAGGTCATCTCTCCACCTGTCATTATCACTTCAGATACCACTGATGCTTCTTCTAGTGCAACCTTCTGCTCCTACTCCTCCATCATTATTAACTTCATATGACCTTTGTCCCTTCCTATTGCTATGCTCAAGGGTAAGTGCTCTTATATTACTAATCCCATTTATAATTTCGTTTCTTATCATCTATTTATTCCATCTGCTCGTCAACTTGTTTCTTCTTTGGTTGTCATCACTCTTCCTTTCTTTGTTTAGAAACTACATCAACATCTAGATTGGCATACAACTGTGGTTGAGGAACTTGATGCACTGAGCTCTAATAAGATTTGGAAATTGGTTTCCTTGCCCTTAGGTAAAAATGTGGTTGGCTATAAATGGATATTTATTGAAACACAATCTAAATGGTACGATTGATCGGCTAAAAGCTTGATTATTGGCTAAAAGCTTTACCTAAAAGTATAGGTGAATTATATTGTGACAATCATGTTACTAAATTGACTTTTTTCCGAGTTCCTTTATCTTTGGCAATTTCGACGAATTGGCATCTTAGTCAGTTAGACGTAAATAATGCATTTTAAGAAAAGGATATTTCATAGACTATTTTTATACAACCTTCAGGCTTTGAGTGACCATGGGAGTCTATGGTTTGTCTTCTGAAGTAGTCCCTTTATGGTCTGAAGTAGTCACCACGTGCGTGGTTTGACAAATTCAGCAGAGTTTTGCAGCAGATTGGGTTTGTTCGTAGTAACTTAAATACATCCTTATTTACACATGGGGGATCTCATGACATAGTTATTTTACTTATTTATGTGGATGTCATTATCATCAGTGGAGATGATTCTGCTAGCATTTCTAGGGTAAAAGCACACTTAGCCTCTCATTTCCATACAAAGGACCTTGGACCACTAAGGTATTTTCTTAGTATATGTAGGTTTCAGAGCGCAAACATGTATTGGATTTTCTAATTGAGACATTCTAATTGAGACATGATTCTTAGGTTACAAACGAGCATACATACCTATGGATTCCACGGTCAAGCCATCCTGATTGTGCTTTGTCAGATCTGCTTCTATCTGACACATGGTATATTAGACAACGCTTCTATCTGACACATGGTATATTAGACAACTGGTTGGAAAGTTGATTTATCTTACAATCACTCGTTCAGATATTGCCTATGTTATGAGTACTGCGAGCAAGTATATGCAAAATCCTTTGACCTCTCATCTTCAAGCTGTTGAAAAGATTTTACGCTACATAAAAGGAACTCCTGGACATAGCCTTCTCTACATAACTTCTTCTATATTGTTGCTTACAACATTTGCTTGTTCTTCTACTGAAGCCAAATATATAGCCGTGGCATATGCCGTCTCTCAGTTGATTTGGCTTAACTCCCTCCTTGTAGATCTTGGAGTTACCCCTATTCTCGAGCTGCTCTCTACTGCGACAATAATATTACGATCTATATTACTGATAATCCAGTCTTTTATTAAAGGACTAAGCACATCGAGGTAGATTGTTACTTTATTCGAAAGAAAATGTCAAAAGAGAAAATTGTCCTGCAATACTTATCTTCTTCAGCTCAGCTGACAGATATCCTCACCAAACTTCTGTCTAAATCTTCATTTGTTCGATTATTATGTAAACGGACATGATTGATATTTATCTTTGCCTCGACCTTCATTTTTTCAACTATTATCTAAACTGAGCATGATTGATATCTATACCCAACTTGTAGGGGAAAGTCAATCAACTATTCTTGTATACCTCACTTTAGTCCCGTTTCTCCTAGATTATAGACGGATGTCATTACTTGCTCTTATAAATGTATCAATGCTACTTATGTTTTTCATAGCAATAAAATAAGTTCTAAATTTCAAGTCTCATCCATTTGAGACAATAAATAATTAACTATATTATTTGATAAATAGTGCAAAAAACTATTTTACCTTGATCTTCCTTCATTCTTCCTCTTAACTCCTTTCTTCTAAACCTATAACCCACCCTTTTCTTTCATTTATCATTATCACCAATTCTTTCTCGCTCCTACCTCCATTCTCTATTCTCTCTTATACTCACCCTTTTCCTTCACTATTAGGAGCACGTAGGGAGAAGGAAGGAGGGAGAGGACAAAGAAGAAGAAGGGAGAAAATTGTAAAATAAATTATTTTTCGTCTAAGTTAACATTGTATTTCCATTTTTTATTATTCAAGTTAACTAGAGGGACTCGTAACTCAATTGTTTATGATTTGAGAGACTTCTAAGTAAATAACAAGATTTAGGGACTTATGTGAAAATATGGTATATTTAAGGGACTTGTATGCAAAAACCATATAGGGCTACTTGGTAGGTGTGTATCTGCCCCCCAAGAAACTTGCTTACACTTGGAAGTACTTAGAATTAGAGGAAGGGTGATAAGTCATTCTTTGCATAGAATTGCATGTGATGCTGAGGCATATTTGAGTCAGTAAAATACATTAGGAAATAGTTGGTAACATGATGATGTAAATAAGATAGCTTTTGCATGACAAAATTTATTGTCACTAGTTTCTTTAGGAGAAGTGTAAACCAATGCTATGCCATTAAAACGTACTAGCAATCAATCATAGGCAGTTAAGGGTAGTAAGCACATTCTTTACATAATAGAATGTGTTCTTTTTGACAACTAAACAATCAATCTCAGGACCTAGCTTTTGCATTAGAAAATTTGTACGTTATTCCTTTTATATTCTGCTTTCTCTTTCTACTTATCGTTTTATGTTAACATACGACTCCTCAAAGACTATGTCAATATCTAGGATTTTAATTTATTCAGGACTTGAAAAGTGGGCTGATGCATATCGAGAAGACTGCAGACAAGTGGGGGAAGAATGCCGATGGCAGTGAATGGCAAGAAAAATGGTGGGAACACTACGATGCCTCTGGCCAAGCTGAGAAATGGGCTCACAAATGGTGCTGCATAGATCCCCACACACCATTAGAGGCTGGTCATGCTCATGTGTGGCATGAAAGGTAATAATAAAGGTTTCATCCTCATAGTTTCAATTTTTTTTTTGCTATCTTTATGCAGTATATGATATGATTTAATTTTCTTTTGTGTGATGTTGCATCGTACCTATTATGTACTTTTAAGCCAATACGTAAGATTTATTATTCAAACTTTAATCTGAAATGATGTGGGACATTAAGGAATAGCGAGATGCTTATGTGGCCTAATTAATCTTGTCAATACCTACATAGGAATAATTGAGATATCTTTTATTTAGTGGTTTGAGGGCATATATATATATATATATATATATATATATATATATATATATATATAATGGAGCCACCTGCAGTCCTCCATGGCGATCTAGGCTTAGGATCCCTGGCGTGGGATCCTGGCCGGCCAGCAGATGGTGCGGATGAGGGCGGCCTACAGCGACAAGGGAGGATGGCAGATGGTGGCGGTTGGACGACCGTGAGTCGTCGGAGGAGGGGGAAGGCCTTGAGAACACTCAACGCGATAGGGGGGGTTACAGGGGTTAGGAGGGATGTGACGCGAGGACGGGTAAGTCCAAACATGGAGGGGGGAGAGGAGACTGACTACAGGGATGACTTGGCCAGTGGGGTTGGCTAGACGAGCACAGTCGTTGGCTCCAGACGGGATCATGCAAAGGAATCCAGCACAACATTCGAGCACTATGAGACGACTGCTAGACGATGGTACGAGCAGGGTAGAGGTTCGTTGGCTTACTTCGGCGGAGAAAGACAAGCAACCTATGAACGAGCAGGTGCGGAGTAAATCATGGGCCGACTGCTTTCGGCATAATTCAACTAATGCCAATGGCTAGATGAAGTTCGTTGCCCCGAAAAGGGTGGGTGCAGGAGAAAGTGCGTTGTTCATGGACGAGGAACTTGCGGAAACAACGGAGTATTAGCGAAACACAGTCATACTATATGTATTGGGCAATAAACCGTTCTCTGGTCAGATTCATATGTACGCCAATAGGGTTTGGATACCGAAAGGTAGCACAGAATTTTTCGCACGTGATAATGGCTTTTATTACGTTCGATTTGGGATGCAGGATGATATGGACATAATACTCCAAGGTGGACCATGCACCTTTGATGGACGGCTAATCATTATGAAGGCATGGACACAGGACTCACAGTGTGAGAGGGAAGTTATACATTCAGTTTCCATCTGGATTCGTTTTCCGGAGGTCCCTATTAAATATTGGAGTATCGCTATGATGATGAAACCATAGTTTAAAGTATCGGCCGATACCGATCCGATACGGCCGATATCGATACAGTTTGGCATGTCCCGATCCGATACCGACCGATACCCGATACAGACCGATACCGACATTAGAGGTCTCTTTTCCAGTCAATTCGGCAAAAAAATTTGAATTAAAAAGATCAATTAGAAAGGATGTAAAAGCATAATAAGGTTGTAAAACATATAAAAGAGGAAAACTTATCTATCGCATATAAATCAATCGACAAGGATGACTACTATTTCATTCAATATCAAAAATACTAAGAAACAATACTGAAAATACTTTAAATTATGCATAATTGTATAAAATATATTCTCTAAAATGTTTATAATTTACTAATAGTTGTTTGCTTTCCGATACCAAAAAATCTGATACTCCGATCCGAAACCGCCGATACTACCGATACCGCCGATCCCGATACTCATAGGAATTGTCCGATACCGATTCCGATACCGATACTTTGAACCTTGGATGAAACTAGCTAGCATGGTTGGAATTCCTATTAGAGCGGATGAGGCGACTACAAACAGATCCAGATTTGGGTACGCTAGGATTTTTGTCGAGATTGAGGCAGGCAGAGAACTTCCCAAACTTTTGGAATATGAGGTGACGTCGGGTGAAGTATACACACAATGTGTAGAGTACGAGTAGAACCCACCAGTTTCTCGATATTGCTACTATTTTCGACATCCGTCCAGGGAATGCAAGGTAGGTGGGGAGACGCAAAGACACAGAACCGATGGAGGAGCGGGAGGAGAGTAGTGGGGCTGTGAGAGCTGGTCAGGACGCCGGGGAGTAGGTGGTTCAGAGTACCAACACGAATACAGTTGCCAACCAGGGGATGGAAATAGAGATTGTCATTGGGCTTGACAAAGCTATTGAGTTGGAGAGAAGTAGGGACTTCCATGACATGGAAAATATAGGAGTTGTCAGAGAAGATGGGACTGAAGGGGACGACAGCTTAGTAGTATTTCAGGCACAACGCACCTTGCCGGCGAGTAGGGCATCTTTCAATGGTGGCTGGAACAAGGAGGCATCAGGGACCTCATCTAGTGGGGCTCGCCGAAGTGGCAATAACAACAGGTCGAAGGCGGTGTCTTTTAACTTGTTACATGTTTACAAGAGTAGAAAGCACTATGCTGGTCCAATCTAGGAAGATGCAGGTCGCTCTACACAGGACTTATATGGAGGAGAGGCGGTGTTGTGCATTGATAACCCTCATTGGAGGGAAGTGCTCCAGATGTCGGCCATTGACTCACCCTCCGGAGAAGAGTCGCAGGAGATTGTTCAGATTGAGAATGTTAATCACCCAGTTAACCGCTCGGATAAGATGAGATGAATGGGGACGACTCGATGAATCAATGTCAGTGATTGCATGGAATGTGCGGGGTGCTTGCATGCTGGGGAGATGGAAGGAGATTTGCGATGTTTTTTGCTGAAGGAGACGTAGTATTAGTGTTCTTTTAGAGACTAAAATAAAATCGGCGAAGATGTTATCCAAAAGGACACCAGTGCATTGGAACCTAATAAACAATTTGCACCTTTATGATATGGCTAGAATTTGGATCTGGTGGGACTCCAGGAGTTGGGACGGCCAGGTGATCCATATGTCTGAACAGTTGATCGTGGTACTCTTTACTAATAAAGGCGGCCTCAAACTCATCTTTGATGCGGCGTACGGACAAAACGACAGACGTAGGAGAGGACTATGGCATGGAGTTATTTGGGTCAACACCTTGGCTGAAGTTCAACACAGGCTCCCTCTGGTCATTATGGGTGACTTCAACGCTTTGTTATATCGGCACGAAAACGTCGGTGGTATGGTGGTTCCCGTTTACAGGATTTCCAACAGTGTGTTCCAAATTGCAGCCACTGGAGAGAACTGGCCATCTGTGGATGTGGCACAACAAGGCAGTTCGTAAACGGGTTGCGTGCCAGCTTGATCGAGCACTTGGCAATTGGGCTTGGTTTGACAAATTTTCGGGTTCGAGTGTAGAGGACTTATTGGCGGGCATGTTCGACCATTCCTCGGTCTGTGTTCGACTTGTGTAGCAGCATAGGACCCGCGCCAGACCTTGTAGATTCAATAATAAATGGGTTATGGTGGACGGCTACAAAGATGTGCTATTGAGGGGGCTTCAAGCGGATGTCAGGGGTAATCCCTAAAACCGCCTGGTAACCAAGCTGAAGTTGGTTAAGGCTGGCTTCAAGAGAGGGAGCAAATCGGCTCTGATCCGAAAGATGGCTGGCGAAGAACAGAAGTTGTTCTCGGTGCAAGCCCAGCTTCAGGCGGATATCCTCAATCATGACCTTGCAGTCGCGAAGAATACCCTTGTTCAGGATGCCGGCTTGCTTCGACTCCAAGAGCATATCGAGATGGCTCAAAGGGCAAAGTGTTCGTGGTTGCGGGAAGGGGACAGGTGTACTCAGTTTTTCTACGACATGGTGCGGGCGAGACAACACCGTAACCACATTAGTAAACTTATTGGCATTGATGGTAAAGAGGCTGCTTCTTATGAGGATATACAGGCGGAGGCTATAAGGTATTATTTTGACCTTTATAATTAGAGAGATTATAGAGATTATCTGACTGTGTTCCCTGAGCTCTTATGTAAACGTATGGTCACACCATATGGTAATCGAGTACTCATGGCCTCTGTGACGATGGAAGAGGTGGAAGCTATAGTCATGAAGTCGGATCCCAACAAAGCTTTAGGACCGGATGGATTTAGCAGGAATTTTTATAAAATCCATTGGGACGAGCTCAAAGCTTCTGTGCTGGAGTTGATTGTTGATTTCTTTGCAAATGGGAAGAAGTTGCGTGAGCTGAATCATACATTCCTCACCCTCATCCCGAAGAAAGAGGGCGTCACCTCGCTCGTTGATTTCAGACCCATTGCATGTTGCAACTATCTATGTAAGCTGATTACTCATTTGATGTGTCGTCGTATAGAGAAAATTATGCAGGACTTGGTATCACCAAACCAAGCGTTGTTTATAAAGGGGAGGGACATTGCTGATAACAACTTGTTGGCTCACGAAATGATCCGGAACTTCAACAAAGCAGGAGGAAATAAAGCTTCCATCAAACTAGACCCGATGAAGGCATATGATACGGTCAATCGTGAGTTTGTTTGTCTGATGATGCTCGCCATGAGGTTTGATAACACTTGGGTGGACAGGGTTCGAGAATGTATCACAACGCCAACGTTCTCAGTGTTGATCAGTGGGCAACCGTATGGATTTATTGGCAGCAACAGGGGATTGCGTCAGGGTGACCCATTGTCTCCATACTTATTTACCAGGTGATGGAGTATTTTTTCGTGCCTCATGGACTCTGCAGTGCTCAGGAAGCATATTACCCCATTACATAGAAGGGTGAAGCCACACGTGTCACATTTGATTTATGCTGACCACCTTCTGGTTTTCTTGTCACCATCGATGGGGGTCTCAATTGTTGGCGTCAATTATGGAGGATTTTGGATAGTATACGGGGCTACATCTTTATAGTGACAAGAGTAAGGTATACATTAATGCTCACTGTCCTAACAAAGATGAACGTACTTTGATCATGGGCGTCGAACGTGGAGAGCTATCAGTTATGTACTTGGGTATCCCCTTGTTAATCAACTATGCCAGAGACCTGGATTGTCAGAGTTTGGTCGAATATACACGGAGGAGAGTGGAGGGGTGGCATGCCCATAACTTGTCTTTTAGGGGTCGGATAGAGCTGGTACATGCAATCATTACGGCTATATCACGCTTCTGGCATCAACTACTATACGACGGATTGAGAGGATTTTTGCCATCTTCATATGGAGGTGTTGTTCATGCTATAGGGTGGGAGACTATGTCGTCCTAGAGAGGAAGGAGGAGTAGGATTGAGACCACTGCGACTACTTCACGATGTAGGAGGCTTGAAGCTGACTTGGAAGTTTATCTCTAAAGACTCACTATGGGTCGCCTGGATGGAGAGCATGTATTTACAAGGAAATTTTTTTGGGGGGACAGGCTGCATAATAATGACTCGGTTATTTTCAAGAACATCATTCACTATCGTACCAGTTTGAAGTAGCTGATATATATAGTCATCAAGGACGGGGAGACCACAGACTTATGATTCGATCTTGGATTGTGCACTAGAGTCTAGTGGAACGAGGAGGGTGGAATATGTTCGCTATGGCGAGTAGGAGAGAGCGGGTCAGTGCCATCATACGTCAGGGGGAATGGAAGTCGGAGCTCTATGGTTTTACCCGTCAGTTTGCTAGGGAAATCAGGACGGTGTCTGTTGATGAGACCCAAATGACAAACGCCTGGGTTTGGGACGACAGGAGAGGCCTATTTATACATGGAGACGTCTATGACAGCATTAGTGGGGTACACCCGAGAATGGATCTTGCGAATGTTGTTTGGGCTAAAGGGGTTACACGTAAGATGCAGCTATTTTTGTATAAACTGTGTCTGGGTAGGCTGCTCACTCTCGATAGACTTACTAGGTTCGGAGTGCGGATGGATGGGCAAGGGTGTGTTTTATGTCGGCACAGCAATGAATCAATAAGCTACTTATTTTTCAACTGTACGACGACATGGTGCTTTTGGCAGGTTCAGCGGGATAGAGTAGCTGGGGAACACGGGAATGGAAGGATATCGTGGAGGACATCAGAAGAGAAAGAAGACGAGGATCTAGTTTGTTCAATGAGGCACGAATCAGACTTGTTGCCTCGGTCTGACACATGGAAGTAGCGGAACAATCGTTTTTTTTGAGGGATTGGTGAGATCAAATATAGGGATTCTTCATAATATTGAGTATGATGTAGTAGTGATGGGGCATACAATTAAGCCTTATTAAAGCGGAGTATTGTAATCTGGTTATCTTTTGAGTAATACAATTACCTTCTTCCAAATATATATATATATATATATATATATATATATATATATATATATTTGGAAGAGGTACTATCCATGATCGCTTCATCGGGATTCGAACACCACCCACTCGGGTCTTATGCCTCAAATATATATATATATATATATATATATATATATATATATATATATATATTTGGAAGAAGGTACAAGTATATTCACTGGGGACTAAACTAGAGTACATATAGACCCACACACTAACTCTAACACTCCCCTCAAGTTGGAGCATGTGAAACATATCCATCTTGTTACATAAAGTAGAAATAAAAGAAAACTAAAGCACGGAACATCATAGGGAATAGCAGCATCAGCAGACAAATGCAGTTGAAACAACATCAACAGAATCACAATATTATTACATGCCCACACACGACCCATGAGAGTAGTACATCAGTAGCGGCCAGAAGACTGCAGGCATTGTAGAGGTCTGTGTGAGATGGTGCCTGACAGGAAGTAGTAGAGGTTGCCGTACAAGGAAACTAGGCAGAGGTCCACGCAAGATGACGCTTGTCGAAGGTGATAGTAGAGATCGACACACGAGGATGCACGACAGAGATAGTAGCAGATTCCCATCGAAGGATCAAGACTACATTCTGAGTTGAAGATATGTATAAACTGATACCAGAATATATGGCCAGTACGATCATATAATAAAGTATGAAAATACACTTAAATTCATTCAGATGACTTTATCATGTTACACAAACAACTATATAGCAAAGTTCGCAGTATCCTAATCGAGATTGGACCCTTCCTATGAGTATCGTGATTGGCAGTATTGGCAATATCGGCAGTTTCAGATCGGAATATCATAAATTTTGGTATCAGAAAGCAAATAATTATTAATAAATTATTAAAATTTTAGATTTTTTTTTATACATTTAGCATAATGTTAAGTATTTTCTATGTGTTGTTTCTTCGTAGTTTTGAAATTGAATGAAATACTAATCACTTTTGCCGATTGGTTTACCAGCGATATATAAGTTTTCTTCTTTTATATGTTTTACAACCTTACTATACTTTTACACATTTGCTTATTACTCTTTTTCGTTCAATTTTGTTTGCCGAATTGACTGGAAAAGAGACTCCCAATGTCGATATCGGTCAATATCGATATCGGATCGGAATATGCCAAACTGTATGGGCATCGTGCGTATCGGATTTGTATTGGCTGATACAGGAAACTATGCTATATAGTAAAGCAAGAAAGTATGCTAAATAAAAAGCTATAAAATGTTTAATTAAGACCTACATATTATTACATGAAGTAATATATAATTCGATTAGAAATATCCTTCATTATTGGCAGGAATATAA